>JADLZK010011535.1:0-360065 GCA_015847255.1 Hyparrhenia diplandra | reverse complement strand
GCCGCAACTCCTCTCCCCAAATGTGACAGTACAGTGCTCCCTCGTTCCTTCCTTCACCGTCCAGTGTCCGTGGCGGCGGCGGCGCCATCCCTTCCCGGCTTCTCCCACCGTCTCCGGCCGCCGGTAAGCTCCCCAAACCCTCCACGCGCTGTATTCCTCTCTGGTGCGGCAGATCTGCTCACATCCTGCTCGGTTCCTCCCTTTCTCAGCAAAGCGGACATGGATTGCCCCGAGGCCAAGACTGGCGAGGTCGCGGTGACCTGCCCGCCCGACGACCCCCTCGTGGAGATCTTCTCACGCCTCCCCGCCAAGCCCCTCTTCCGATTCAAGTGTCTCCAAAGACTGGTGCGGCCTCATCACTAACCGCCTCCGCTGCCGGAAGTTCCCCAAACCCTAGAAGGCTTTTTTTCACCGGCGACGCAGCGGACAGCCACGGTGGTTTCATCGACCTGTCGGGGAGACCGGTGCCTCTCGTCAACCCTTCCTCCTTCGTCACGGAGTTACCAGAGATTGAGGAGACCGTCCTCTGGGGTTCCTGCAACGGGCTTGTACTCTTTGAGCACGGGCGGTTTGTTTTAGACAGCGACGGTGAAGAATGTTGTGACTGGCTGGGCTATATTGTGTGCAACCCCGCCACCGATGAGTGGGTATCCGTGCCCAGTGCTGTCGATTCTCCATCAATTCAGATCGCTGTTATCTGATCTTTGACCCGGCTATCTCTCCACACTTTCAGTTGATCAACCTTAGGGTGGGTAGCTTTTGCTTGAGGTGAACATCTTCTCTTCTGTAACTGGGGCATGGAGGCAGGAACTCGAAGGTGTACTGAGACTCACAGGGGTCGGCATAGGTGAGTGCTGCTTTGATGGCATGCTGCACATGGGTGCCCTTCAGCTACTCCGCCCTTCTCAAAACCAGCCCCACATCCCTTCTGAATACAAGCATATGATACTTGCAATTGGTGGGGGGGCGGGCCATTTAGGACCCCTGCACTGGCCACGAAATGATCGTGGTTTTATTGTTTTTTATTGGTCAATCCCAGGGGCACCTACTTTGCCTGAGTGGATATAAGACAGAGAGGGTTCCCAGACAACTGAACTTTCCATTTGGGTTCTTGTGGACTATGATGCAGAAAAATGGGTTCTCAGGGACAATGTTAGCCTCTCCCAGCTGTTTTCAAGAACGACGCAGTGCCGTTGGCACTTAGACTGAAGGTGGTCGGTATTCATCCAGATCGTGGTTTGGTTTTCTTTTGCTGACTATTGCAATCATAAGCTGATATCATACGACATGGATAAGAAGGAAGTGCATGTTGTCTGCAGTCTACATGTTCCCTATGATCGTGATATTATCCCATATGTTCCCTATTTTTGCTGCCCAGTCAGAAGTGTTAAGCTAAGAATCTCTGAAATTGTTGCTTATGGGATACTCTCTGGGATATCCAATAGGAATTTCATCTTCCAAGAATGGAGCAGCTAGCAGCTTGCGAGAATCTACTAGAACTAGGTGATGCATTCTGCTGCTTCTTTATGTATCTTTTCTAATGCTTTAGGTTCAGTTAGCATTGCAAACAAATTGATGCAAGCTAGGCATTAGGTCTGCCAGCTATCTAATTGAATGATGTTGTTGCATGACTTGTGATGGTTTCTGTTTAAGTTGAAATGTTTCTTTTCCATGTTTGCAGAATTATAATAATCTTATATGCCTGGATCTGTGTTTATGTCCTACTAGCTAGTGACTAGTGACAATGGGTTCTGCTTTCTTGGTCCTTTTATTTATTTATTTATTCTAAAGGTTTAACTTTTGAAATTTTGAATGAATCCTCTAATACAAACAGTGGGGTTTTTAATGTACAGATTAGCTCTGTGCATCTTGGTTTTACTCTTTTGATGCCCCTTTGTACGTAATGCTATGTTGCAGGCATGTGAAAATTTAAAACCCGTAGATGTCACATTTATCATATTTTTGCTCTCTAGCTGTTGTTTATTCACTGCGCTGCTGGGGAAAAACCTGACCCTTGTAATTGGAGACTTTTGACTAGAAACAAAACTTGCTTGTAGATGCTGAACACTTGCTTTCTGCAGTGCTGTAGAAAACACCTATAATATTATAGCCTGGGTGCCAAAAGATTCAACTATTTTTTTTTTGTTTCAAAAAGCTTCTAATGTTGGATATTCTCCAGATTAAGTTGTAGATTAGTGCCTATGCAACCTGGAGGAAAAATGCCGAAAGTTCAGAAACCAAATGAAATGGTGTTGGTGTGGAAAAAAAAAAAAAAAAAATTGAAATGATGTTGGTCTGTTGGAGACTGAATGCTGTCAGGTATGGAACATATTACAGATCTGACAGGTGTTTAGATCATATTGCAAGGTTGCTCTGTGCATGCAAATGCAAAGTTCCTGTAGTTTGACAAATTCTAAAGTTTACAATTGACGTGACGATAAGGACTTTGGAAGGACTAGAGATGGACAAGCTCAAAGGATATAACTATCGATATTGTTTGATTGATGCTCAATGTTATTCCTTTTTAATGAGATACTTATGTCATCTGATTTTTCTGATCTGTTGATCCATATACTTACCCACGATTTGTTTTTTCACGTTTCATAATGTTGTCCAATCCTGCTAATTAGGCACTTAGTAAGCAACTTGACAGGCAATGCAATACTCCGAAGAACATCCTTCCGTGAAATATGATCACAAGAGTTCAGGCTATGTTTGAACTGTGATCTGTCCACATTTGAGGATGTGGTCGTCAAGTCGGGAGTAGATGTTTGGTTTTACAAAGAGCTTGGTGATGATGACCTACGGTGGGGCTTCACCTCGTGTTTGTGGAGGTGGTGCTGAGGCCCTGCCCTGCATTATTTGGTGCCGCTTGGTGTGTTGGTGCTAGTCGTGTGCACGAGGTTGCGACTTGGTAGCTTTGGTTGAGGTCCACCATGTGATGTCTGAGTTGCTTGTTGCTATTACGATGAAGCTTGACAACGATGACACATGGTGGGCTAGGTGGCCCTGGTTTTTTCTTCATTTAATCGTGTAGTTGTATTGGGTCAATTTTTTCTTCTTAAGTGAATTGCTGAAGCTCCCTGTCCCTTTTTTTGAGGTTCCTCGAGTACAAGAACGTTTGAGAATCGAAGCCCACCAAACAGTCAGATATGATTTGATCGTTTAGTGAGAATGGTGATCATTTAGAGGTACCTGAAAACCGTCTCTACACAAAAAAAAGCCTCCAAAATCGTTTTTGTAATAGTATTCTTTTGCTGCTATAAAATCCATTCCATTTTTTATTTAAACATATACATGTTGTATGAGACGCCCCTTGGCCGAGCATCATCGGTTGACTTACATGTTATGGGGTCCTCAACTATTGGCGATGTAGCCAGCACACGTCAGGTTTGTTGAGCTAGAGGCAAGAGAATGTAGAAAACCAGAGTCGCTAGGACGAGCAACTAGCCACAATATTTGCTCGCGTTCTGAGGAAGTGGCCCACGACGTGCACGTTTCAACCATCCATCGCATGGCTTAAGCAAAAGTCCCTGTTCCTCCTTATTATTTAACATGTACAACAGATGAGTCTCGGCCAAGGGGCGTCTCAGTTCAGCTTATACACATCTAAAAAATGGAATGAATTTTATTGCAGCAAAAGAGCCTATTGCAGTTAGCTCTGCTCTTTCCATTTTTCAACATTCAACACTACTTAAGTCTTTAAACACTGCACAGGAATGATATACAGTTTGATGATCAGAAGGTCAGGTCGCTGTGGCAGATAACCGAGGAAAAACTTGACCAGCCACCATGCTCATTGACGATCGAATCCGATCTATCGTCCAATGTCCTCACTCGTCTTAGTTATATTTTCTCAGGAAGAATCTGTAACCTCGAGCTGAAGTCAGCTGATAGGCCAAAACCCCAGAGATGTTAGTTATGCCACTACACCACCTCAAAAACAAGGATTCACAGTATAAATCTAGTTCAATATTAAATCTCATCACTGTTTCTGCTTGTAAGATTCATCATCATCTGAAATCTGATGCAAAAAAATCGAACTGCCTTTACTCTTTTCCTCTGCTATATTTCTACAGGGTTCAATACTAAAATATTGTGTAGCTCAAGTATCAATCAGTCTTGGAAGTCAGCAATTAAGAAACGCCATAACTTTTCCCCTGCTATATTCTATGAATTCAATGCTAACATATTGTATAGCTCAAATATCTGACTTAGAAATCAGTTCTTAAAAAACAAGGGAGGTGACTAGGAGTTTTTTAGTTTACCTGTAAGAATATCATCCAGTTTATTAACACGTAGTGGACTCAATATTCAGCTTTTGATGTCCTCACACATTCACATGATGAGTGTCCACAATTCAGAGCTTTGACCAATAAATCACGGGTTCTTTTGGCATTTGAGACAGTTCAAGACTTAAAGCACCTTGTAATATCTCAAATATCACGCTATGCAAAAGTTATTTTGTACAATTAAATAGGGTAACTGTAAAAGTACCATACCAACTATTAATAGGCCTATAACTAACCATCACCATCATTTTCGACATCATTGATATCAAAGAAGTAATCAAGCAACATCTACAAACAAGCCATCCTCAATCATGTAGTTTACACCGACTAGACATTTAACCTTGCAGTATAAGTAAACATTTACTGACTGATACTGAACTAAAGAAACGAGAATAATCACAGATATAATAATCACTCATTGTAAGCCCAGTTAAAAATAACCCCACTATAAGCAGATTACAGAAATACAGAGGTAGCATTGACACATTTAACTTCAACACAAAAGCATCACACTCACAGGGTGGGCAACTGCATTCATCGAGATAACTAGAGGTAAAGCTAGCTCACACATACATGTCTCAACAGGAGTCGCATTTTTAATTGGACCCACAGACATACACATTCAAGCACCATCAAGATGCATCACCTAATTCCACTAGATCTACCTGACTGGCACCTACTCCATACATGGAAGATCTAATCTTTGCTAGACATCCTAATAAGTAGTCCACAAGCAATAATTTGACTGCTTATTCTCAAACGCCAAACTCCGAGAAGTAGGGAACATATGGAGTGATGTGCTTATAGCCATGTCCAAGAGTGCAGAGATCACGCACTTCCTTACTATCCATATTATATGATATCAGCTTCCGGTCCCAGTCCTGAACAAAAAAAACCAAGCTGTGATCTGGATGAATTCCAACAACCTTGTAGCCATTGTACTGATGGAAATTCTTTTTCCCAAACAACTTCAAAAAGCTTACAGTGTCCTTCAGGACCCATTGTTGTCTGTCATAGTCCTGAAGAACCCAGATTGATAATCCATGATCGCTCTGTTCTGTATGACCAAAACCATTTTTTGGTTCATGGCAGATGAAGTGCAAGCACCCATGGGACTGTCCAACATACTCATACAACGGAGATCTTCCCCAGTCTGCCTGTGCCTGACATGGTAGAGGGAAGATCTTCTTTTTGTTACCTTCCACATCTACCGCACCTAGCTGATCCTTTCCGGAACAAAAGATCAGGTGTAGCATGCCATTCACATAGGCATTGTGAGAATTGGGTGCTATGGTCTGGTAACCGTAATCCCAATGACATTTGTTGTGGCTCCATGCGTGAGTTTCTGATGAGTAGACATACACTGAAATGTGACTCCATGTGTAAGTTTCTGATGAGTAGACATGCCAGAACTGAACCACGTGGAAGTGCGAAGAGACGCCTGGATCAAAAAGCAAATAGGTCAGCATAGTTCCATATGCTAACTGATCCCATGTTTTGCTGCTAGGCACAGACACATATTGTTCAGTAGCAGGGTTGCACACAATATAGGAAATGCCCGAACTGCAGTCAACCAAAAAGAGGAGGAGGCCATTGCAGGAATGCAGGAGCATGGATTTCTTAATGACACCCAGCTCAGTCAGAAAGGAGAAGTCCACGGGACGCAAGGATGTACCCAATGCATCCACGAAACCATAGCTTTGGCAAGGCAATTCCTCGCCGTCACTGCCATCAGTGCCATCAGCGCTCCAGTCTTTGCCATCTCCGTCATCACTGTCGTAGTCATCGCCGCAGCTATCGCTCTCACACTGCTCTTGCTCGAACATTAAGAAGAACCCTTCTAGGGTCTGGGGTAGCTTCTTGCGGTTGTGGGGATCGGCGATGAGGTCGCGCCAGCCCTTGGAGACGCACTTGAAGCGGCAGAGGGACTTGACGGGGACCCGGGAGAGGATCTCCACGAGGGGGTCGTCGGGGATCCTGGCGACCGCATCCGTGTCGCACTTCGTCTTGGGGCAGTCCATTCTACCGAGAGCAAGCTGCAGAGCAGGGATCGAGAAAGATGTTAGGTATGCCGTATGCGTGAGCGGGAGAGAGACGCAGCAGCGGGGAAGCGTACCGACGCCGGAGATGGACGGTACCGACGGCGACGGCGGCGGCGCTGGCGATGCCGAGGAATTGGGGAATTTGTAAACCCTAGCACCTCCAGCAGTCTGCAGTCGCCATTGCAGCTCAGGGCGGCAGTGGAGCAAGACCAAAGGGGATCGAGCAGGTGGGCCATGGGCCGTGGTGGTCATTGACTGAGTATACTCAAAGCTGGGCCTTTCTAAAACCTGGGCTTCAAGGGCTACGTCTTGTACTGGGCTGGCCAACAGATAGTGTGTGGTTGTACTCAAAAAAAAAAAAAAAAAAATCTTCGTGATGACTAATCTTCTTCATGGCTTCTCTTCTTCATTCAAACGTGACTCTTGAGAATATTTTATCAAGATTCCAAAAATTCTGTAAAATATACCGTTACTAGAATCACTTTTCAAGTCATTTACTAGTCAGTGATAGGAAGGTTTGCTCGAGAACATACAATAAATGTGTTTTTATTATAAAACATAATGAGCAAAGAAACACTAAGAAATCCCACCGAGAGCAAGAAACACTAAGTTGTTTGCAGTGTGTCAACTAAAATAATTTTTTTTACAGTGTTTTGAAGTTATAAGACAAAGGTAGGCAATGGTTTATTTGATTGCCTCTGGATCATAACATGCAACTCAACTGATGACTCTCGGCCAAGGGGGCGTCTCAATTCAACATTAGGTACATCTAAAAATGGACCGGATTTTATTGCAGCAAAAGAAAGGAAGGCAATTGAACTTAGCTCTGCTCTTTCCATAATTCCATCATTCAACAGTCAACACTACTTAAGTCTTAAAACACTGCACAATGCTGCACAACAAGAACAAGAAGCTTGAGGAATGATATAAAATTTCAACAGTGATGATCAGAAGGTCAATCTAACTAGGCAGGTCACTATGGCAGAAAATCAAGCTAAAACTTGACCCGCCGTCACTCACTGACAATCAAATCAAATCCGATCTGATTTGTTTGGTGGGCTTCGATCCTCCAATGTCTTCACTAATCTTCTTTCTTAGTTATATTAACCTTGGACTGGAGTCAGTTCCAAAGGCTTCACTGTAACCTTGAACTGGAGTCAGTTCCAAAGGCTTCAGCAAGTAGGTGACGATAGGCCAAACCTGAAATTAAAATGTACTTGATGGAAGATGGGCCTCCTGCATGTGTATAGAATACAATGTATTTGATAGGCCAAACCCCACAGATTTTGGTTTAGGCCGTTTTCGCTAAAAAGTATGCTAACACAACATGACGCCACAACACCCCAAAAACAAGATCTATAAATCTAGTCCAACATCAAATCCCATCACGGTTTCTACTTGCAAGATTCATCATCTGAAATTTGGATGCAAAAAATAGAAATACCTTTACCTTTTTTTTTTCTCTGCTATAGTACTACAGGATGTTGTATATAGCTGAATTATCTGCCTTGAAAATCAGTGCTTAAAAACCAAGGAGGTGACTGGGAGAGTTTTTTTAGTTTACCTATAAGAATATCATCCAGTTTATTATTTTTTAACACACAGCAGACTCAATATTCAGCTTTTTGATGTCATCGCACATTCACATTTTGAGTGTCCACAATTAAGAACTTTGACCGATAAATCATGGGTTCTTTTGGCATTTGAGTTTCAGTTGAAGCACCTTGTAATATCTCAAGTATCACACTTTGAAAAAGTTAATTCGTACAATTAAATAAGGTAGCTGTAAAAGTACCATACCGACTATTTATTAGTAGGCCTATAGCTAACCATCACCATCATTTTCAACATCAATGATATCAACGAATTGATCAAGTAACATCTACAAGCAAGCTTTGCTCAGTCATGCAGTTTTCATCGACTAGACAGTTTTTGAGGTTTAATGTGGCAGAGCTTTCAGTTTACTACCATGAGTTGCTGGAACCACCTTGAAAGTTTTGAAATGCAGTATAAATAAACATGTACTAACTGATATTGGACTAGGCCTTTCTAAACAGTCTGGGCTTCAATGGCTACGTTTTGTGAAATGAGTGTGGGCTGGCCCAACAGATGGTTAGCGTATGGTCTTCATGGTGGCTGGTGTAGTGTGTGATCTTCGCTTCTCTTCAAAAGGTGAATGCTTATCAGGATTCAGATTTCTCAAAATTCTGCAAAATACAGTTACTAAATTCAGTTTTCACGTAATTTACCTGTCAGTGATAGGAAGATTTGCTCGAGAACACCACAGTAATTGGGTAAAACATAATGAGCGGCTTCGACTTCCTTCGACGATCTCATCTCAAATGTCTTTACTTGATTTTTTTCCCTTGGTTATCTTCACGGGAAGAATATGTTCCTAAGGCTGCCTGATGATGATAGCTCTCTACGAGCTTCAGCTACCGACCAATATAAAGTTATTTCTCAACAGCTTGGGATCAGCTCCACTGGCTCATGGCCGCCTGAAATTACAATGTACTTGATGGCAAGATGCCCCTAGTACAATGTATCTGACAAGCGAAACCCCTACAGGTTTTAGTTAGCCACATGACACCACAACACCACAAAGCCATGATTGACATGATAAATCTAGTTCAACACTAAATCCCATCACGGTTGCTGCTTGCAAGATTCATCATATGAAATTTGGATGCAAAAATAGAAATACCTCAACTCTTTTGCTCTGCTATATTATTTCTAAAGGATTCAATACCAAAAGTGTTGTATAGCTTAAATATGTGTCTTGGAAAGTAGTGCTTAAAACCAAGGGAGTTGACTAGGAGAAATTTCAGTTTACCTGCAAGAATATCATCAAGTTTATTATTGTTTAACACGTAGTGGACTCAACATTCAGCTTTTGATATCATCACAACACATGCACATGGTGAATGTCCACAGTTGAGAACTTCGACCAGTAATATCTAAGTGTCACACTTTGCAAAGATAACTTGTATAATTAAATAAGGTAGCTGTAAAAGTACCATATAAGCTATTAGTAGGCCTATAGCTAACCATCACACCGTTTTCGACAACATTTATATCAAAGTGATCAAGCAGTATCTACAAACAATCTTTTCTCAGTCATGTAGATTTCATCAATTCCACAGTTTTTAAGGTTAATAATGGGACATACTTTTTGATTTTTACCATGAGTTGCTGGAATCACATTGAGAGATTTAAACTTGCAGTACAAGAAGACATTTACTGACTGATACTTGACTGAGGCAACAAATAATCACAGATATAATAATCATTCACTAGTGAACCCAAGGAAAACATGCTACTAAAAGGAAGTCTTTACAGAATGAAACACAGAGGTAGCATTTGACAGTACACACATTTATCTTGAACACAAAGCACCATAGGTTAGGCAACTCATTTGACACATTATCTTGAACAGAGAGCATCATAGGATGGTCAACTGCATTCATCGAGATAACTAGATGTAAACTAAGCTTCAGCCTGTCTCAACATGCTTGCACTGCTAATTGGACGAAAGACATCCAAGCACCATGAAAATGTACTAACCTGCTACTAGATGTACCCACATGATTGGAAAAGATCTTATCTCTGTTAACACCTAGAAAGTACCGCAAAAGTACCAATTTCACTGCTAATTTTCAAACTCTGAGAAGCAGGGAACATATGGAGTGATGCATTCATAGCCATGTTCAAGAGTGCAGAGATCACACACTTCCTTAGTATCCATGTGATATGATATCAGCTTTTGGTCCCAGAATTGATGAAGAAAAAACAAACTGCGATCTGGATGAATTCCCACCACATTGTAGTTGTTAAAGATGCCCTCATGGACATTCGTTTCCCCAAACAACTTGGAAAAGCTTACAGTGTCCTTCAAGACCCATTGTTGTCTCTCATAGTCCTCAAGAACCCAGATTAAAAAATCCACGAGTTTCTGTACGAGCATGAGTTTTTTTCACTGCTGATATAGTGCAAGCGCCCTTGGGACCATCCAATACAATCAAAAAGTCGTCCATTTTTCCCTACCTGCCTGACATGGTAGAGGGATGATCTTCTGTATGTTCCCTTCCACATCTAACACAATTAGCTTATCCTTTGAACGTAAGACCAGATATAGCATTCCATTAACACAGACACTGGGGTAGTTATCAGGTGCTACAGCATAGCATGCCAAGTCAGGTTTGTTGTGACTCCATGCCTGAGTTTTTGATGAGTAGACATGCACTGATGTTTGGAATCCCTCATTGTTGAATTCGACCAAGTTGAAGTTGCAAGGGTCACCGGCTGGGTCGAAAAGCAAATAGGTCGAGGGTCGTCCATAGAATGAATGCCTCCGTGAGAAATGAGGGCAAGAGCTGGGCACAGACAGACATTCCTCTGTGGCGCGGTTGTACACGACATAGCTCCAACTGCCTTTGATGGCAAAGAGGAGGAGGCCATTGCAGCAATGGATGAGCCTGGAGTTCCTAATACCAGGCAGATCAGTCGGATAGTAGTCCTCAAGATGCGCCGATCTATGCAACACGTCGACGAAACCATAGCGAGACAGTTCCTCTTCGTCGCTGTCTACAGAGCCGATACTTTCACCATCTCCGCCGTTACAGCCGCAGGGGCTCGTCGTCGCATTCGCTTTCGCCATGACACTCATGCAGTTTCACCATAAAGAAGAAGCCTTCTAGGGTCTGGGCCAGCTTCTTGCGGTGGAGGGATCGGTGATGAGGTCGAGCCAGCCCTTGGAGACGCACTTGAAGCGGCAGATGGACTTGGCGGGGACACGGGAGAGGATCTCCACCAGGGGGTCGTCGGGGAGCCCGGACGCCGCCGCCTCCGTGTCGCACCTCCTCTTGGCGCAGTCCATAGCAAGCTGCAACGCGGGGGATCGAGAGAGATGTGAGATGAAATCAAGTACGCCGTTTGCGCGCGAGAGAGAAAACGCAGCGGCGGGTAAGCATACCGGCGCTGGAGATGGGCGGGGCTGAACACGGCGGCGGCTCTGGACGGTGCCGACGAAGGAGAATCGAGAAGGATTTGGGCAAATTTTCTAAACCCTAGCACATCCAAGAGTCGCCACTGCTCACCGGAAGCAGGACCGACGATGCAGTGGAGCAGAGACTAAGCCAGCGAGTAGGTTGGGCCGTGGAATTGAGGCTGGGCCTTCTAGGCTTTTAGGGCTGCGTTGTAAATTGTAACAGGAGTTTCTGGGATGGGCCAACAGATTAGTGTTTGGTCGTTTCATGACGATGGCGAGCATGTGAATCTTGATCCTATTCTCAAAAAAAAAAAAAAAAAAAAAAAATGTGAATCTTGATCCCCTAAAAAAGTGATCTTCCCTTCATCACTCTTTAAAGATGAGAATCTTGGGAATGTTTTGTCAGGATTCTAAAAAATATGTAAGATACTTCCTCTCAGATTGTTAAAAGAAGTCGCTTAGAACAGCTACACGGTCTTCAAAACACAACTTTAACCTCTTGTTATTATTAAAAAAGTATTTATGGAAATATGATATATGTTTACTTTTATTAAAATACTTTTAAGAAAATCTATTCATATAATTTTCAAATTTACAAACTCAATAACTTAAAAGTTATTAATGATTTATATTCTAATGTTTGACCCAAACCCTACGATGCGCAGATACTTCCGGGGGTTCCGTATCCTGATCCGATACTCCATGGATACGGATACGCCGTGTGGATACGCGTTGGATAATGTATCTAGGCTGTACTAGAATTTGTGGATACGTATTGACATGGATATTGGTATTTGATACGTTGGTGCTAGTTTGGATACGCCAACAAGGCAAATAGGTCCATCCGACCACCCGTATATCGCGAACTGGCACCACAAGCCCTCACTACTGCTTCTCTCGTCCTGATGTACATAATATAGTATTTTGTTCAATCGTCATCATGTATTCAAATATGATATAATGACACATTTATTCTATTATTCTTTGTCAGTACTCAAAACATTAAATGAACCTACGTACAAGCTCTGGTGGTTCTACTAGTAACTTGTTAAAAATCATTTATTTACTAGTATTATGTTATTTTATATTAATCATGTGTATTTATGAATATAAAAAGTATATCTTAGGTGTATCCCCGTGTCACTTTTATTTAGAGAATAGCATATCCGTGTATCCGACACGTATCCAAAATGACTTGCTTGCCACCACAAGTCCATTATCTTTTTTGTTTTGTGTCATCTAGGTCCATCACCTTTAAAGCGTAAAAAAAGGTCCATCACCTTTAAAAGTGCAATTTTGGATCCATTAACTTTGTTTGAGGTTCACAGTGGGTCCAAATCTATCTAGAAGCAAACCTACCGAAAAGTAGGTTGACAACCCGCCAACCAAGACACTTCTTTTTTCTGTTTTTCTTTTTCAAAATTACTCACTATTTCAATTTCAAATGGAAACATCAAAAACTTGCAGCATGAAAGTTGCTCAAAATTAAAAGCTCTAAAAATTTTATTTTTGGACTAAAGTCAAATTTCAAATATTTTTGAAAGTTATTTTTTCAAATTTGAATGCAATATTAAAAGCTCTACAAATTTCATTAAAAGCTCTACAATTATGAATAAAACTTGAGCAACAAGTATTTTATTGATTGGATCATGGTTGAATTATGAAATGACAATTATGCTTTTAAAATTTGAGTAATGATTTATTCCTAATTAAATACCAAAGTTTTAAAATAATTATTTGGCAATTATTATTTTTTAAAAAAACTAACTTTCTAAAATATTTGAATTTGACTTTGGTCCAACAATGAAATTTGTAGAGCTTTTTAATTTTGATCAACTTTTATGTTACAAGTTTTTTAAGTTTCCATATGAAATATTGAGTAATTTTGAAAACAAGAAAAAAAACAGAAAAGGGGTAGGTGCAGTCGGTAGGTTGTCAGCCTGCTCTTCTACATAGATTTGGACTCCCGTGAATCCCAAACAAAGATAATGGACCCAAAAAATGCACTTTTAAATGTGATGGGCCTAGATGACATTGAACAAAAAAAGTAATGGACCTGTGGTGCATTTTTTGCTCTAATAAAAATTACCTTTCAAGTTTCAAGTAGTTTACCGGTCACTGATTTTTTCAAAAGCGAGTTTGCCGGTCAATGATAGGAAGATTTACTCGAGAACAATACAATAAATGTCTTTTCTGTAAAATACAGTAATTAGCGAAGAAGCACTAAACGATTCCACCAAGAGCAAGAAACGCTAAGGCCGTGTTTGGATCCCGATGGATAATAGTGACCGCTAATAATTATCTCCTTTAATCTAAAGAGGTATAGATAATAGATTAGCTAATTGCTGGCTGAATCTTTAGAAAACAACTATCCCACTATCTAGACCAAATGAGATAATTAGTTACTCGCCGCTGCCAGGAGCTCGTCAGCCTCGTCGGCTCAGATTCATCTACACAAGAGGAGCAGTGGTAATGGGAGCCAGTGCCGGCCTTGGAACAGAGGGCGTAGGACATGTGCAACGGTGACATCGAAAGGAAAGGGAGCGAGCACCGGTGACAAGCCTCGACACGCGACAGTGCAAGGCAAGAGAATCACCATTTGGTAGGCCTGCCTGCAGAGAAGAACGGTGTCAAGCCTCGACAACGAGGGCATAGAGATCGCCATCAACTGAGCGGAGTGAGCATTGCTTCTTTTTTTTCATGCAAATGTAGACAAGTGGTTGAAATAATCGAAATGGTAGACAGATAATAAGCCGTAGGTTGGTAATTTCGTGCAAAGTCACGATTTCTCAGCTGGTGGAAGCACCCTTTCCCTTGATGTGAAAAAATGAACCACGTGAAAGCTGCTTTTTGACCAAAGAAGTTGAACCGGATTATTGCCCTTTGGTTAGTTTTTGTTTTTGGAAGCCAAGTAGGAAACCCAACCAAAGCCACCTTTAGCTTTTGCTCTTTCGATTCTTCAGCATTCAATACTACTTAAAACAACATGAAGCTTGAGGAATGGTGATGGTGATGAGAAGGTCAATCCAGGAAGGTCAGTTTGGCAGAAAACCGATGAAAAACTTGATTCGTCACCATTCTCACAGACGATCAAATCTGGTCCGATTTGTTTGGTGGAGTTGGAATTAGTTCCCAAGACTTCAGCATTTAGCATTACTAACCGAGCAGAGGCAGCAATATAATAAAAAGTATTTTTGAGCATCTTGGGAGGTGACTGGAACAGTTTTTTTAAGTTTATTTACCTACAACAATGTAATCCCAGTTTATTATTTTTTAACATGTTGTGGATTCCATTTTCATCTTTGGATGTATCACACATTCACATTGCTAGTGTCCAAAATTGAGAACTTCAACCATAATAAATCACGGGTTCTTTTGTCATTTGAGTTTCGGTTGAAGCACCTAGTAATATCTCGAGTACCACACTCTGCAAAAGTTATCTTGTACAATTAAATAAGGTAGCTGTAGAAGTACCATATCAACTATAATTAGGCCTATAGCTAACCATCACATTGTTTTCGACTACATTTATATCAAAGAAGTGATCAAGCAGCATCAATAAACAAGCTTTTCTCGATCATATAGTTGTCATCAACTCCACAGTTTTTGAGGTTAATGTGGCAGTGTTTTCAAATTTTACCATGAATTGTTGAAACCAACTTGAAAGATTTAATCTTACAGTATTGGAAAACATGTACTGACTGATACTGGACTGAGGCAGCAATAATAATCACAGATACCATAATCACTCACTAGTGAAGCCAAGGAAAAAAAATAACCCATGCTACTAAGTGACTATAATTACAGAAAGAGGTATCATTTAACACATTTATCTTGAACACAAAGAATCATAGATTGAGCAACTGCATTCATCAAGATAACTAGCTAGATGTAAACTAATCTCCAGCCTGTCTCAACATGCTTGCAGTGCTAATTGGACGACTGACATGACACATCCAAGCACCAGGCAAATGTATCACCTAATTCTACTAGATGTACCCACACAGAGTTGCTAACAACTTCATGGTTCGAAAAGATCTTATCTTCACCTAATTCTACTAGATGTACCCACACAGAGTTGCTAACGACTTCATGGTTCGAAAAGATCTTATCTCTGCTAACACCCCAGAAAGTAGCCCACAAGCATCAATTTCACTGCTTATTTTTAAGCGCCAATAACTCTGAGAAGCAGGGGACATATGGAGTCATGATGCACTTATAGCCATGTTCAAGAGCGCAGAGATCACGCACTTCCTTAGTATCCATGTCATATGATGATATCAGCTTTTTGTCCCAGAACTTAACAAGAAAAACCAAACTGTGATCTGGATGAATTCCGACCACATCGTAGTTATAGTCCATGTCCTCATCGTCATTCCTTTCCCCATACAACTTGGAAAAGCTTACAGTGTCCTTCAAGACCCATAGTTGTCTCTCATAGTCATCAAGAACCCAGATTAAAAATCCATGAAAGCCATCACCACCTGGCATTTCATTGTTGATATAGTGCAAGCACCCTTGGGACCATCCAATATAATCAGAATCCGTCCATTTTTCCCTGCCTGCCCGACATGGTGGAGGGATGATCTTGTGTATGTTCCCTTCCACATCAAACAAAGTTAGCTCGTCCTTTCGATATGAGATCAGATGTAGCATGCCATTAACATATACACTGGGAACATGTGGTGCTATGTTATAGCAACGCAAGTCACGTTGAGCTTGAGTCCATGCCTGAGTTTCTGATGAGTAGACATGCACTCCCTCCTTCGAGTATTGGACCAAGTTGAAGTGGCAAGGGGCACCTGCTGGGTTGAAAAGCAAATACGTTGACGTAGATCTATACCTTGACGGAGATCTATATAGTATCTCAGTCTGTTCCAAACCAGAGCTGGGCACAGGCACACATTGCTTAGTGGCGGGGTTGCAAACAACATAACTCCACGAAGCCCCCAAATTGCATTCGACGGCAAAGAGGAGGAGGCCATTGCAGCAATGGACGAGCCTGGTGTTCTTAATGCCAGGCAGCTCAGTCAGATAGGAGAAGTCCACAGGACGCACCGATCTCTGCAACACGTCAATGAAACCAAAGTAGCAAGGCACTTTCTTGCCGTCTTTACAGAGACAGGACTCTCGGCAGTCGCTCTCGCCATGACAATGATGCTCTTCGACCATAAAGAAGAACCCTTTGTAGGGTCTGGGCCAGCTTCTTGCGGTGTAGGGGATCGGCGATGAGGTCGCACCAGGCTTTGGAGACGCATTTGAAGCGGCAGAGGGGCTTGGCAGGGGACGCGGGAGAGGATCTCCACAAGGGGGTCGTCAGGGAGCACGACCGCCGCCTCCGTGTGGGCACCTCCTCTTGGGGCAGTCCATACCGCCGAGAGCAAGCTAAAGAACGCGGATCGATAGAGCGAAAGAAGCGAGGCGCGAGCGAGAGATAGAGCAATGGGGGATGCTGGCTGGGGGCGATGGCCGGTGCGGCGGTGCCGATGAACTGAAACCGTGTTGGGAATTGGGGAATTTGTAACCAGCCCTAGAGGGCTCTAGGCAGGGCTCTAGGCAGGACCGCAGCTGGAGGCTGACCATTTGGGCTTGGGCCTTGGGCCGCATAATCTGCTTTGCACATTTGCAATAAAAAAAAAAAAAAAATCTGTGACTCCTATTCTCTTTCCAAAGCTGAATCTTGAGAATATTCCATCATAGTTCCAAAAGATTCATTCCTTTGAAGACACGGGATTGCTAAATCTTTTAAAATTCCTTTGAAAAACCTCCGTATACCTTTTAAAACTTTGACTAGCAATATATAAGTATAAAAGTAGTTTCACACCATATATATGTCTTTTTTGTAAAAAAAAAAAAGATAATATAACTTTATAGATGTTGCTAGTCAAAGTTTTAAATGTTTGACTTACGACAAAACAAGATTGACTTATATTTGTGATCCAAAGAGTATTTAATCGCCCCTTGGCTGGGAAGCAGTAGAGTGGATGCCAAACCAAAACAGACAAGTAACAAATAGATTCAGACAGAAGCAAATGCGAAACAGCATGAGCATGTGAGCTGACCTGGCTAAGACACCAGGAATGAGCGGGATTTAATTCCAGCAAAAGAATGGAAGGCAATTGCAGTTAGCTTTGCTCTTTCGCTTCTTCAACAATCAACATCCAACACTATTTACAACACTGCACAATGCTGTACAATAAGAGCAACAATAAGGGGCAGGAATGATGTACATTTCCGAGAGTGGTGATCGGAAGGTCAATCTAGACGGGTCACTTTGGCAGAAAGGGCAGCCGAGAAAAACTTGAGCCGCCACCATTCTCACTGACGATCAAATCTGATCCAGTTTGCTTAGTGAGCTTTGATACTCTACTCTCTTTACTAGAACCCTTCTTGGTTATTTTCACGGGGAGAATCTGTAACCTCGGATTGGAGTCACTTCCAAAGGTTTCAGCAAGTAGCTGGTAGCTCTCTACAAGCTCCAGCTGCCGAGCAACTATTTCTGAACATCTTGGGAGGAGCTCAACCGGCTCCCCGCCTGGAATAACAATGTACTCGATTGCAAGCCGAGCCTCCTGCATGTGTACAGAGTAATGTAACTGTTATGTAACAATGCTAGTTTGGTGTTTAGAAACAGATATACACAGACATCGATATTAATGTGTTGGCAGAATATCAGAAGCCAAAGAATGATCATAGCCTGTAAAAACCCATTCTCATCGTGGACATTGAATCATTCTTATGAATAAGATCATCTGTGTAGACAACATTTTATAGGGAAATTATATAAAAACAATTTTGCAATTAAAACATAAAATCATTTTAGCTATCTTTCAGAGGCAAGTATGTGGTCAACTGATTACCTCCAAAGCATCAATTTCCTCCAAGGATGGCTTACGATCGGAGCATCATCCTCAATCTCTATCTCGCCCTCCATAACCTTAAGTTGCTTACTTGATGATCTGTTGTCCCTTCCAACAATCATTCTGATAGCCTTAACTATTTGAGCCATCGTATTAGTCTGCTCATTTATAATACAAAAAAAGAAGTATGTTAATGCAAGCACAATCAGCAGTAGATAGCACAAAATCAATGTACTGTGTGATGACCTTAACAACAAATATGGGAAGCTTGTGGTATTTGGCAACGTTGTGAATCCAAGGATTCTGTTTCATTTCAGAACTTGATGCAAGAATCACATCAGCTGCTCCGATGTCATCTGTTACATCTAGTTCATCATCAAATCCCATCACTGTTGCTACTTGCAATATATCAGCTTCTGATATCTGGCAGCAGGAAATAGAAATGCCATGAGAATTTTGTTTCTTCGTTACATTATATTAATGGCAAAAATAAAATACTGCATGTCTTGTTTGAGAAGAAAATAGTTAAATCAATACTGAAAATTAGTGTTCTCTGTTATCGAGGAATACATCATAAATAAAATCCAAGACAGCTTATGTTTTAGGTTTACTAAACTGAGGACTAAAACAAAAGCAAAAACCAGACTCCATGTTTTCCATCTCTTCATTTACCTGGTATGTGTATACACGGACTAGAGACTTTCCAGGCACAGATTTCTTCCCTTTTGGTTTCCTTTGTATAAACAAAATCATCACCAAAATTATCATCTGATGGCATACTCTTGACTTTTGTTTGCCTGGATGCGGCAAAATCATCGCTTAAGTTGCTTTCTGATGATATTGACTTGGTGACCATATCTTCCTGATATAGTGGCAGTGATTCTATTTCCATACTCCCTATCAGGTACCACCAACAGCATTTCTGACTCAGTTAAACTTATTATGCATCTTGCGAGCTTCAAACTTAGGAGGTTTTCCTGTATCAGAGAGTATAAAATAAAGTGAGTTGAAGGGCACAGAAATAGACTTCTTAAGAAGCCTGAAGATGTCAATGACTCCTATAATTGAGGTGCTGACCCATGAGGTTTATAATTAATTGGTAAATAGTTGGGAAGTTACCTGCAAGAATAGCATCCACTGTGGCATCTAACTTGTGATGGACTCGACATTCTGTTTTCGATATCATCTCAACAGCACATGAAAATGTAGGTGGTCCTTTTCTCTCGAGAATGGTTTTCTGGACTTTCCGCTTTTTTGCTTCCTCATCACCAAGAGTCACACTCTACATAAGAATCTTAAGATTAATATTTCCACAAAAATATTGAAGGGGTTGAGTTGATATAAGGACATAAGGTAAAACGCTAATAGGGCTCCACAATTCAAACACAATTTCAAAAGAAAAAAAATGAAGTAGGTGCACTAGGATCACCATTGCTTAGAATATAAACCAAACAACTAAAATCTGCCATGCAAAGCTTCAACACAAAGTAATTGATTGTGTCACTTTAATGTCCCTTAAGAAGGTTGCCAAGTTGCAGCAGCATGCAAATGCATTGGGTAAAGAGTAATAGAGGAAGAAAATGCACCTCAATCCCACCAACGAGCATTTGCAAACAAGGGTTTTTAATTATGCTCGATTGTCACCCCATGAGCAGTTCCAACTAGTTGAACGCCTCTCTGAGCAATAGTGCTAGCTGCCATTGCCTCGAGTTCTGTACCAATCTCATCGATAACAATTACTTCTGGCATGTGATTTTCAACTGCTTCAATCATTACCTGCAGAAAACAAAGTTTCCTTTGTGTCACCACACTTGAGAGTGAAGTTTTAAGAAAACGCTCGAGAATTTCTCAGCAAATAATTGATTTATATCAACAAACAACTCTGGGTACCTACGTTGTGCTGCATAGTAACTTTGGGAACTTGCATTCTCCTAGCACGTCCAATGCCAGAGTGAGGTACGTCCCCATCACCTCCAATTTCATTAGATGTGTCCACTATGATCACACGTTTCTTACCTTCATCTGCCAAAATTCTAGCTATTTCCCTGTATTTTTTAAAAGCAATCATTATTCATCAGCATCACATTACAGTACTCCTCAAACAATCTTTGATCTATAGATTATCATACCAAATTATTGAATTTGATTGTCATTCAATGGAACCATCTGCTGATCTGGAGAAGCGAATGGTGATGTACCTGATCAGAGTGGTTTTCCCAACTCCAGGAGGTCCAATCACCAATATCGAACCACCGCTCACCACTAGGTCACGGATCATCTCTGCACTGCCAGATATAGCTCGCCCGACACGGCAAGTGAGCCCTATGATCTGTGCTTTCCGGTTCCGGATAGCGCTGATCCGGTGCAACGAGTGATTGATCCCAGACCGGTTGTCCTCAGAGAAATCACCTACCTGCAAACCAACACCAATCTTCCAAATAAGCAAAACAGAGCCTTGACAAGGGGAACAGAGTTCACAATAGTTGGCCTAAAGCTACTTGGAGCACACAGGGGCTAGTCATAGCAATAGCACACATCATGATCTAGCGTTCACCCACTAAGAAAGCAACTAGTCCATTTGAAGATGCCACCGTTATCTCACTATCTATGATCCATGCTCCAGAGGCACTAGCACGGTGGCGCCAGGCAGAGAACAATCTACTGTAGTAGTTGATTTGGGATCCTGGGACGGCAAAAAGTAGGAGTACCATGGTGTAACGCCGTTTGCAACTAAATCAGCTCGTGTGCCTCGTGCAGGTGCAGCTACCTTGGCAACGGCCTGGCGGAGGTCATCGGCGGTGACGACCTGGTCGGAGATGACCCAGTCCCCGACGGGAACCGCGCGACCGGGCGGCGGCCGAGGTCCATGACGACCTCGACGAGGTCCCGCACCTCCTGGTGCAGCGCCAGCCCGCGCCGCATCCTCGTCGGCACCACCTCCAGGAACGCCTCCAGCTCGCCCCGCGCCCCGGGCGCGTCAAGCGCGGGCAACTGGGCGGCGGCGGCGCCCCGTGACGGCGCGCACAGCCGCCGGTCCCCGAGGGCCGGCGCACGGGCGGCTGCTGCTGTGGGACCGCCGCGGCGCGGGGCCGCGCCCAGCTCCCACGCGCGCGCCGCCGCGGCGAGGCGCGGCACGCCGGCGCGCGCGCGCAGCGGGTCGGTGACGGGGACGAGTTGAGCGCCCGGAGCATGGCGCCCGGCTGGCTACTTGGCTAGTGGATGGATGGATGGAGGGAGCTTGGGGAGGCGGGAAATGGCGCGCCCGGGTTATATGTAGCGGCGTTGGGATATTTCGTCGAACAGATGGCGCGCAGGTGCCACGAGAAGGAGGAGGTGTGGAGGACGAGAGGGAATCGGAGGAAGGAAGATTCGGTGGAAGCCGCGAGCGGAGAGAGTTCCAATGGCGGGGACGTGAGGGACTCTTCTCGGCCGTTAGCGACCGCAAGCTCCGCCATAGGCGCGGTCTATGATGGACCACGGCCACACGACTTCTGTTCCTAGTCTATTGGAGATTGGAGGCCTCTATTTTTTTGCTCACGTGATTTTTGTTTTTGTGTGGGATTTCAACAGTTCTACACCAAAAAAAAAAGGGAAGCTCAATTAACCTACCAAAGGGTTGAGGTTTGGAGCTTGGCTTTACAGGATCATCATGGTTTACTATGCATCTGATAAGAAGATAAATAGAAAAAAAAAGTAATCTTAGTCCTCCAACTATTGAAATGATTTATCCTTATTTCTTTATGTGCAGAAAAATAAGATTGTCTAGAAAACGACGGGTGGCACACATCATATATATGATATGTCAACCTTCTCAACAGATGGAGAAAGGAGAGTCTAGTGTAGATAGTTGAGTGTAGACACAATTTTTTTTTCTCTTGTTCAAATTTTTAAATTTCATTGAGTAGACTAACAAAGACGTGCTTGGAAAGGTTTATTTCTAAGAAACAAGGCTTCTTGTATTTCTTAAAATATGAGCTCGAGGATGGAAAATGTAGGGGGCATTAGTATTGCAAATGGTGCCTTTTGTTTGGTTTTTGCCTTTTTGGAGTTCAAAGATCAAACGCGCGTCATGTTTTGTTATTATTCTCTCAATGGCAGGTTTGTCTCTGAGTCCAAGCTATCAAACATGCTTCCCATGGTATGATGTCGCCAAGTATTTTTCGAAGACTCAAATTGCCAGTGTCATCGACCCAAGTTGAATATGGCTTTTGATGGAGCAATTGACGTGAAATCACATTATTTCTTATTACTACATTGGTAATAATGAGTTCCACTGGTTTCAAATATTAGGGAGAAAAAAAAAAGCAAGAGATTGTGGTCCATAGGCCATGTCCAGGGGAGATAAGCTTTATGAAGGGAAGCAGTTGCTGGGGGCTCCAGGCATCAACGTTCTGTGGCTGGGAGGAGAGCTCGAGAGGTGGTTGCTTTTGGGGATTGGTCTCTCTCTGCCAACCTCTCCCTTGGCCTCTTGTGTCTTCTTCTCACTGCTTCTTCTCCTTTGGCACGTTTCGTTAAAAATCCTTGTTTACTGTTCCAACGCGACACCTTCCTCTCCACTCTCCGGCCGGAGTCCAAAACAGACTTCAAGTTTTTGATTGGACAAGTCATCCTACACTACACGTTCTGCGTGGAAATTGCAGCGCTGTTTTTACAAACGGTTTTCCTCTCTTTGAATGGACAAAAAAGCCTATGAGTTTGTGTAGTAAAACGATGGGTGTCACACGTGGGCCATTTCCAACTAGACACGTGTGCCGTTTTCAACTAGACACGTGGGCAGTTTCTAGTCAAAACATAACGTTTCATTTTTTTTCTTTAAGAATCTGGACGTTTTATGGTCAAATCTATATATGCTGCGTTAATTAACAATGGCATTCGAAAGTGTCACAGGATATTTTTGCGTATTAAAGTACCAATAAAAATAAAAATTTTTCTATGGTACATAAAAAGGGTGTTATTTTAACTAAAGATAATTTAGTTAGACGTAATCGAACGGCGACAAGAACTGTTCTTTTGTCATCTTCCGTAAAACAATTCAACACCTATTTTTTGAGTGCGATTACGCAAAAATTTCTATGGCGCTGCAGTACATTTATCGTTTGGTTTAGCACCACCGACAAACTTGGGCGACATGTTTGAGCGATGGACTAAAATTGCTAACGTAAAAAGTAAATTCATTGTTATTAACAAAGCAGCTTCAATTACTTTGGGCAATTTGGATAACACGGAATGAAGTGGTTTTTGATAAATGTAGACCAAAATCTTTCTTGTAGGTGCTATTCGGGGGATCGCATTGGCTACGCCGGGGCGAGTCTGAATGGGCCGAGGATCAACGTGATCAGCTTATACAGTCGGGCAAGTACCTTGAAACATCGGCGCCGCAATTTTTTCAGTTCCTGGGGATGGCTTTCTTCAAGATTCATTGGTCATATTTAGATCGAACCTTACTTTGTTCTTTGTTTTTCCAAAACTGGTTGGTTGGTTATCCGGTTACAACGCTTTGGTGTCCGAACTTGGTTGTAATAATTGGCCTGATTCTATCTGTCGATAGATGAAGCCGGATGTTATATCCATTATCTAAAAAAATCTGTTTAATTTTGATGCCTATGGAACTAGTCATCATCTAAAAAATAACTCAACCTTCTAAGTGTAGGTTTAATGATTTCGACGGGTCGGCTGCGAGCCGCAGTGAGGTGGCACGTGTTTGTTGTGGGTCCCACTAAAATTTAATGCATTGCAAACCATTTAGCCAATAACAGTCGAGCTAGCTCACACGTTTGCACCGGCATGGGGCGAGCGCTTCGTGAGACGCCCGTACTGTTCTCTCTCCTTGTTTCTCTGTGCTCCACTTCGGACACCGCCGCCTACCACCACCCAAATACTTGCTCTAAGTGATACTACGATCGTACGAACATGTCACTTAATAAGTGCATTAATTTTTAGCAAAAAGACTAGGGGTATAAAAGATGAGCAAATACCATTCTTTTTTACGCAAAAGGAGTAGATGTCATTTTTAACACCTAAAACCAGCCGTTTCATAAATAATGGTTCAAGATTTAAAAGAAAGAAAAGACCGATGGCAATGCAAAAATCAAGAAAAGGAAATATTAGCAAACAATCAACATGCTAATCTCGACATTAGATATATAATCTGGTCCGTGTTTTCGTGTGGCCAAAAATCGGTCACGAATTTTTGCCCACAAATGCGTGGATAGTGTTTTTTTTTTTCTGAGAATTGACAGTTGAGAGTATTCCGATGCGATCAGGGTTGCTGACGTGGTTTCCTTCTATTGGTTGCTCGCCGTGCCTTTTCACACGCATATGCATGGTCGCACTTCCACTCGGCGAGGCTGCGATCGACTGAATGCGAAATTCATGACGTCGCTCCATGATTGATGTGGAACTCCACTAGGCACTGGTATGTGATATATATACGTATATATAGGATTTGAAACTGGTATACAATGAGAATTCTTGTGGACTCCACTGCGAGAAATGGAATGGGAGTACATATGGGACTACGGGAGATCGGATTGCAACGAGTTTGAATTTCCTTTTTAAAGCAAAGGGGAAAAGAACAAAGTCGACAAAGACATTGTGTTGTGGAGAGTGGAGACCCACTCTAGAGCAAGCGATACAAACCAATGGACCACTGAGTCTAGAAAGGTAGTTTTGCTGTCGTGGCTACAGATCGATGGCTAAATTGACAGCATGATCTAACCTTCCCAGGTCCATTAAAAGCATAGCTCGATTAGAGTTGGGTTGACAAAACCATGTTAATAATAAGTGTTGTGTGTTGGACATGGAATGAGACTTCAGCTTAAGCACGACCCTACACTAACTTAGCCATGCCAAGTGGTGGAATCGAGGGCCCGTTGAGCTCTTTGTGCCCTTGCCACTCGACCGAGGTCACACCACTGCCACAAAAACTGGATGAGACCATGCCTTTGTTTCGTCGGGTCGCCGCCACCCGCTCTAGCTAGTGGAGAAGGAATAGGAGGGGACGAGAGTCGGTGTTGAAGGAGAGAATGGGCAGTAGCTGATGGTGGAGAAGGAAGCAACGATGTTAGAGAAGTGGGACCGATGGGAAAACATGGTGCAACATGGAAGCAAATTCGATGTGTTGTTTTGGTGGGGGATTAGCATGTTCGACGCAAAATAAAGGTAGTACATATGGGATGGAGATGATCGCGATGTGCTTTGAGAGCGTTTGGTAGGGATCTAGATTCACATTGGCAAACGTTTCAGATCCAAATTCTCCATAGAAATATTTCTAGAATAAACATGACCACTTACTAAAACCTTTTGGCTGGCTATCTGGGTATATATTCTGAAAAGAGAAGAACATGGGTAAATAGACCAACATAAACTCAGACATATCATATATTTACCTAACTCAAGCCCCAAAACAATTTAAGGTTATCACCAACAAATTCTGAAAAAAACATGATGCCTCAAAAATAGTATTTTTATATAAAAATCACAATATTTTCAATTATACAGCTATTGTATATCGTGCACAACCAGTCAAAAGTCAAAACATATATTACAGCCAAACTCTTCTAAAAAAATATATATATTACAGCCAAACTGTGTGCGGCCTCAAGCAGTTTGGACGTCCATCCAATGGCAATGTCGGTAATACATGGGAAACGATATGCATTTTTTTTTTCCGAAAGGAAAGCAGAATCGTTGCGAAACTAGGCCTACGTCAAGCATTAGTACTTTGGTAGGCCGGGCCAAAACAATAGGCCACGAGTCAGCCTATGGGCCTAATGGCGGGCAACACCAAAAAGCAATTTTGTTCTCACCTACGTAATTCTTCAATTACATTTTTTTCACTCACTTTTCCTACTTGTCTTGTGTAAGAAAACGCCGTTCTCTGTCTTGCAACGTCTGCTGCCGACGCGTGGCTCTTCCTTGTCGGATCCGCAGTTGTCTTGTAGGGTTGTTTCCTTGTCGGGTCCGCAGTCGAACCCGCACCCGTTACTGCTGTTACTGTTTCGAATCCTCTCTTTGGATTCCTCATTCCTGGCGCTCTGAACACCAAACGTCTCGCAGAGCGGGGTGGGTTGGGCGATTCGGCGGGCGATTTGGCGGCCTAAAGGCCGATTCGGCGGCGGAGTGGCCGATTCGTCGGCGGAGGGGCCAATCCCGCCGGCAATCTAGTCCCGGCGGATGTCCTCTTTCTCTCCATCCGGCGCATCCAGGCCCGCCGTTCGTCGTTCTCCAGGTACGTGCTTCTCCTCTGATTTGCTGGATGTTCGTGGTTGGATTTATGGTGTGCATGTATATGCGGTTCGATTCCATGGTTTAGTTTACTATATCAGGTGTTGTCTCCCCGGATTTCATGTGGATTTGGTGAAATGGGGGAGGTGAGTGGTGCGTAGGCAAGAGCGTGGAGTTATCTGTAGCGTTGTGCATGTACTTGGCTGGCCGTGAGCATGGGGTGATTTGTAGCGCTGTGCATGTGCTTGGCTGGGCATAACTATTTTAGACAGTGATTTGTGTGGATGCGCCAACGGCGCCACGGGTTCAGCATGCATTTTTTTGCTGTTTTTTCCTTCTATTTTTTGGCGCTTTGGGTACATCTCGTCTGCAGCTGTGGTGGGTGTACCTCCTTTCTGTGTTTGTGATTTCAGAGAAAAGAAGAAATGAGAGTACATATATAATGAGTTGTGTTTGTGGTTTCAGAGAAAAGAAGAAATGAGAGTACATAGATAATGAGTTCATCTGAAACTCTATTTTTAACTGAAATACAGGAAGGACTGATTTGGGATTTTGGGATGAATCATCGATTGCTCTCTGCAAATGTGGATTTGAGTGGGATGATGCTTGCTAGGGTTGTTCGAGTGTGTGAGTGTATCTAAAATCATTCTCTGAAATGATGTTCTTCTATGTGTGTGCGCGCTTCTAACTAATGTGATAGATAATATTTTAGTTTGTGTGTCGCTGATTATTTGTGATGTGGAGATTTGGGTGGGTGATTTAAGGTTGTAGACTTGGATTGATGTGTATGGTGGGGCATTCCATAGCAGATATCATTTGTAATAGCCCGAGGCAAATCATTTCTTGCTTTCATTACTGAAGGTGCACTTGGACGACAATGCTCAGTATTTAGCTGTTCCAATTGATAAGACAGGAAAGGCATGCTTCTACTTTTCACACTTCTACTTTTCATATTTTTCAAATATAATTAGAAGATGTTCACTTAAGTAGGCAAATAAAAGAAGATGAAGCTGCTGTTGCAATTGTTGAGGTGTTGTAGATCGTGCCATGCATTATCTCTAGGAAGCCATTCTTCACAGGATACCAATTAGAGTTAACCAAGTTAGGTAAAAAGGTAATTATCATGGTCTGCTAATGACTAGAGAGCACACAAAAATCATTAATTAGGATGTGACTAAATATAACTGTATTGATTCAGGAGTTTTTTCCCATTAGAATTAGAATTTTGATTTTGATACATGTGACTCAGAAACCTGCAATGCTTCAGACTTAACAAATTTTTGAAGTTCTATATATAGCAGTCAAGCCTATATTCTGATAAAACCTGTGTGGACTGCATTTGCTTGAAGTTCTATATATAGCAGTTTGTTTATTTTAGCAAAGCCCCCTGAACCTTGTGAACAGTGTGTTTTCAGAGCTAGATAAATGTTACCTTTATTGCACTTTTATGTTCAGGCTTTCCTTTGCATGGATTATCACCTGTTCTTGTTTGGAGTTGCATGCTGCTTTCTTTTTGTAGATAAAGTGGAAGTGGCCTTTGATCTTAAGATCTCATACTTGTTTGGTACGAGTGAGTTGTAAAGACACTTTGTCAATGCTCTGTGTTATTAGCTGGTGGCCTTAATAGTTCATCTCTGAAATTGTAGATGGTATTTTCTAGTTCTAATCTGCAGTGTCTGTATATCTCATTGCGC
The DNA here is from genome assembly GCA_015847255.1 of Hyparrhenia diplandra. Taxonomy (NCBI): domain Eukaryota; kingdom Viridiplantae; phylum Streptophyta; class Magnoliopsida; order Poales; family Poaceae; genus Hyparrhenia; species Hyparrhenia diplandra. Next base: position 331,964 of record JADLZK010011535.1, on the reverse strand, counting down.
GTCGTAGCATCAAAATGGAACCAACAATCACAGGAAAATATGGCCTATTGCGCGTCGTACGCAAGGTTCCATAGGTAATGACAGGAAGTACCAGGACACTTTGGTTGCTTCTCCAGCAAAGGCCATTTCACGTAAGTGTGTGAACCACATTGTGCCATCGAAGCAACTGATCTTGGGTCTGGGTGGGGATGCAATAGGCCATATTTTCTAGCTGTTGTCTATACAGCAGTACCGTGTAACTGAATATTCCTTTTTGTAGAAGCGCCATATTTCCTGATTGCACATTTATTAGTAGTGAATTGCACACTTCAAATATTGAAATTACTGTATGTAACATGTGAAATATCTAGTCTTTATAAATAACTTTATCACTATTGTGTGAAATAGTGATTTTGTTGACTTTGGTGAGTTAGCAGCTGCTTGTGTGAAATATGTTTTCCTTGAAATGCTACATGATTTGATTTTCTTTCTTGTGATCCATTAATTTTCAGGTTGAGATGGGCGGCTGCAAGGTTCCAATCACAACCAAGCACTCTTTTCCTATAGTGCCAAAGATTAAGCAGGTGAGATGAAGCCTTATGTAATCTTTCATTGCTTATGATTGCATTGGGTTGTGTGCGAGGTTGCTTTCAAAGCTGAGCTAAACTGTAGGGCTGCTACCCATGGCACTAGTAGAGTAGTAGGGCTTCTGTACTAGCTAGGAAGCTGTTGAGGAGAGACCACTAGAACTAAGAAAACATGATAGAGTAGGAAGATAAGAAAGTGAGAAAGAGAGCAAGGAGTGTTGTTGTTTTCTTCTTCTTGATTGGCTTTTGTGTTGCTTTGTGTCTTTGTGACTAAAGGCCATGGACATTGTAGACATGTCATCCTTAAACTTGCAAAATGCTGGTTTTATTCTTAAACTATTAATGTGGCTCTTTTGTACTAATTACATGAATCTGTATGATTAAACTTCATTATTCTTTTGTTATTTGGCCATGTAGGATGAACTGTGATTGTACTTTTATTAGTGGTAAATTGCACACTTCAACTACTGCAATTATAGTGTGTAACATATGCAATATATGGTCTTTATTAATAACTTATTGCTGTTTTTAGTTAACTTAGATCATCCAATTGTCCTTGTCCTTTTCAAAGATGTTGTCTTGGGTTTGGTGATGGGGGCTTTCCCTATTCAACTATTTTAGTTAATATGTAACACTAAGTGAAAGCACCTTTTTGTTTATCATGGGATTTATGGTGCTGGTGTTGATTGGGTAGTAATACTTGACTGCAATTATGTGCTTTGACTTAGTGTTCTAACATTGTAGTATAAGTTAGATAGTGATATTCAGTAGTTGTACTTGTTAGTAGAGTGGAGTTAGGTGCTCTTATGTTAGTAGAGAGAGTGGAGTCATGTGCGTTCTTAGGATAGTTGAAGCCTTGTTAATATCTATAGCAGCTGGTAGAACAAGTTTTAGCTTTTTAGATATTGTCTTATTTTATTTACAAATCACTAGTGTAGCCTTTTCTTACCTTCTTAAAGAACACTTATGGTACCCATGATATGTCATGGAATCCTTGGATGAATTAGATGAGCAAGATCTCCAGATTATTCGAAGGCAAATAATCCTTCTTTGTTCTGTGGTAGTGTTACCTTTTCTTACCTTCTTAAAGAACACTCTTGGTACCTGTGACGTGTCATGGAATCCTTGGATGACTTAGATGAGCAAGACATGAGCAAGATCTCTAGATTAGAACCTAATCCTTTTCTTATCTTTGGTCAGATTAGAACCTTATCCGTGATATGTCCTTGTATTGTCCCTTGTAATCAGAAATATTTGTTTAACAAGATACAATGTTCAAACTGCCAAGACATTACTGGAATCCCTATAGGAACTTAGCGCCGGAGGCGCCTTAGCGAATGTAAGCCATTCGCTTTAAGGCCAAGTGGGCCGGTAGGCCCTTGAGGCCGTGGAGCAAAGTCATCGCAGGGTCCTGGGATACAAGACCTCATAGTACAGAAGCAGGGACCCTGCGATACAAGACCTCATATTACACAATCTGCATTAAAGAATCTGGTTCTTCCATTTCATCAACCCCTTGGCTGTGGACCTGCAAAAAAAATAGAATTTGTCAAATCTGTCCCCTTGTTTCTAGAAGCTGTCATGTCACTTGTATTAAAAAAAACTTTGTGAAATCTGTCTACTTGTTTGTCTTAGCTGTCCTGTCCCTTGTGTTAAACAAAATTTGTTTGAAACAAGATCTCATAGTCCAAAAACAGGGGCCCTGCGATACAAGTCAGGATAATACAAAATGATATCGCTTGATTCCCTATATAAAACCTACCGCCGGGGGCGGATTGTGAAAAACACTTTCGCTTCGAGGCCAAGTGGGCCGTTAGGGCCCTCGAGGCCGAGACGCCAAGGCTTAATTTTGTTTTGATTGTTTTTGTAATGTCCCTTGTACTTGTACTTTTCTCTGGCTTGTAATGTCCCTTGTACTGTAATTTTGTATGGCTTGTGATGTCCCTTGTACGTTAAATTGAAAGCAATGTCTAGGGAGAGAACCCTGCTTGTTGACATTTGTATTTATTTTTATGGCACTCACATCTCAGCAGCAACTATGACTAGTATATTTTTTCTTTTTCATGTTTGTGCTGCTGACACAATGCTACTTTCATTGGTAGATTAGTATTTTAAAATCAAGATGGTTGTATATTAGTCCAGGCTTTGTGTAAGAAGATCTAGCCTAGTTATGTGGTGAGTAGCCTACTCAGAGCATGTGTGTTGGTTGTATATTAGCAGCTGTATATTGCTATCGAAGAACCTTTTTTTTTAAGATGCCATCCAAGAACCTATTGGTTATCACTGAAAGTTTCTTATATGTTCAGGTGTGGGAGCAAGTCCTTTGTGCTGAGAGAGCTGCAGCAATTGTGGCGAGGCAGAAGAACATGAAGTTACTTAGGAGCATTATTTTTGCTGTGGACTGTTGATTCCAGTCAGATGAAATTGAAGTAAGTCCAGTATATGCACTCACAGTTTTAGCCTACTGACCCTACAATGCTAGTTTATATTAGAAGTAATCCTTGTGTTTAGTGCTAATATTAATAGAATACTATGGAAGTATCTATGACAAATTGCGGGGGGGTTGGCAAATTGGCAGCGAGGGCTGTTTTACTTAGGTACTACAGTTGTTAGACGACTAGTAGTAGTAGTCAATTTTGTTTTGCTAAGTGTGTAGCTGGTATACAGCTGTTAGGAAGCAAGTTGGTTGCAAAACCGACTATGTAATGCTATAAATATGTACCCATAGGCAAAGCAATAAAAGCGGTTCATCTTGCCACCATATTCGAGTTTCGATTTCATATGGCAAAAACAAGAGCGTGGCTGTGTGTGTGGGTTTAGAGAGCTCAGCTCTTGTTCAACCTTGGGACAAGGGAGAAGAGAGCAGAGGTGAGCTGATTGCTCACCTTGGTTGTTGGTTCAGCAGCCAACAAGTGGTATCGGAGCCGTACACCGTCGTTCCTAGCCCACCGGCGGAGCGATGGCGGGCGACACTGAGACCGGAGCCGGCGGGAAGTCGGCTGAGGGCGCTGGTGATGGCGCTGGCGGCGCAGAGGTGCGCCGGGAGGTCGTGGTGAGGACGGTGAGGGAGATGAGCTCGCGGGACTGGCCGCAGCTCACCCGCACCAACTACGGCGAGTGGGCGGTGCTCATGCAGTGGAAGCTCAAGGCGCGCCATCTCTGGAAGGTGATGACCGAGGGCGTCGGCGAGGAGGACGAGCAGGTGTCCGCCATGGATGCTCTGCTTTCGTCCACCTCGTCGGAGTTCCACGAGGCAATTGGGCGGAAGCAGTCGGCGCACGAGGCGTGGAAGATGCTGGAGTCATACCGCGTCGGCTCGGATCGCGCCAAGAAGGCGAAGATCCAGCAGCTGCGGAAGGACTTCAACGACGCCAAGTTCCGCCACGGCGAGAGCGTGGAGGACTTCGCGCTTCGACTCGAGGGGCTGGTGAGCCAGATGGCTTCCCTCGGGAAGAAGGTGGAGGACGAGGACGTCGTCTCGAAGCTGCTCTGCGCGTGCCCACCCAAGTACGCCGCGATGGCCATGACCATCGAGGCAACGGCGGACTTGGACACGGTCTCACTCGAGGATGTCGTGGGTCGCCTCCGCCTGGCGGAGGGGCGGACCAGCGGACAGTTCGAGGAGAAGAAGGACGACAGCGGGAAGCTGTTGCTCACCGAGGAAGAGTGGAACGCGCGCATAAAGCGGCGTACCGGGGAGAACTCTTCCAGCCGCGGCGGAGGCAGCGGCGGCGGTAGCAGAAGGAAGCCAGGCAAGCCGCCTGGCAAGGGAAAGAAGAAGGACTGGGACCCCAACGGGTGCCGCAAGTGCGGCAAGTCCGGTCACTGGGCAAAGGAGTGCCCGGTGAAGAAGGAGAAGGAGAAGAAGGTGGAGGAGGCCCACCTGGCTCACGAGGAGAGCGACGACGACCACGCGCTAATGATGGCGCAATACTGCGTGCTGAATGGCGAAGCTGAAGAGGCGGAGGCGGAGCAGAGGACTGCGCCGCAGGCCGTCACACTTGACGAGCCAAAGGTGTTGTTGGGCGCGGTCGGCGACGAGCTCGAGCAGAGGTGGTACCTGGACACTGGGGCCAGCAACCACATGACGGGTAACAAGGCCGTCTTCTCCGGCTTCGACGAGAACAAGACCGGGACGGTCAAGTTCGGCGACGGCTCGCGGGTGGACATCCGCGGCCAGGGCACCATCGTCTTCAGGTGCCGGAACGGGGAGCAACGCGCGCTGCAGGATGTGTACTACATCCCCCAGCTGCGCTCGAGCATCATCAGCTTGGGGCAGCTGGACGAGCGCGGCTCCGACGTTCACATCAAGTCCGGCCTGCTGCGCGTCAGGGATCGGGAACGGCGGCTACTTATTAAGGTAAAGCGCTCCCGTAATCGGTTGTATCTTCTGGAGTTGAAGGTGGAACAACCGGTGTGCCTGGCGGCGGCGTGCACGGAGGAGCCGTGGCTGTGGCACGGGAGGTTCGGTCATCCGAGGCCGAGGCGCTCGGCCGCTGAGCAAGATGGTGACCGGCTGCCGCGAATCACGCTGCGTCGGCGAGCTATGTGACAGCTGCCTGGCGGGGAAGCAGAGGAGGCTCGCGTTTCCCAAGGCGGCCAGGTATCGCGCGGCGGACAAGCTCGAGCTGGTCCATGGGGACCTTTGCGGGCCAATCACGCCGGCGACGCCGCGAAGGAAGGAGGTACTTCCTCCCGCTTTCGTTGGCGATCACGGCCGCTACATGTGGCTGCGGCTTCTCACGAGCAAGAGCGGCGCGGCGGAGGCCATCAAGCGCTTCAAGGCACGGCGGGCGGACTCGGGAAGAAGGCTGCGGGTGCTCGGGGCGGACGCGGCGGCGAGTTCACGGCAGTGGAATTCGCTAGCTACTGCGCAGAGGAAGGGGTGGTGCGCCACCGATGCGCGCCATACACGCCATAGCGAATGGCGTGGTGGAGCGGCGAAACCAAACTATCGTCGGCATGGCGCTCCCATGATGAAGGCGAAGCAGATGCCGGCGGAATTCTGGGGAGAGGCGGTGAACACGGCGGTGTTCATCCTCAACCGATCGCCGACCAAGGCTCTGAAGGGGATGACGCCGTCCGGGCGTGGCACGAGCGCAAGCCTAATGTCTTGTACCTGGCACCTTCGGGCCGCATCGGCCATGTGAAGCCCACCAAAGCCGGGCCTCGGCAAGTCGGAGGACGGAGCACCCGCATGGTGTTCCTAGGCTACGAGGGGCGGGTCCAAGGCGTATCGCCTCTATGATCCGGCCGGGCGGCAAGGTGGCGGTGTCCCGAGATGTCATCTTCGACGGGCGGCGTGGTGGAGCCGGGACGGGCGAAGCGGGGGAGGAGCAAGGCGGCGAGCTCTGCGACTCGTTTGTCGTGGAGCAGTTGGTGATCCATGGCCACGTCGAGGCTGTGGAAGCACCGGTGGCCGAGGAAGCTCGGGCGGAGGAGCTGCGACGGCGAGGTGGTGGAGCCATCGAGTCCAGCCGGGCGGGGTTCCCCTGGTTCGCCCGGGGACAATGGCGGGCGGTCCCCCGTTTCGCCACAACAGGGGACACCGGCGGCAACAACGATCGAGTACGCCACCCCACCCTCCAACGTCTCGGAGTTCGTGGACGCATTCCACGAAGGGGAGGAGGTGCGATTCCGCCGCATGGACAACGTCGTGGGAGATGCGGCGGTGCCCGGACTGGCGGCGCGGGTACTCGACGACGATCCCACTGCTCGATGAGTGCGAGGGAGCCGCCCGCGTTGTCGTCGCGGAGCGCGACGCGGCGTGGCGGAAGGCGATGCTGGAGGAGATGCAGGCGATCGAGGCCAATAAGACCTGGGAGTTGGTCGATCCGCCGGCGGGTTGCCGGCCGATCGGACTCAAGTGGGTCTTCAAGGTCAAGCGTGACGAGCGTGGTGCCGTGGTGAAGCACAAGGCGCGGCTTGTGGCACGCGGCTTCGTGCAGCGCGAGGGGATCGACTTCGAGGAGGTCTTCGCGCCGGTGGCACGTATGGAGTCGGTGCGGCTCCTCCTCGCGCTTGCAGCGGCCAAAGACTGGCAAGTCCATCACCTCGATGTCAAGTCTGCCTTCCTCAACGGCGACTTGGCGGAGACAGTCTTCGTCAAGCAGGCGCCGGGCTTCGTCGTCATGGGAGCAGAGCACAAGGTGCTACGACTGCGCAAGGCGCTCTACGGGCTACGCCAGGCTCCGCGGGCGTGGAATGCCAAGCTTGACGCCACCATGACGGAGCTTGGGTTCACGCGGTGTGCCACGGAGCATGCCCTGTACACCCGCCGACGGGGGAAGGAGCATCTCATCGTCGGGGTGTACGTGGACGACCTCATCGTCACCGGGGCACGCGCGCAGGACATCGCCGGCTTTAAGGAGGAGATGGCCGCCAGGTTCAGGATGAGCGACCTAGGCGTGCTGTCCTACTACCTCGGCATCGAGGTGAAGCAGGGTGAGGACGCCATCAGGCTTGGGCAGCGGGCTTACGCACAAAAGCTGCTCGAGCGGGCAGGCATGGCGGGCTGCAAGGCGGTGGCGACGCCGATGGAGGAGCGCATCAAGCTCACAAAGGAGAGCACGGCGGCGAAGGTGGACGCGACGCTCTACCGGAGTATCGTCGGCGGACTGCGCTGGCTCACACACACGCGACCGGACATCGCGTTTGCGGTCGGTTATGTGAGCCGGTTCATGGAGGATCCGAGGGAGGATCACTGGACGGCGGTCAAGCGACTTCTTCGCTACGTCCAGGGAACGGTAGAGTTGGGGATCGTCTTCCCCAAAGCGCGGCGGACTGCGGTGACGGCGTTCAGCGGCGCGCCCAAGGCCAGGATGGTGAGCCGAGGCTCACGGCGTTCAGCCGACGCGGACATGGCGGCGATATGGATGGGCGGCGGAGCACCTCGGGCGTGCTCGTCTTCCTCGGCGGAGCGCCGTCGCTGGCGATCGCCGGGCGCGTAAGATGGTGGCCTTGTCTACGTGCGAGGCGAGTGCGTGGCTGCGGCTACCGCGGCATGCCGTGGTCCGGCTGCGTCGACCGTTGGGTGAGCTCATCGGCATTGAGGTTCGCCCACCGGCGCTCAAGGTGGACAACCAGCCAGCCATTGCAGCGGCAAAGAACCGGTGCTCCACGGCGGGAGCAAGCACATCGACGTGAAGTTCCATTTCCTTCGGGATTGTGTCGATGGAGGACAGCTTGTCATCGAAGTTCGTCGAGACCGGGCGACAACTTCGCGGACATCCTCACCAAGTCACTCGGGACGCCTCGGGTTCATGGAGCTCGAGAGGTTTGATTGGCATGGTGGAGGTCAAAGGCTAACAGCAAGGATTAGGGGAAGAATATTAGAAGTAATCCTTGTGTTTAGTGCTAATATTAATAGAATACTATGGAAGTATCTAGTGACAAACAGCGGCGGGGTTGACAACTGCGCGAAGGTTGTTTTTACTTAGGTACTACAAACGTTAGACGGCTAGTAGTAGTAGTCAATTTTGTTTTGCTAAGTGTGTAGCTGGTATACAGCTGTTAGGAAGCAAGTTGGTTGCAAAACCGACTATGTAATGCTATAAATATGTACCCATAGGCAAAGCAATAAAGCGAGTTCATCTTGCCACCATATTCGAGTTCGGTTTCACCAACGCCAAAACAAAAGCGAGGCTGTGTGTGTGGGTTTAGAGAGCTCAGCTCTTGTTCAACCTTGGGACAAGGGAGAAGAGAGCAGAGGTGAGCTGATTGCTCACCTTGGTTGTTGGTTCAGCGACCAACAGTTTAGACATCTGTGATCGGAAGGAACACAAATATTGTGTTCCTACTGAAATTTTGTGTTTGCTAACACATAGTGTCGACAGATGTGGCTATCCTAGCTGACATAAATTAGCATTAGTAGGAAAAAACAGAAAGTGTTACTAGCTGTCCTAGGAAATGAATATTATTAGCATATCTTCAGCTAAGTATTGACAGATGTGGCTATCTAGCTTGCAAAGTTGAGATAATGTTGCAAATGCCCACTTCCCAGACCCCAGTAATCATGCTAGAGGAACATGTAGTCACAATGCTATTTATCACTTAACAGATGAGGTCAATAAACATGACATATTTATGTTTTCAGCAGGAGGCCGTGCTCTTGCCTCGAATGAGTATCATATTTTGGTATAGCGAAAAACCCCAGGGAGATGCACCACCGCCGGCCTCTAATGCGTGGTGTGTTTTAATTGTTCTGTATATATGGCTGCTCTCTGTGCTAGAGCATCTGAGCTATCACTAGCAGTCTTTGACTGATAGTGTTGTGCACTTGACCAGTGAGTTACAATTGTGCCAAATATTGAAGTGATATCTGTTGCTCTTAGCATGGTTGTCTACTCTCAGAAAAAAATTGTGCAATGTGTTCAAAAGTAAATATTAGCAGGTTCATAGTGGCGAGATGCAATGATGTTCCATGTGTGTGATCTTTTGATTAAAAGGCAACTAACAAATGTAGGCAACAAAATAGTATCTGTTTTACGTGGAGATGGTGATTGTCATGTTTGAACCTTTGGTCTTCTCGGGCGCTCTCAGTAACCTTTGTTCTCTTTGAACATTTTGTTATTTTGCTTGTTCTCTGCTTGTTTGTGGCATGGTTGTTATTAATTTTTTTTGTTAGTATTGTTGTTGCTGTTGGGGCATTTATTGATGACTATATGAAATTTTGATTCCTAGTGATCCTACAATGCCAACCTGCCCTCTCCCTCTGTTCCCTCTCCGGCTTTACCTGCCTCAGTGTCTCCCATCTCCCTCCCCGGCGTGTGGACTGGCAGAGGTCCCCCACTCCGGCACCGGCGACAGAGGTCCACCCTGGGCCTGGCCCTGCAAGACTGTTGCTCAGGCCTCCTGGCTGCGCCTGCACAGCCCCTGCTGCAAGTGAGCAACTTTTGAAAGCCTGAAATTCTGAATTAGATTTGAATAAATCTTGCAAATTTGTGGTACATATTTGGATTTAGTCTCTGAACTCTGATCATGGTTCAATATTTACACTAGGTTGGACAAGTTTCTTATTAGGAAAGTTGCTTCCAAGAATACTGCTAAAACTAGAGAGTCATGTTGAACCAAAAAGATCATGCATTGAGCCTAATATGAGTGACATAGCTGTTGATGCAGGACTTAGAAAACCTATTCATGAGTTTCATCATGATACCTAATCTGAGGAGGAAGGAAGGAAGGAGGGACATCACACGACAAACAAATGGTACAGAGGAGCCTAATATGTGTAAGGTTCTGACTTCTATGCATAGGTTTTTTTTCTCGACTTCTATGCACATCTAGAGTTGTAGTGAGTTTTTTACAGATATTGCATAGTTTTTAGTTTTGCCCCTATTCATTACGTTGTCCTTTCATTCCGGAGATTGATTATTCTATTCCTTTATGTAGAACCACTACTTCTTGATTGCACATGTATTAGTAGTAAATTGCACATTTCATGTACTGCAATTATGGTGTGTAACATGTGCAATATCTAGTCTTTATAAATACCTTTGTGACTATGTTTAGTTAACCACTTTTCCTATCTTTGTGTTGCCTGAAATCATGCTCATGTTTCAGGCGAGTTCATGGGAGAGGATGCAGCTGGGCTGCTTCTCATCATTGATTTGGCTTGCGTGTCTCAATTCGCGGGGATATTGTTGGGCGTCTTACTGGTCGGGTGGGGATTTGTCTTGTGTTATGGGGGTATTCGACGGAATGGGGGAATGGTGAGTGGTACTGTGGCAGCGGGTAGGCGAGAGCGTGGGGGTGATCTACGGCGGCGTGACTACGAGAGCGTTCGGGGGCAATCTGTGCATGTACTTGGCTTGTCCACGGCCTCGCGGTCCAACTCATGGATGTTGTCTTCTTAGCAGCCTCTGTAGACGACTAGCGACCAGCAGCTGCTGCGCTCAGAGCTAGCGCGGCTATTTCTTGTAGGGATTTTTGGCGATTTTTGTAGGTCTCATGTCCACTTGTGGTGGGGTGTAGGAACTCCTCTGTCCTCCCTGTGTTTGTGATGATTAGTAGTGATTAGTAGTGTGGTTCACCAGTACATGTATAAGGATAACATTCAAATTTCATTGTCCAGGAGATGCTTTTGAAACTATCTGACATTAGATTATGTAAAAATAAAAATATGCAAGTGTCCTAGAGCTTTTGAGTGCTAGCAAATTGTTTGCTTACACATTATTAGTGTTTACTGCTACAGTAACAAAAGAAATGAAGATTTGTTGTTGTTGGCAATGATCTGTTGGGGCTGATCTGCTAAAAATGGTTGGTGACATATTGTGTTTCAATTATTAAGGGTTACAACTATTGCTGGGGGGAAATCAGGCAGAGGAGGGAACCTATGGTTAAACCTTACCACCTAAACATGCCATTTAAGCTCTATGATATATGACATATATCTGATCATTGTAAGTTTCTATGTCTGTAGGAGTCGCACTGCTTCTTGCTGCTGCTTTCTTTGGCTACATGCTTGCACCGCTCCAACGCCAAGTTTTATTGATGTATTCAAATAGAGATGTAAGTATCAAGTGCCTATCACTGTCTTTATTTTGTTAGGAGTATCTTCCTTCACAGATTGGCAGGGTTAGGAAATATGGCTAGGACTACAGTGTTCCATGAGTCTGCTCTAATGCAGCAGGCCAACACATTATTTTTGTTGTCATCAGTCTTTTGTCTCTCCTGGTATTGGTGTCCATCATCCAATGGTCATCATTCTTTATACTTCTGTTATTTTCTTGTTTCACCTGCCTATTTTTGTTTCAAGTCCAAATTGTTGTTCTTTGGCAAACAGAAATTCAATGTTGATTGGCAAAGAGCAGTTGCTTGCCTTCTGGTTTCTATAGGTTCACATGATCCAGACTTGGTATGCCTTTTCTCAACGTTATCCCTTTTGTTTGTGGAGATGGCTATTAGATAAATTTATGATTTAATACCATTTAATATGATGCATGTTTACTTTAGAGCACACGTCACAGATAATATGCTCCATAACAACTAAAGTAGTGGAAAAGTTGTTGGTGACAAATGTGGATTATAAAATGATCAGATGGCATTACTTGTTGGAAAAAGATCAAATAGTCCATATCTATTGATGATGACATAGAGAATTGGGAAGTGCATGGTACTTTAGCAGTGTCGTATCATTACATGGCTAGATTGATTTCTGGAGGAACAACAACCAGCAAGTATTTTCACAGATGCCATGTTAACTAGAGAAGAAGCATAAAGTATAATCTCTATGTCTGCATTAGCTGACCACTTGTCTTTCCACCCTTGTTTTCTCTGTTAAAATTGTTAGAGTCTGTATGTTGACAGATATACAATCTATGTGCTTCTGTCATCATCTAACAAACAGAAGGATTTAGTTTAAGAACTGATCGACTATCATCATCTATACTTGGTGTTTTTTCTAGTAGTTAACTGAATTGTAATGCTCGCATATTGATTGCTTCTTCTTGTCTTGGCTCGCATATTGAATTGACGCATCTGCCTTTACTGTCACGAGGCCCTTGCACTAGCTACATGGATCATCCGGAGCTACAGGTATAATTTCTACGTCTGAATTAGCTGACCACTTGTCTTTCCACCCTTGTTTTCTGTGTTAAAATTGTTAAAGTCTATATGTTGACAGATATACAATCTATGTGCTACGACATGTCAGATATGGCTGGGTTTAAGCTTGTGGAGGTTTTTGGTGTTCAAATGGACCTCCCTGACATTAGTGAGTCTCACTGCCACCTGCTTATGTTTTCAACTAGGCTGCTGCTGTTTCTTTACTTCAAACAAATATGCTATGCTGTTAAAAATGCCTAATGAGTTAACTTAATATTGGCCTGGACATCTGTGTTCATTGTAATGCTCAATTGCAAAATGTTAGTAGTCTAAATTCCAAACTGTTATAGTACAAATTGCAGATATAGTTAACTGCAATTTTAGTGATTGTTATATGAAATTTTGATTCCTATTGGTCCTACATTGTCCTGGACAACTTTGTTCAGTTATGGTCTTGGACATCTTTGTTCAGTTATGGCCCTAGAGATATAAGCATGATCCTTCAGAGATGTCCAGGGCACTTAGATAATTGATAGTGTACTATTATGAAAACAAACTTCAAATTGTTATAGTCAAAATTGCAAACTGCTATATTATAAATTGCGATATAGTTAACTGCAATTTTAGTGACTACTATATGAAATTTGGATTGGTACTGATCCTACATTGCCCCGGATATCGTGTTCAGTTTGGCATATGTGTTCGGGTTGTAGACATTTCTACATAGGACAAGGAGGACAATCAAAGAAAAGAAGCAACCAATTGGATCCAGACAGTGGGGGAATTTGTATTCAGAGAAGGAAGGGAAACGTGGACTAATATCGTGGCCATCACAGAATAACCGTGGGCAGCACATAAGGACCAGAGGATGAACAGAAGAAAAACAAGAACTAAAATAATGCACATGCCAATCCAGTTGATTGATCCTCTTTCCCCTTGTTCTTGTTCTTCTTATTCTCTTGTGAATTACTCGTATATTCAGATCAGATCGGGCCTCGAGGATCGGCTTGTCACCTTCGTGTTTCTTTCTTGCGCCCGGGGTTCAATGGCACTTCTGTAATTACTGTGACTTTGTCCCCATCCTGGATCGGCCTCTTTTTTGGTTAACGGGTTCGATCTGGTACCCGCTATTTTTTTACGGACCCGTTACGAAGCAGTTCCGCGCTGCTGCGCCCAAGCATTTCGTCGTCTTGGGATTGGCGCGCTTCGGTGCTAGCCGCTTGATTTTGATCGGACGGACCTGGTGGTTGCAAGAAATGGGGGATAGATTTCTTGTGAAAGAGATATAGCAACTCCCTTTTTTCACTAGCATCTCCTCGTAAAGAAATTTCACTAGCAACTTCTTTTCATAATGAAGTTCAAAGAATGATTTCGTGAGGTATAACATATTTGATTAAATTTAGCTTGAAGGGAAACTGCTAATATTACAAATGTCCTATGTATCCAACATGCTGACTAGGTGTTGTTGAGTTTTCTTGTGCCTCCCATCTCCAACATATCAAAACACTCCAGCATTAGATTAGATATATACATAGTTTATGCAGAAATCAAAGGCATTGTGCCTCACATATGTAGAGATGACGATAGAATATCACATGGTCCGTTGCTTCGTTACCTCTTGGAGAACGAATTATCTGATATTGTGCAATCCGTATACTACGGTAACATTATCCTATGATGACGTGATCAAATGACAACCCATCTACCCTACTAATGCATCAACTTTACTGCATTCAAAATTATTCAAATCAACGATCTAGATTACTCCTTAATCTTCTCTCTCATCACTCAAACAACATCCGACATCTAGGATTAAGTGTATGGGTCTTACTCCTGACGCTCAACAAATAAACAAGAGACGCACCTCGCGATTCAATTTCCTCCCGAATGGATGGATGCGCTCCTTCCTTTTCAGCAATCCTTCCTTTCCTACTATCCTTCCTTTCCTCCTATGCATCCCGACGTAGGCTCGGGTGGCCTTGCTGAATCCCAGGTGGTAGATCCGGCGCGAGATCATCAGGGCTTTCCTCGTCCTCACGCGACTCCTCCCTCTCACGACGCTGCCTGCCGCCCTCATCCTCTTGCGACTCCTCCCTCTCACGACGCTGCCTCCCGCTCTCGAACGTGGAGGTTGGCTCGAACCTCAGACACCGCGGCGGCGGCGGTGGCCCGGGACCGTGGCAGCGTCCGCGGCTGGACGAGCCCCCTAGCCGCGAGCGTGTCTTGCCGTGGAGCGGACAACGAGGGCGTGGCATCCGTGACGGACGCGGATCACGCAGCGTGGCCACAAGGCTCGGGGTGCGCCGCCGGGACGACATGCATAGGCCACGCCCAGCAGACTGCAAGGTGAGATTCGATCTGCTCTCCCCAGTCCGCCATCTGGACACCCCAGGTTCCGATCTGATCCTCGCCTCGCTGGAGGAGGAGCTGGAAGAGATGAACGACACCTGGGCTCTGGCGGCAGCAGTAGGCTAGGTGTATTGTGCGCGTGCATCATGTTAATGAATTGTCTGTTGACCACGAGTCTAAGACGGTCACCGCCGAACCTGGCCCTGACGGCGCTGACATCTGCTCTGGCGCCGCCACGATCCACATCGTCTCCACCCACGCCTCACCGTTCGCTGGTCCCTATATGCATCGAATTACTGCTTGGATATGGATATGGATGACTTGCCGCGCACAGAGGCCATGCAGGCAGCGGAGTTGGCGCTCGGCTCTGCTCTCGTCGCGGTCATGGGTGGTGACCGCGCTGCCACCACTACGGCGGCCATGCGTGCCTACCTGCTGTGCCGCTACAACATCGGTGCGAACGACGTCGTCGTGCGACGCTACGAGCCGGAGGACTTCATCGTGCACTTCGGGCACCTCGACGACCGCAATCGCGTGCTAGCGTCTCCGGCGGGTGAGGGATTCTTCCCTGTCACCTGGCTCCCGTGGAGACGGACGGCACGCGCTCGCCACGCCGCGTTCCGGTTCAAGGTCCTCGTCGCCATCAAGGGGCTGCCGCTGCACGCCTGGGACGCGGACACGGCTCAGGCCATCCTTGGGCTGCATGCACCGATGTGCAGACCACGCAGCTACGGGACATCCCCGACGACGACGACACCGAGTTCTTCGTCACGGCGTGGTGCCTCCACCCACGCTTCGTCCCGATGCAGCAGCTGATCTTCATCCAAGAGCCCGACGTGTGGCTCGACGGTGAGCGCTCTTCACGGCCGGGGCTGTACTACATGGTCCGGGTCAGGATCGTCGCCGTGCAAGACTGGAGCACACCCCCGCCCTCGCCGAGGATGATGGCAATGCTGACGACGAGGCGGATGACGGCAACAACGACATGCACGACCACGGGCCTGCCGATCATGGCGCCGGTGCTGGGGGCCAGCCGCGACCCACCAAGACGAAGACGACGAGCCGTGGCACACGCCGCGCAGGGACTCCGCCTCCAATGGCTCTGCCGGGAGCAACCACCGCGTCCAGGCTACCGGCGACCCTCGCCGGGGGTCCCCGGCGGTGAGGGTGGGGTCCGTCCTGTGCCCTATTCCGTACGTGGAGGAGGTCACGAGCATGGGCACAGGTGGGCCCATTGTGGCGCTTGGTCAGCGCTGGTCTCCATCATCTACAGGAGTTCGGTGCTCGGTCTTGTCGGGTGGCGGGGTGTCTGCCGCCCGCCTGACGCACCACGCTGCTTCGGCTGCTGTGCACGGGACAGGCACGCCACGCAGCACGTCGCCTGGCAAGCTGCGGCTTACGTCGCCTGGCAGGTGGCCGTCTCTGACCGCGCCGCACACGCCACCGTCTACGCCGCCTCCGTCCCCGAGAAGCTGCCTCAGGTCAGGAATCTTAATCGTCTGCAAAGGCGACGGGTGCAGGTCCACGCGCGCCCTCCCCGTCTATGTCTGTGTGCAGAACCGTTGGGCAGCCGCTGGGCCTGGTGGGCCAATTCATCGCAACGGCCCCATTGCTTCTGCATGCAGGCCGAAGCAGGGCGTCTCCTCCAACAGAGGCACGGGAAGACTGGTGGGCTACCAACGTCGCTGCCGAAATGGCCTCTCCTGTAACAATGGTCCGGCTCGACTGGTGGGCCGACAACGTGGACACGGAGCTGGCCATTCATGTACCTGGGCCAACATGCACGGACCTGCCCGTGCAACATGACGACGTCCAGGCAACGCACCAGGAGGCCCTCGACTGCCTTGCCGAGGAGGGGGAGCCTGCACCGGCCACGGACTCCACGCCGCCCGCGCCGGCTGCCGTTGGCAGTCCTGCCACTACTGGCCAGCCGGGCGCCGGGACGCAAGGGGACATCGACCACTTCATCAACTCCGTCACCGTGCCTCTACGTGCGCCTATCCTCCTGGAGCCGCCTACCTTACGTTCGGCCAGGCCACTGGAGCCTGAGGCGATGAGCAAGCTGCGACGTAGCTCCCGCCTGGCTGCAGCGCCGGCTACACGCGACCCCAACCCCGAGAACCAAGCAAGACGAGTGATGCTCAGCAAGTGGGAGAGCCGCCCGGTCGACGTCGGGCACACACCGGACCCCACCCTCGCTGCACGCTTCAGCACGCACTTCGGAGACGGCGTCGACTCACCGAAGCGGGACATGATGCGCGAGCTCTTCCCGGCAGTTTTCGCACGACGCCGGCGGGCTGCCGCACGCGGCGGCGCCACCTCGGGGACCACTGGAGCCACATCCGTCGACAATGAGTGACAACCATCTCTTAGTGTGGAATGTGCGGGGCTTGAATAGCCGTGCACACCGGAGCGCCGTGCGGTCACTTGTCAACCTGCACCGTGTTGCCATTGTGTGTGTGCAAGAATCTAAGCTTGCCAATGTGTCTGTAACCATGAACATCGACTTAACAAGCTCTGATTTCGATTACTTGTGTTTGCCTGCTGTTGGAGTGGCTGGTGGAGCAGTCTCCTCTTGGAGGCGTGACATATGGGGCTGCTCCCAGGGCGCTGTTCGACGCTTCTCCGTCACCATGTTGATGTCACCTCTAGATGGCCAGCGTGCACCCTGGTGGCTGACCAATGTATATGGGCCGGCCACTCGGCAGGAGAAGCCGGCCTTCCTACAGGAGCTAAGGGACATCCGTGCCACTTGCCACGGTCCATGGCTTCTATGTGGCGATTTCAACATGATCCTCCAAGCTGCGGACAAAAACAACGGACGTCTTCACCGCAGCCAGATGAGGCGTTTCAGGCAACTCGTCGACGATCTCCAACTCGATGAGCTCCACCTATCGGGTAGAAACTTCACGTGGTCAAATGGGAGGGACCGGCCAACCTTGGAGCGTCTGGACCGTGTGTTTGCATCGGTGGAATGGTTGGAGCTGTACCCAAACCACCACCTTCGGTGCCTGTCATCCGACAGTTCCGACCATGCGCCCCTACTACTTGTGCTCAACTCTGAGCCTTGGGCACGTCCAAGATTCAGGTTTGACGACTACTGGACAAGGAGTGACGGGTACTCGGAGGTGGTGTCTGCGGCGTGGGGCCCTCAACTGTATGACGTCTCCGCTTGCCGGGCCCTCGACATCAAGCTCCGACGACTTGCCAAGGCACTCCGCGGGTGGCGCGCCTCATCTGTTGGGAGTATCAAGCAGCAGCTGCATGCAGCAAGGCTCTTCATCTCTGAATTTGACAAGGCACAAGAGTCCAGGCTGCTTTCCCAGGGCGAGTTGGAGCTGCACCGTGAGCTGAAGGCTCACGTCCTTGGCCTCACATCCGCCGAGCGCTCCATGGCAAGGCAACGGGCGAGGACCAGACACCTACGTGAGGGAGATGCATGCACCCGTTATTTTCACCTCCAAGCTTGCCACAGAAGAAGGAAAAACTACATGCTTGCTGTGCAGCATCAAGGCCATACATTCACTGAGAACGAAGCAAAGGCGGGAGCTGTGTACGACTACTACAACGGCATCCTCGGCGCGCCGTTCATTCGACGACACAGCATTGACCTCTCCTTGCTCCACCTCCCAACTCTGGACCTTGGGTCCATTGTATCGCCTTTCACAGAGGAGGAGATTTGGCGGGCTGTGAAGGAAACCCCCTCGGGCAGAGCTCCGGGGCCGGATGGGTTCAGCGGGGCCTTCTACAAGGCATCCTGGGAGTGCATTGCCCCCGACCTTGTGCGCGCGTTCCAGGCGCTTTGGAGCTTGGACTTCAGAGACTTCCACCATATAAATGAAGCCTCCATGGTACTGCTGCACAAAGTGAACAACCCGACAAGCTTGGGTGACTACAGACCCATTAGCCTTGTGCATTCAGTTGGCAAGCTATTTGCCAAGTGCTTGGCGTTGCGGCTTGCACCTCGGATGCCGGAGATCATTTGTGCCAACCAATCCGCGTTCATACGTGGGCGGCGCATCCACGACAATTTCGGACAGTGCAGCAGTGTTGCCGCTACCTGTACTCCAAGAGGGTGCCCGTGCTTCTACTCAAAAGTCGACCTGGCCAAGGCCTTTGATTCGGTCTCCTGGCCATTCTTGCTTGAGGTGATGGAGTTCATAGGCTTTCCGAGCAGATGGCGTGATTGGATCGCCAATCTCCTGGCCACGGCGAGCACCAGGGTCATGGTTAACGGTAGGCCCGGTCGGCGGATTCTACATGCACGTGGCCTCCGTCAAGGTGACCGCTGTCACCATTCCTCTTCCTCATCGTCATGGAGGTCCTAAATTGCCTACTCGCGGAAGCGACCCGCCGTTATTTGCTAGTGCCACTTTGCGGCTGCAATCTCCGGATGCAGGACGTCCATCTACGCCGATGACCTTGTCATCCTCCTATCACCAGCGGCCTCCGACTTCGCTTGTGTTAGGCGGGTGCTGCAGCTCTTTTGAGGGGGCGTCCGGCCTCGCAACAAACCTCGACAAGTGCTCTTTAACCCCTATCCGATGCACGGATGCACAGGTGGCAACGATCCTAGAGGTGTTCCCATGCCGCCAACAGGACTTCCCGACCCGCTACTTGGGTGCACCTCTGTCTGTCACGCGGCTGACTAGGGAGCATGAGCAGCCATCATTGACGCGGTCAAGTCTCGCCTACCGACATGGAAGCGGGGCTGATCAACTCGGTAGGGAGGGTTGCCCCGGCCAAGTCGACCCCCGTCGGCGATCCCGGTGCATGTCTCCATTTGTTACTGACCTCTCCCCTTGGGCCATCGGGGAGATCGAGAAAGTCACGCGGGGATGGCTGTGGACCGGTACGGACATGGCGGCGGGAGGAAAGTGCCGCATTGCATGGCCGATTGTCCGCTCACCGCGGGACCGTGGTGGACTTGGTCCGCGACCTCCACGGTGCTTGGCCGCACTCACGGCCCCGATGGGAGTGGACGGGCGGACTTGCCCGAGCGCCCCATGTTCCTTGCTGCCGGGAACGCCGGGGCGGCGGCATGGGCGCGATGTTCGCGGCATCGGTCCGCGGTGGTCGTGGGTGATGGCGCTCGTGCACGCTTTTGGACCGGCGCATGGCTACCGGACGGTCCTATCCACTGACCGCCCCCACCTTTTCCGAGCGGTTGGAAGACGCGTCGCGGCGGCGCTTCGGTCCGCGGCGTTGGAGTCCCACCGGTGGCTCGGGGACATCACAGGAGCCTACACCATGGTTGTCCTCGTCGAATCGCGCCGAGTTATTTGACAAGGTGGCTGCGGTGCAGCTACAGCCGGGAGTAGATGATCGCTTTGTGTGGAAATGGAGCTCTACTGGTGCCTACTCTACCTCTACGGCATACAAGGCCTTCTTCATTGGCTCCACTCGATTACTTGGTGCCCGGGAGCTATGGCGGACACCGGCACCACCGAAGGCCAAGTTTTTCTTTTGGCTTGCTCTGCATGGACGCCTCTGGACCGCAGACCGACGCATGCGACATGGGTTACAACCCGCGGCGGACTGTGCACTATGTTCACTGAACTGGAGACGACGGACCATCTCTTTGCATCGTGCGTCTTCACCGGGGAGATTTGGCCGGGGTACTTGTGCTCGGGGATGGCAGCACCTCTGCCCCTCCCGGCCTCTACACTCGCAGACGGTGGTGGCTTCACTCACGACGCCAAGTACCCGATGTGCTACGACGGGGTTTCGACGCCTTGGTATTGCTCATCTCATGGAATGTATGGAAGGAGAGAAATGGACGCACTTTTCGGGGAACGTGCAGCTCGGCGACACAGGTGATACAAACCATTCGAGCGGAGGCGGACGAGTGGATTAGCGCAGGGTTCAGTCACCTGGCGAGGCTTGCGGCTGTTATCAGCTAGGTCGGCATTTTCTTTTCCTAGGAGCACTACGGTTTACGGACTTAGTACGACCCCATAGCTGCGCCGTTCTAGCCGGCGATTTGTGTTAGTGTGCCGGGTCTGTGTCTGGGGCACCTCGCCTTCGACAATGACCTTTGTATGAACTCTTACTTCTCTTAATGCAGCACGTGCTAAGCACGCTTTCGAAAAAAAAATGACTAATAGGTAGTTGTTTGAGGAATCAGTTTCCCTATATGCATCAAATTGTTTTCCTTCAACAATGCGTTCTGCCATTTGTGGAGTTAGTAAATTGAACTAATATTTACATGCTTTGGTTGTGCACTGCAGATTATAAGAGCTAGAAATCTCTATTGGAGATCTACAGTGCTCAATAAAAAAATAAGGTGAGACAAACTCTAGGCATTAATTTTTATGAATTTTGAAAATTCAAGTTTAAGCTTTATTTCAACGAGCTTGTTTAAGTCCTAAGATTTTTCTCTGAATGGTTTCTTGTCAGGGATGAGCTTGTATAAGTCCTAAGATCTTTGCCTGAATCCTTTTTTAGAACTTAACTATTATTTATTCATTTTGCTTGCCTCCGAGAATAATACATATACCAATTCTTATTTTTTGACAGTATGGAGAGACTCTTGTGCACATGGCAGTCAAGAACAGTTATGATCTACCTGTTTTTGGTGGCTTCCTGAACCTGAACATGAACCTGATATGGTGTCTCACTTTTCAGTTTTCTATTCTATGACACCTTCCTGGGTTTATTCGATAGTTTGATACATCACCACTGTTGCATCTACTAGCTGCTTGTGTGTCGATTTCTCAAGTTGGGCGTTTGCTTGCTCGTGTGTATCCATTTCAGTTGATAAAACTTAATATGTAGGACATTTATATTTATATGTTTTCCTTGCTTGTGAACATACTCCAGCGTCAGAGCACAGGGTGGTTGATGAAAAGAAACACATATCCATTTGGTGATGTTGTTCTTATGCTTAGATTTTATTTAATATTGCAGCACAAAAATTTATTTAGTATGAATATGTGTTTCAGCTAGAGAAGTATGTACCTGGTGTAGCTTGATTGTAGTCTTCGACTAAAAAAAAGTGAGGTCTTCAGTTTGCTTACATTTCATCATCTTTTTTTTTTTTTTTTTTTTTTTTTTTTTTTTTTTTTGGAAAACACAGTTTTAGAATCCAGTTCTTACATTAGATACCTCGTACACTCATCGGGTTTTAAAACTGACACTTTGCTCTGTTATATTAGCAAGCCTTTGTTGCTTGGTTTAATGTTATGGGTAGGTACAAAGAGAGTTACAGGTTTTCACTGCTCTATTTGAGATCTGATCTTCACAAGTTTTGTCATTTGCATTTCCTGATCACTTATGACCCTAATAATGTACCTCGTGTTTTTCTTTCAGGTGCCTTATATCTACTTTCTGACTTCCTGTGCATAAAAAAAATAATGGTGAGTTGACCAATGGTTCTTTCTGACTTCTGATGATATCGAGGTATATAAAAGGGATAATGAATCACCTTACCTTGTTGTTCGAGAGAATGTTGTTGGTAACATATTTGGCTGATGGTGAGTTGGCCTTTGACATAGTTTAGGGTATTTGTTTTTTCTTTGTGAATTTATTAAGTTATGATCAGAGTTCATAAATTGTTGCTCTATGCAGACAGAGGCTATGGTTTTGTTCTCTTAGGTCTCATCATTTCGTCAATTCTAACTCTCATACCGGTTTAACGTCAGCATAACCATCGAGCTTGGTTGTCTCTTGCAGGTGTGACTTCCTGAACGTCCTATGGTGGCTGTCTTGCAGCTGTGAGAACCTGAACCTTTGCAACAATTATGATATGTTAATATATTTGAGATCTGTTGCCTTGTTGGACAAACTTGTCGTGTTTTATAACACTTGGATTTTCTAAGCCTACTTCTAAGCTGTAGTCTGTAGACCCCTTACTCTGAGTGGAATAAACAAGTACCAATGGCTTGTCTTGTGCCATATTGTCAAATAAAATGCATGAGTGCATTTCTGGTGCACACTTTTGCATGATCTCTTATGCTATGACCTAATATAAGATCATTTTGTTACTCTTATGCTCCAGTCAATCAGTTACTCCCAATTTTAGCATAATTGTTGTTGTAGGACAGCGAAGATCTCAGACTTGAATTGGAGGAGGCTTCCGTTGACAATAAGACCATAATATTGACGACCCTCTATGCTACATGGGCTTCCCCTGGCTCAGTGATATATCTTCCCTGATGACAACTCTCTGAATGCAGCAACTATCTGAATGCCTTCCATTTACGTAGAGCATTTTTGTGTAATAGCAGATAAGGGAACATAAAGGATTGTTTTATTTTTGTGTTGTGTGATCATGAGATATCTTTGTGTGTAACATCAGTCAGGATATATCTTTGTCTACTACTGTTAGTTATATTGCTAAGTTCAAAGTTTATTGGTATATTACCTAACAGTTTTTTTATCACGAGGAGAATATTGTTCTTGGAAGAAATATCGGTGTTTGGTTGTTTTCATATGCATCCCTAAATAAAGTCGTGGCGTTAGCACGGGCACTATACTAGTCACTAATTAATTGTACTAATCCTTTTGTCCCATGTATGGTCAAATAATGTGCCATAAAACTGCCTTGCTACCACACGGGGGTGCTGGCTAGTACTTCATATGTTCGTTCTTTGCTACATGCAGTGGCGGATCCAGTAATGGAACGCGGGGGGTGTTCTAAATAACTTAGGCTAAAATAAAATTTTCATACAAGGACTCAAGGAGCCTTCCTTGTTCATGTTTGATGTCTCCAATCTTCAAGAAATGAAGAATTTACACCAGTTGAACCGTATGGTAAGTTCAGTGGCGGAGTTGGCGAGGAAATAAAAGGGGGGGCCGATTTTTTTTCATTGACCGTATACACTACCTAGCCATAATATGCAATAGAAATACAAAAAAAAATAGCTAGTTTGCAAAAGGGGTCAAGAAACTTTGATTATTTAAATTTGATCGCGCGGTGTTTCACCATATCAAAGTTCATAATAATTAAATATTCATTATACCTTCATTATAATTTCTCTCTCAAAAATCCATCTTCCATTACGTCAAATCAAGATGAGAAATTATAATGAAGGTCACAACACCTATTTAATTATTATGAACGTTTGATATGGTGAACGGCGGCGCCCGCTGGAGCCTGGAGCAAATTTAAATAATCAAAGCAAACGTCGCGGCACTGGCACGAGTCCACGAGCCGATCAGCATCATCAGCCGTCAACCGATGACTCCCCTTCTAAAAAAAGGTAAGTGGCGCTGCTGCAGCTCCGCCACTTACGATCTACAGATCGTTCTCTTCATCTTGATTTGACGTAATGGAAGATGGATTTTTAAGAGATTACCTTGGTACCCTCACCCTGGGATGGCTGGGCCTAGCCGCTAGCCGTTGCGCCCTCGTTGCTCTGGACATTGTGTCATGCACACGCTGCACCGTCCCAAGCCCCCAGTGTTTTTCAGCCCACGCGAGGGGTGGGGGGGATACAGCCCCCCAAACCCCCTATGGCTACATGCATACACATACAAACCCTGTTGGCCACTGCTGCCCCATCCACAACGCTCCAACCCCCGTGGCTACATGCATACACATACAAACCCTGTTGGCCACTGCTGCCCCCATCCACAACGCTCCAACCCCCCGTGGCTACATGCATACACATACAAACCCTGTTGGCCACTGCTGCCCCCGTCCACAACACTTCAGGCAACTGGACAGGAAGATCTGGGCACTAAAACACGATGACAAGATAGAAACACATGTTACAATTTTCGTAGCACAGAAGATTCCCTCAATAATGTTGGTGGAGGTCTTGTAAATCTTGTCGATGACAAAGAGGTGTTGTAGTCCCAAAGTGACACACACGGTGCCTAGAGTAAATATGGATATAAACTGTAACATTATCAAATACAGATATTTGATTAAATTTAGCTTGAAGGCTAACGACTAACATTACAAATGTCCCACGTCTCCAACATACTGACTACTTGTAGTTGAGTTTTCTTGTGCCTCCCGTCTCCGACGTACTAACTATATGTGTTGTTGAGTTTTCTTGTGTCTCCTTTACCAGCGACATTATGTACCGCCTATCCTTCATCAACACTGTCGTTTGACAACTTATTTGGTCACATCTGAATTTAAAGTGAACACAAATTTGGACAAAAAGGGCAATCATCTCTATTTCGTGATTTCCTAGCGCCTAGGACATGCTAATAAAAGAAAAAAACAACTCTTGAATATATTTCGGCCCGAGGTTCATCCATTTCGTGTAACAAATCAACGGAATTTGCTTATCTCGATCGCAAGTCAACCAATTGAGAATAACCTATCATCATTATACGTTGCCACCGCGATGCTACCACGAACATGGATGTGAATTATCCCCAAATCATTTTTTTGACAACAAACACGGTTTATATTGCGGTTAACAGCAAGAAGCTGTTAGCACCATTACATCGTTAATGTTTACATTGTGGAGTGCAGCCATAAAAAGGCACTCTGTAGCATGGACCGGATTAACACATAGACTTGATGGATCCTGCTGATTCGAAGCAAAGAATGAAGAGCTTGCTTCGCTAGATGATCAGCCATCGATTATCATGCCTTCTAATCTTGTGTATCATGTAGTTTGTTTGCCTCGGAATTGTATGGATCACCTCGGTGTATGGCTTGATCCTCCAATCAGGAGGATTGCCCGGGAGTGGCCCGTTGATGTAGTCAACAAGCATCTTGTTGTCGGTTAGGAAGTGAGCATCTGAAATCTGCATCCTGTTGAGAGTCGAACAGCCAAAGCCAAAGCGGCGGTTTCACCATAATGACCGAAGAAGCGTTTTCCATTGACGCCTTGACGAAGACGGAGACGGGAGGTGCGATGTCCGTGTTGACCACAAATACTCCCAGTCCGGCCCTTCTTGAACCTGCAAGAGGATGATCCGGAAGAATGGATGCATCGGTAACATCCGAAGCCGTGCAAGTCAGATGGATGCTGAAGGTGGTGGGCGGTCAGCCTTGTGATGTCCTGTGGTTGCCCTTGAGAACGATCTTGGTGAGATCGGTGTTGGAGGTCGCCTGTACCTGTAAGCTCCTGAAAACCAGAATTCATACCTTGGCTAATGAATTGGACGGGGGTTGGATTCCTACTGGTAGGGGGTTGCCTTTGGTTGTGCACACGAGGATGAACCGGGTTGAAGTTCGTATCTCCTGCAATATCATGTACAGAAATAGCCATACCTTGTGATCCATGTGCCTCAGGTTGCAATCTGGTTGTTGGGTCGATAGGTGCAGGAGGTAGATCTTGACGCAGCTGGAGCGGTTGATGGATTGTGTGTCCATCATTTGGATCCCCTTGAGGTTGTCGGTTTGCATTAGGGCCGGTTTGTGATAGTTGCATATGAGACTCCTGACTCTGTATTTCCTGTAGGTAAATCTGCATATGAGCTTCCGCCGCCCTGTGTACCTGAAAGGAACTCCAAGTTCTACCTTGAAATCTGTTGTCATTTCTAGCTTTCCAAATGTACCAAAGTAAAAGCAGGAAATTAAACAAAGTGTTGTCTGAGGGATTAGTAGTAAGCAAAATAGGTAAAGTGAGTTGAACTTCATCTTCAGAATGTGTGATGCTCTGAGTATGTATAGCAGGATTAGCAGAAGCCCAAACCTGAGTTGGAAGGTTGCATTGAAAGAACAGATGATTATCGTCTTCAATGGCTCTACAATAAGTGCAATGCTGGTCAATGTGTGTGGAGTATCTACCCGCTCTCTCTCCAGTTGCTAAGGCTCTCCTTATAAGTCTCCAGGCAAAGGTTTTGAGTAGGGGAGGGATGGTTTTAGATTTCCAAATTTTTTGTAGAATGATGTTGGCATCATGGGAAATGCTTCTTGAGCCAGTAGCAGGAAGAGGGTTGTTGTGTTGTGAGGCAAGGTAAGTGTAAATAGACTTGGTGGTGCAAATGCCGTTAGTGGCTGGAGTCCATCTAAGAATATCATTTTGGTCCAAAGGGACAGTTGGAGTGCCCTCGATTGCTTGTACAGCCTGAGGGGAGAAGGTTTGGACTAGGAGTTCATGGTTCCAAGTACGGGTTCCTGGAATCCAAAGGTCAGCTACTATGGAGGGTAAGGGTGTTGTGGTTACCGGAAGGTTAAGATGGCTGTGAATGTCCTCCCACACCGTCGTCCAAGGGGTAGACCAAATAGACAAGTCCCCAGAATGAATTTGGTAGACTGCACTGGAGTGTAGATGATGCTTGACCTGCAGAACAGAAGACCAATATATAGATTTCGGAGTATTGTTATGGGCAGTCCAAAAAGAGTTATATGGGAAGTATTTTGCTTTTAGAATAGAGGTAAGGAAAGGATTTTTGGAGGTAGCCACATTCCAAGCCGAGTGGATGATGAGGCTTTGGTTGATTTTAGCCATATTCCTGATTCCTAAACCTCCCTGCTCTTTAGGCTTGCACATGTCTTCCAAAGACCTGTAAGGGATTGGGGAAGTGTCGTGTTCTTCCTGAATACCTGCCCACCAAAATCTTCGGATAATAGTGTTAATGCGTTCAATGAATGCTTTGGAGAAGAGAACTGTCGACATATAATAAATAGGAATAGAGGACAGGACAGATTTGATGTATTGAAGCCTACCCGCGTGGTTGAGCTTGTTCGCCTTAATAGTGCTAAATTTTGCCAAAAACTTACCATAAATAAAGTCATATGCTTTGTTTTTGTCTCTATGTGTGAAAATCATTGGGTGTCCCAGGTGCATAGTGTTAGGCTGTAGATCTTGGACCGGGAAGATGGCCCTAATGTCACTTCTAACACTGATAGGCACATTTTTGCTAAAATAGATGGATGATTTTTGGAGGTTAGGTGTCTGACCTGAGCGGTTGCAGAAGTCATAGAGGATGGTTTTGATAGTGTGCGCTTCTTGAACTGAGGCTCTCCCGCAAAGGATAAGGTCATCTGCAAAAAGTAAAGAGTGTATAGGAGGGGCACCAGGTCCTAGAGTGACCCCGTAGAGATTATTCTGACTTAAGTTTTCCTGCAATCTAATAGAAAGTTCATTAATAGCAATGACAAATAAATATGGTGAAAGAGGGCATCCCTGGCGTAGACCTCTTTGTGAGGAGAAAAAACTGGTAGGTTCATCATTAACAAGAATAGCAAACTGCGGCGAGGAAATGCATTGGTAAATGAGATTAATAAAACTATCTTGCAAACCAAGCCTGTGAAGAGAGTCAACAATAAAGTGCCATTCTAACCTATCGAAGGCCTTAGCTAGATCAATCTTCAGAAGGAAAGCATGGGTTTTCCAACTGCGTAAATTAAAGGAGTGGATGATCTCTTGGGTAATGATCACATTCGATGAGATATGCCTATGAGCCACAAAAGCCGACTGAGCCTGGTCAATGTAACCAGGAAGGTGCTCTTTTAGACGATTAGCTAAGGATTTGGTGATAACTTTATAAATGACGTTGCAAAGACTTATGGGCCTAAAGTCTTTGGGCGAGGTTCGCTGGGTGATTTTAGGAATAAGGGTAAGGAAAGTTTGATTAACATCAGGTGGAAGGAGGGCATGGGAATAGAAATCTTGAATTACCTTATAGATGTCCTCCTTGGCCCACGACCAGGCCTCCTTGTAGAATCCTGCATTGAAACCGTCTGGGCCTGGCGCTGCATTGCTCCGCATTTCTTTGATGATTGCAAAGATTTCCTGCATAGAGGGAGTGGAGTAGGTGTACCTGAAGATGTGCTCTCTGTTTACAGTGTCCTCCTCCTCATTCTGGTGATAGGTAGACGGTTGTCGGTCCTGTGGGTGGCCGGATGGATTGGAGGAGTAAGGATCGGCTATCTGGTTAGAAGTTGTTCGGTTGTTGTTGGTTTGGAGGTGGGTAGTAATATTATGGGAGGAGAAGATATCCGTGAAGTAGGCAGTAAGGGTTTTGGCAATTTGTTGTTGGGTGGTGGAGGATGACCCATCCGGGTTTAGGAGATAAGAGATCCTATTTTTTGGGTTTCTTTTGATGATGGCTCTATAAAAAGTAAGCGGTGTTCCTATCCTCATCTTTTGCCCAGTTTTTTTGGCTCTCTGGTTGTGGTACTTCTCCTCTTTAGTAAGAAGATCCCGGTGTTTGTCGTGGAGGATTTTTGGTGAGAGTGGTCCTGTGATCGGGTGGGAGGGTTTGTTGCTCTAAGATTTGGTTTTCTATGTCTTCCAACGAAGTTTGTTGTTTGGTTTTGTCTTCCTCCATTTCTTTAAATCTGCGGCTAAGAATTTAGTTTTAGAGAAAATCACGGTTAGTAGATCGCACCCAACTATTCTTAGCGACTTCATGATATTCGAGACTCCATAAGCCACCGTTTTCAAAACGAAACGGTTTTCTAACGCGACTACGTTGAGAATTAAGAATAGCTAGGATAGGGGCGTGGTCACCGTGTACATCATGGGAAAGTGAAACACGGTAGTATTAGGAAACATGATGCACCATTCACCGTTGGCAAGAAACCGGTCTAATCTTTCATAGGTGGGGCTTGAAGCAAAAAACGTCTGTTGGTCCGGTATAGGCCGGACCATTATAACCCGAATCAAAAAACCACGGTGACGCATAAGCCGCACGTAACTCGAGAGATACGGCGCATGATTAGCATAATTAGGACCAAACTTCTCGAAGCATGCATAATATCGTTAAAGTCCCCATACACAAAGATAGGCATGTCTGGATGCATTTCTACAAAGTTTAAAACACTGTCCCCGGATAACTCTAGACTGGAGATGGTGAGGATCTCCATACACACACGCTAGTCCATAGTGGAGGTTGGTGGTTCGGTTTGTACAAAGAGCCAAAATATAGTGGTGGTGATGGTCGATGACAGTTATATCAACATCATGTGTCCATAATAACCACAGACCCCCCTGACCGACCAACCGAGGGGACAACAAAAGCATCATTTAAATTGAAATGGTTTTTTAACGAAGAACTAGAAATAGAGGAGTTACGAAGTTTTGAAATAAAACATACACGGGATCTAGTTGACACCAACGATCGGGAGAGATGCGCCATCGTGGAACTGCGGAGGCTCCCGCCCATTCCTCTGCGTAGTTCTGTGCCGGTGTGTCATGGCTCTGGTGGCGCCCTATCGGCCGGCGCCGAGCCCGAGTCGAAATCTGTCGTAGATGGTGCCGACGAACGTTCATAACAGGAAGGCCTCCTTGAAGAACACGACCACTCGAAGCCAAGGGTGATGCGCAGCTTTCAAAGACCATGCCGCACTTTGTTCTCGAATATTCTGGTAACCTTCGGACAAGGCCGGTTATTCTCGATTGGAGGCCATCAAGTGGTTTCACAGTCTTGGAAGGATCGAAACAATTATCCACTTCAACTATGTCTAGCTGATTCCCTTTTTCCGATGGAGAGGTTAGAAGCTTCTCGTCATATGCGACACTTGGTGGAGAGACCAGAGGATCTGATTTTTTGGGCTATCAAGAGGAATTCTAAATAGTTTGAACCGAGTGCCTTTGGTTTTCTCAATATCATTACCAATAACCAAAGGCCGGGGCCTCGTTGAACTTGACAATGCATGGACGGCTCTGCTTCGAGCACGAGGCGGGCAACTCATTAGCACACCCGGATGCACAACAACAGCGCCATCCATGGTGCCCCCCCCTGTCATTAAGCATGATTTCCCCGCCGGCAAGCACTTGAACCACTGGTACGCTCGCATCGCGCAAACGACTCGGGATGGTTGTGGTTGTCAAACGGAGATGGCATCGGCGGTGTTGGTGTTTCTTAGCGTAAGCGTAATAGTCCGCAAGCGCACGGAAATACCGTTGTAGCACTTCACCCGGAAGTGTTCGGGGTATCGATTTCCACGGGAACGGGTGTTAAGTCGCCTCGACTAGCTACCAGGAGGAAGATGGAAAGGGTGAACTGGGTAGTGAGTTTCTACTACAGCGGATTATCCTAAAGCCAAATTACTTCTTTTCTTATACGTTCACGTAGCCACCGGCTCTCCCCTGGTCTGCCAGAAGGGTCCGGCCTCCAGACTACCGCACAACCGGACGTGGAGGAATACTAAGGTCGAACAGGGCTGTCACCACCTGCCGCCTACCTCACTACCGTGGACTGATTGGTAAACGAGGGTGACGTGTAGTTTAGACACCACGTCTACACTACTTATCACGTACTCTAGCGTTGGCCAGGAGCATCCGTCTTCATCAGGAGTCCTCTACTAGAGCATCTACCGTTATGGTAAACAACGAACCGGTGAACGTATAATTAAAGTAATAATTTAAACTCAAAGATAATTGTCAGAGATAGAAAACGGATCTCTTACTCAAACCAAAAGGGATGATCCGTAGAGGTACAAGTGCGGAGACGGGGAGCCGACAAGTTGAACTCCGTGCGCACTTTGGGGGCGAGGGGTCGCTACTCCTCTTCTCCACACTTCCTCCTCTCTCACTCCCTTCTACTTCTAACTTGGCTCCTTTCCTCTACTCCAATGTGTACTAAATGTGATGGAGTGGAGTGTGTGAGTGAATGGAGTGTAATGATGTGTATGATGATCAATGTGATGCTTCATGATGAGGGGTGCCTCTCTTTATATAGTGGAGAGGAGGAGGGAATGGAGGGCTCCCTTGCTTCGAAATGTTCTTGGCGGGAACGAAAATTTGCACCGCATGCAACCGCCGCTTGAAAGTCGCTCCAACCGCCCGAGAAAGGGCGGGAACATCCGCCGAAAAATCGCCCGGCCGCCGCGGTGGGCGGCCGGCCCAAGTTTGGCCCGGCTTGAGCCAAGCTTTTAGGTGTGCCGCCTTTTGGTCCACTTTGTTTCACTGTCACGTAGGTGCGTTGGCCCGTTTTTAAGCCGATTTCGGTCCCGTTGGCCTTCCCCTTGACAAGGCGCAATCCTCGGTTTTGCGCTTTCTTTGTTGATTGGGCGAATTTGTACTAGTTTCCACTTTTGTTCCTACAAAATATGTTTTTGACAATACAAGTGGAACTAGGTTAGAAATAAATGCATATGCACCATGAGATTGCTTATTTCCCTTGGAATGAACCCGAGTTGGCGGTATAAAATGCTTGATAATGGCCGCCAACAACTCCCCCACACTTGGCTTTTACTCGTCCTCGAGTAAAGTTGAACTTTTTAGGGGTTTTAGTAA
Organism: Hyparrhenia diplandra; assembly: GCA_015847255.1. Taxonomy (NCBI): domain Eukaryota; kingdom Viridiplantae; phylum Streptophyta; class Magnoliopsida; order Poales; family Poaceae; genus Hyparrhenia; species Hyparrhenia diplandra. The sequence goes on along the minus strand of JADLZK010011535.1, from coordinate 300,403 downwards.
GGTCGTTTCCTTTGTCAATATCAAAAAAATGTTCTACCGCATTATCTTAAACGATCATGCGATGGAGATAAGCGAGGAGTTTTTCTTTCTACTTACACTTTGCACAAATAGACTTGGTTGCTTTCAAAATTTAAAAAGATTTTTTTTTTTTTTTTTTTTTGTTATGTTCTGGTTCTAATAAAACTTGAGAGTACTAACAAAATTGCTTACTTCCTTGTATGAAATGTCAAGTCAAATTCTAGATTTAATGGAGGAAGTGTCATATTCCTAGATCAAAGATGTGCATATGAGAAATGTTTCTTTTTAGCTATGATGCCTCTTTGCTTTCAAAGAGTCATGGGCTTCTTTTTTCTTTTTTTTTTTTTTTTTTTTTTTTGGAGAAGTGGGCGCTTCTAGCCCTCGGACACTTATCCGTTATTTCTTCTCTCTCTCTTTTTTTTTTTTTTTGGAGAAGTGGGCTCTACTCGCCCTCGGACACTTGTCCATTATTTCTTCTCTTTCTTTTTTTTTTTTTTTTAGATAGGCGGGCATCGACGTACCCATTGTTTTTATATGGGGGCATGTGCCCATTTCTAGCATAGCCCATGCCCTTTTGAAGCATAAAGGGTTCATCATAATTTAGATTACCAATTTATTTGTGCACGTGTTTTGATCTTGGGATTATGAAACTTTCTCAACATTTAATCTTTTGAATTTGACAAGATTCAATGAATAAGGAAGTAGCTATTTGTTACTAATTCAGGTTTTGATTATCCCAGAACATGATAATATATATATATATATATTTTATATAGGTAACCCAAGTCTTATTTGTACAGAAAGAGAAATTCAAGTAATCATGCTATCTCTCAAAGCATAAAAGTTCAAATAACGTGTGGTTTTCTTTTTCTAACAGTTGACAAAGAAAGATAAAGTTTGTCTAAGTTTTTAAGTTGACAAGTGAATTTTATCTCCCCACACTTGTTTCTTTTATAGAAGTTAATGTAAAAAATTATAGAGAAACAAGTGTACGTAAAAATATTCAAAGACAAACTTTATTGAACTTCGGGAAATTACAAAGTAAATGAATGGAAATAAAACATGAAGAATTCAAACGACTGAAATAATCGGTGATTTACTCGGGAGTGTACGACACTCCAGCTATTTTTGCTAATTTTGCTACCCTATTGTTAAACTTAAATTCTTCGATTTCCATGTCGTCGGCGAGGTGTCGCAGCTTTTGTGCGCATGGTGTCTAGTTCTTCTATAGCCTCCCAAGAAAGGTCCTTAAGGGCTTCATATTTTTTTCTAGCAAGGAAGGCGGTGGTGCCTTGCTTTCTTCACCGTCACTATCTGTAATCCTAGTGACTTGGGGTGTCCTAACGAACCGCTTCACCGAGGGATGGCCTAATGAACCTCTCAACGTGGGGTTTGCGCATGAGCCCTTTGGCGTACCCTCCTTCTAGCTTTTCATACCCATAGATGAAAAATGACTGACTTCACGGTGGGTAGTTGGAGGAGGTGCTAGAGCTGGCCTTTCTTTTATGGTTTTGTTTGGGTTGGACTTAGTGACACTAAGGGGCTCTCGCTACACAACAAGTGTTGTGTTTTAATGGGAGAGTTGGCGGGACTTGTGTTGTGGCCGGCCATGGGGCAAGTTGAGCAAGTAAGGATGAGGGAGAAGAGATGGTTTTTGGTGTGATTTTCCATAAGGAGCTTGGGGTTCAATTTATAGAGTTTTTGCGTCGAACCGTGACCGTGCACCACGGGGGTTGGGATAGGATCGGCGGGATTAATCCATGTGAGAAAACAGAGGCACGGGGGGCAAAAGCGGGCCGGCCGCTCCGATCTTGCCGGCGCCGCGGCGGCAGCCGTGCCTTTGCGCATCGACTTTTTCCCATGATCATTATCTTATCTCGAACTCTTTTGCTATAGTGGTGCAACGGGGGAAAACCCCAGTCTAGGCGATGTTTTCTTTATTTTAGAAAAAGAAAAAGAAAAGGAAAAAGAAAAAAGTTATGTGCTTTTTTTTTATTTAATAGTTTTATTGTGTTTTCTTTCCAATATGTTGGTAGCAATTATGGAATTATTTTTATATTGTTCAAAATCTACCAACATTATTTTCTCTATATATTTATTTGGAGAAGGCTCAAGGAAAACTTTTAAACGTTGGCCATTTACCTTTGATAAATTACAATCGAATCGTCGGTGATGGTGATTGCGCCATGAGGTGCGACGTCGGCGGCGGTGTATGGCCCTTCCATTTGTTTGCTAGCAGCTTTCCTCCACCGAATAGCTTCACACGAGAGTTAAAGAGTAATACCTTGTCTCCTTCGTGGAAAGTTTTCTGTTGGATTCGGTGGTCGTGCCATCTTTTCGTTCTTTCTTTGTATAGCTTGGCACTGTGATACGCCTTCTCCCTCCATTCCTCTAGCTCGGTTAACTGTTTTTGTCTATTTTTCCCGGCTAGCTTAAGGTCCATGTTCCATGTCTTGATTGCCCAAAGAGGTTCGATGTTCGAGTTCTACGGCAAGTGACAACTTTTTCCATAGACCGCTTGGAATGGTGTCATGTCAATGGGGGTCTTATAAGCTGTCTGTATGCCCGGAGTGCATCGGGGAGCTTGTCTTTCCACCCTTCCCCATTGCATTGACGGTTTTTTGCAGAATGTTCTTGATTTGCTTGTTCGATGTTTTACGCGGCGCTTGTTTGAGGATGGTAAGGTGTGGCTATATTGTGCTTAGATCCTAGCTCGTAAGAAAGCTCGAAAGGATCTGTCTATGAAGTGTGATCCTCCATCACTTATGACCATCCTTGGTGTTCCAAACCTTGGAAAAATGATCTCATGGAACATTTTTTACGGCATGTTTGGCATCGTGGCCCGGGGCATGCGAGCTTCGACCCACTTGGACACGTAGTCGGCTGCGATGAGGATGTACTCACTATCATGGGACTTTGGGAAAGGTCCCATGAAGTCAATACCCCAAACATCGAAGACTTCCACTTGGAGATTGTAGTTGAGGGGCATTGCATTTCTTGATGTGATTCCTCCTTGCGGTGACACTTTTGGCATCTTCGATGAATTCTCTTGTGTCTTGGTACATCGTTGGCGGAAGAATCCACACCGCCAAATCTTCGCTTGAGTGCGATGTACTCCATAATGGCCTCCGTGCGGGGCTGCATGGCATTTTTCAATGATTTGTTGTCCCTCTCGGGGTGGGTACACATCTCCTTAGCATGCCGTCGGCACATACTTTGTATAGGTACGAATCATCCCACGTGGCGCGACTCTCAACTTGCAACTTGTGCCTGGATTAGCCGGGTGGTACGTAACACGAAACCATGTAATTCACAATGTCCGCATACCATGGGGTTACGTCCTCCACCTTGAGGAGCATGTCATCGCGTAGGAAATCGTTGATCGGTAACTCCTGCATGTTAGTGAATTGCAAACGCGACAAATGATCCGCATAGCGGTGTTCTCTACTCCTTTCTTGTCTTTAATTTCCAAATCAAATTCTTGGAGTAAGAGAATCCATCTTATTAATCTGGGTTTAGCGTCTTTCTTAGTGAGCAAGTATTTCAATGCGGCATGATCGGTGTAGACAATTACTTTGGATCCCACTAAGTAAGACCTAAACTTATCGATAACAAACACTACGACCGGGAGCTCTTTTTCGGTTGTGGCGTAATTTAATTGAGCTCCATTTAGTGTTTTGCATGCATAGGCAATCGCGTGATGCTTTTTATCTTTGGTTTGGCCAAGGACCGCACCAACGGCGTAATCACTAGCATCACACATGATTTCAAAAGGCGGCGACCAATCCGGTGGTTGGATGATTGGCGCCGAGATGAGTGCTTTCTTAATGGTGAGAAAAGCTTTCATGCACTCATCGGTGAACTTAAAAGGCACATCCTTAGCTAGCGAGGCTTGTTAACGGTCTAGAAGTTTGTGAGAAATCTTTTATGAACCGTCTATAAAATCCTGCGTGGCCTAGAAAGCTTCGGATTCCTTTCACGTTCACGGGGGAGGTAGTTTTTCAATCACTTCAATTTTTGCTTTATCTACCTCAATCCCTCTCTCGGACACTAGGTGTCCAAGGGCGATGCCCTCTCGGACCATGAAATGGCACTTTTCCTAATTTAGTACCAGGTCCTTCTCTTGGCATCGTTGCAAGACTTCGATCTAAATTCTCAAGGCAGGTTGTCAAAGGTTTTTCCATAGACGGAGAAAATCGTCCATGAATACCTCCATGATTTCTTCAATCATGTCCGAGAATATCGACATCATGCACCGATTGGAATGATGCGGGTGCATTACACAACCCGAACGACATTCTCCTATACGCCGTGCGTTCCATACGGGCATGTGAAAGTTGTCTTGCTTTGATCATCGGGGTGGATGGGAATTTGGTGATAACCTGAATACCCATCGAGGAAACGAAAGAAAGAGTGTTTTGCTAACCGCTCAACATTTCATCAATGAAGGGGAGCGGAAAGTGATCTTTCTTTGTTGCGCGTTGAGTTTTCGGTAATCAATGCACATTCTCCACCTCATGACGGCACGCCGTGGAATTAATTCATTTTTAGCGTTTTCAATTACCGTCATGCCCCCTTTCTTGGGTACCACCGGGCGGGGGCTAACCCGATCCGCCGTGTGGTGCGGGATAGATATCCCGGCGTGAAGAAGTTTGAGGACTTCCTTCTTCACGACTTCTCTCATCTCATTATTGAGCCGACGTTGTGGTTCGTGTGAGGGTGATTTTTCGGGTCAACGAGGGATGCGATGAGAGCAAATTAGAGGGCTAATCCCTTTTTAGATCATGTAATGAATACCCGAAGACTCCGTCCCTATGTTTTTCTAGTATTTTAATCAATTTGGATGACTCCTCGTCGGTTAGTTTGTCACCGATGATTACGGGAGCATTTTTATCATTGTTTAGAAAAACATAGCGCAATCCTTCGAGAAGGGCTTTTAGCTCAATGGGAGGTGGTGCCGTTTCTTCTTCTTTAGGGAGATCGATAAATTCATCTATCTCGCTAATTTCTTCGATGAAGAATTTGGAGTCTCTTTCTAAGGATTCTTCGGGAGTTTCAAAAGGTATTTTTGGCACCACCTCTATGGTTGTTATTGGGGACGGGGGTTCAGCTATTGTGTTTTTGGATTGTTGTATGGGTAGCGTGAACGTGTCCCTACCTAATTTGACATCTAACTCCCCTGTGTTTGGTGGATCGTGAATAATTTTTCTAGGGGATGGCCAATTAGAATGTCGAAATCCTCAATGTCAAAGATGTGAAAATCAAGGCTCATTCCGACACCTTCATGGTAAAGAGAAACATTGTGTAAAACCTCCAACCCTTGGAGAGTTGAGCGCATATCGACTCTAAAAGTTTTTATTGTGGGCGGCGTTTCTCTTCCTCAAAATAAGTTTGGGCATAAGTTTGTGACATGATGTTGATGCCCACGGTTGGGTTATACAATCTTGTTTCTTGTTTTCTTTTTATTATGCATTGAATGGGGAACGAGGGAGTGCGACCAATTTCTTCGAAGACGACTCATTCTCGTGTACCCATTCGTTTACTCATGAAAGATGTTAACCCCATGATTGACTCTCGTAGAGAGTCTATGCTCAAAGGTTCTCTAGGGGTGACAGAACTGGTGGTCTCTTTACCGACTCGTATCTCGAGGTGTTTCCGAAATTTTCAAGAAAAACGTCCTCGATATACGGAGGTCTCCCGAAAAGGGTTCCTCCATTGGTTCGAGTGCGGTATTTTTAGAGGTTCGGCAGAAGCGGCGAAACCTCGTTGGACATCGGCTCAACACGGATGGGTTCTAGAGGAGGGTGTTTTCAAGAATTCGGTCTAAAAGGGCTTCCCCTTCCTCTCGTGGTTTTGTGTGTAAACGACCCTCTGCGCGGCGTGTCTAAGCGTAGGGGCGAACTCTCTAGTCAAACCTAGCGAGAAATCTTTGAAGCAACACATGGTCGGGAATGGATAGTTCGGACCGGACCTCGTTAAAATTGAGAATCTGTCCCAGTCGCACCTAACGACTCCTTCTCCCCCTTTTGGAAGCGGTTTACATCTCTTGACGAAGGGAAGCAATTCGGGATATAGGGAAGAAAGCTTGGCAAAACTTTGCCCGCAATTCCTCCCAATCACTGCTACCTTCCCTACGTTGTGGTCGAACCACGTTTCGCTCTCTCTTCAAGCGAGAAGGGAATAGCTTCCACCTCAACGTGTCTTGTGACATGCCTTCAATGGTGAGGCAAGCACGTAGTTGCTCAAACTCCCTCGGGTGAAGGTATGGATTTTTAAGTAATCATATCCCGAGAAGGATTGATCGAACCATGGCCGGTAGGCGAGGGGGCGGAGCTCATAACTTCGAAGCTGTGATGGGCTTCGAAGAAGATGGGCGTTCTAAGAGCTCGCCTCTTGGAGCGAGCATTTTTGCAATAGTTGGGTGCTCCATAATTTTTTTTAGATTTTTGTTTTAATGGCGGGGTGGAAATGGATAATGTAGGATACGGGTAGACTAGGTTCGAGGACTATAACGACAACCGGATCCCCCGAACGGCGCCCGAAAATGCTTGTTGGTGTTTCTTAGCGTAAGCGAAATAGTCCGCAGCGCTGCGGAAATACCGTTGTAGCACTTCACCCGGAAGTGTTCAGGTATCGATTTCCACGAGGAACGGGTGTTAAGTCGGGCTCGACTAGCTACCCGGGAGGAAGATGGAAAGGGTGAACGGGTAGTGAGTTTCTACTACGGCGGATTATCCTAAAGCCAAATTACTTCTTTTCTTATATCGTTCACGTAGCCACCGGCTCTCCCTAGTCTCGCCGGAAGGGTCCGGCCTCCAGACTACCGCTGCCGGACGTGGAGGAATACTAAGGTCGAGCAGGCTGTCACCACCCGCCTACCTCACTACCGTGGGCGATTGGTAAACGAGGGTGACGTGTAGTTTAGACACCACGTCTACACTACTTATCACGTACTCTAGCGTTGGCGGGAGCATCCGTCTTCATCGAGTCCTCTACTAGAGCATCTACCGTTATGGTAAACAACGAACCGGTGAACGTATAATTAAAGTAATAATTTAAACTCAAAGATAATTCTTTGTAGATAAAAACGGATCTCTTACTCAAACCAAGTAGGATGATCCAGTAGAGGTACAAGTGCGGAGACGGGGGGCCGACAAGTTCGAACTCCGTCCCGCACTTTGGGGAGCGAGGGGGTCGCTACTCCTCTTCTCCACACTTCCTCCTCTCTCACTCCCTTCTACTTCTAACTTGGCTCCTTTCCTCTACTCCAATGTGTACTAAATGTGATGGAGTGGAGTGTGTGAGTGAATGGAGTGTAATGATGTGTATGATGATCAATGTGATGCTTCATGATGAGGGGTGCCTCTCTTTATATAGTGGAGAGGAGGAGGGAATGGAGGGCTCCCCTTGCTTCGAGCTATTCTTGGCGGGAACGAAAATTTGCACCGCATGCAACCGCCCGGCTTGAAAGTCGCTCGAACCGCCCGAAAAGGGCGGGAACATCCGCCCGAAAATCGCCCGGCCGACGCGGTGGATGGGCGCCCAAGTTTGGCCGGCTTGAGCGGGCTTTCGCGTGCCGCCTTTTGGTCCACTTTGTTTCAGCATCCACGTAGGTGCGTTGGCCCGTTTTCGATTTTTGGTCGTTGGCCTTCCCCGACAAGGCGCAATCCTGGTTTTGGCTTTCTTTTTGTTGATTGGGCGAATTTGTACTAGTTTCCACTTTTGTTCCTACAAAAATATGTTTTTGACAATACAAGTGGAACTAGGTTAGAAATAAATGCATATGCACCATGAGATTGCTTATTTCCCTTGGAATGAACCTGAGTTGGCGGTATAAAATAATTGATAATAACCGCCAACAGGCGGCACAGAAGCATCGGCAGCAGCACAAGTAAAAGGCTCCCGATTCGGCAGGAAAGTAGGGCGTGCGCAGCTGCACAAACGTCGGGCGGGCACCGCGCGCTTGCGAGGTTCGCGTGGGGCGGCACCGGTCGGACGTCGCGGCACTCGCGGAGGCCCCGGTCGTCGAGCGTGGGGAGGCCGCGGGCCTCGCGCGGGGCAAGGTTGGGCTACTCACACATCAACGGAGGCAGCACATGAACTGAGGGATGGCTGTCTCGGGGCAGGTGCGGACGGGCGGCGGCGGCGGCTCTGGTGTGAACTAGCGGCATCGCGTCGGCAGGCTTATGAGAGGGCGACGAGGCAGATGCAAGTGTTGGAGGCGCGGTGGGGATAGCTCCATGGGGATCTGGCGGTGGTGGTGGGTGAGGAGGATCGGGGGATTGAGCAGCGTTGACGAAGGGGCAGGTGCGATAGGGTCGTCGTTGTACATGGTGGGGAATGGCAGGACGAGGCGGAGCATCAGGGTGAGAAAGGTGGAGGTGTTGGCTGGGTCGTTGTACAGCATGGTTGAAGGAGGCAGTGGCTAGGTGGGATGAGGTGCTGACCGACGGCGGGAGGCGGCGCAGGGCGTTGGAAGAGCAGCGCCGCCGCCTGAATCTCCTGCAGAAGCTAGTGGCGTCGGTGGATGAATCTTAGCGGATTGCAGCCCAAGAGGTCACGGATTCGAGCAAAGAGGGGATCGATTTGAAGCGTGGAAGACAAGGAATCAGATGATGGTGGCCTTTGGTCTGATTGCTGAGGAATGGATCGTAGATCTGGAAGGGATTAGGAGGAGTATGGGGGGAGACGGCATATCGCCACAAGCCACGAAGGGCATTAGCACACGGCACTCCGCCGATTGGATGTAGATTCCGATGTCCCCAAATCATTGGAATGATGGAATCCATTCAGCTGGCGTTGACTGGATGCAAAGTCAGGGAATAACGAACGGATATCCGGTGGGGCCCACGCGCAATCCCCAACTGAACTGAACACCGCAACACAAATGATTTGGTCGTCGTTTTCGGCTCGCCTCGCCGCCGTCTGATCCCCACTTCCCTCTCCTCAAACAGCAGCAGCCAGCGCTCTCCTCGAACTCGCGGGCTTCCCCTAGAAAGCCCTCTGGAAATCTCTAAACCCCGCCGCAGCTCTAGGCGGCCGCTACTACCCATGGCCGGCGAGGCTTCGGCGGCGGGAGGCGGAAGGTGGCGTGCGCGGCGTGGATCCGGCGCCGGGACGAGAAGTCGGCGGCGGCGCGGGTGTTCGCGGCGTACGGGCGGGCGGGGGCGGGCGGCTTGCCGCCCGCGCTCGAGGTGCTCGGCTTCGACGCCAACGAGTGCTACATCTCCCCGAGCCCCTGGTGCGGCGGAAGCGGGCCCCATCCGGCTCCACCCACCCCCTCCTCGTCCTCGGTTTGGGCTGGCTCGGCGTCGGTTCGGTTGAGTTTGATTCGGAATCGGTTTTGCGCTTGCAGGCCAGGGCCGTGCTCCGGGAGGGCGGCGCGCCGCGCGGCATCGCGGTGCACCCCGCTGGTGATGAGCTCGTCTGCGCCACCGCCACGGGATGCAGGTGCGCCATTCTGTTCCTTCCCTGGAAATCGCTTGTTTGTTTGGTCGTGTTGTTGGTGGTGAAATTTTTAAGGCGCGTGGGGAGTGGAGTGGACGTTCTCTCGGCGATGGATTGGGTGGGTCTGCCCCGGTGCCCCCTGCCATGCCCGCGCAGCAGTTTCTGCATTTTGTCCGTTTGGGTGATTTGGAGTGCAGCGTCGGACCGTTGGTCTGTCCGCCCATCAGTGGGAACTAATTAGTTGCTGATGCTGAGTGTGGAATTTAGAGCGATTTTAGATTATTTCTGCGGCTCAATTGCTCAAGTGAAAGCTGACTTCCTGTTTTAGGGAGGCTAATCAGGGCTCTGTTTTGGAAATCTGGAGCCTCCACATTACTCATCACAGATCATGTTTTCGTTTTTTCCCTCTTGGGTTGAAGCAGTGGTGCTGCCCTGCTACTAACATTGCTGAAATGTACTTGTACTTTACCATTATTATGGATACGAGGTCAGATTGTGCAGATTACTAGCTAGCTATTGGACAGTTTTGCTGGTATAATTGGGGAAATTTTGATCCACATGTTGGACATTGGAGAGATCATCTGGATACTAGTGGAAACACTGATTCGAGCACTCCTTTTAAAGCGCTTTCACAAGCATTTCCTTCTACTTATCAGTCTGGCACCATAGTACCAAATGGTCACAAGACTTAAATAGATTGAGCTATGCAATTGAGTAATGGATTTTGTGGAATTAGTTGTACTAGTTCTAGTTCATTTGGGAATATAAGTTACCTAGATCTTCGTGACCTTCCAAATGGGCATTGATTTTAGTGTTCAACGACAAGAATTTCTCCTCCTGGTAGTTTAGTTATGTAGTAAGAAATGCATGACATCAATTTACAACATATATGTAATGCTTACACTCAAGTTTTAGTAAAACTAGTCTTATTAGTAACACCTATAGATTTATGAGATTATGAGATACAAATTGATAGATGAATGAAAATTTACCATTACAATTTATACTAAGCATTAAGCAACCTGTAAATTAGTGTCATATAATTGCATTGCTATCTATTTCACAACAAATGATCATCTGGATAATTTAAAGCAGGCTTAGTTTTGCTGATGGATATCATTAGTTCAATAGAAATATTCTTCCTCAGTTTCCTTGTTAATCTAACCAATTTACATTTTTAATTTCCACATTAATTTGATTCCTTTTAGTTTTGAACTTTTCCCTTGTTCCATTTTATTTGTTTATCCTTTGCTTATAATTTATTAAATCCATGACTTGATTACCACGTCATCTTTCCAAACTACAGGTTATTCAAACTGATATTTGAAGAGTTCACAGTACGCATTATTCCAAGAGATGCTCCTCCACTAGAATCTGTTGGACCACAAAAGTGTCTTGCTTTCAGCACAGATGGTGCCAAATTTGCTATTGGTGGAGAGGTATGGGTTTGTGTTATATTGATTTCTGAATTTCGAGGGATCAAAGTTTTTTCTCTCTCTTTTCTTCCATTCCTATTGTTTGCTTCTTCTTCTGTTATACATGCTATAAGAAGAAAGTTGTCAGCAGTATATTTTAACTGTTTGTACATTAAAAACTCTTCCTTTGTACATCCTATATTTTGAACCACTCTCTTGCATTTAAAACCCTTCCTTTGTTCATGCTGTGAAAGCTATTTATTCTAAATGTTTCATTCATTGTCTAGTCCTACAATGCAGTGACTTGTCTGATATCGATACTCTTTTTTAGCGAACCTGATACCAGTTGACTTGTTCTTTTGTACCACTGCAGGATGGACATCTCAGAATATTCCATTGGCCAAGCATGAATGTGCTTTTGGATGAACCCAAAGCTCATAAATCCTTCCGAGACATGGATATCAGGTCAGGACAGGTTTAAAGCATTACTTTTTTTTTTTATTGTTCACAGAGGATCGCCAGAAATATCACTATCGGATTAGCTAAATGCTTATGTAAAATGGACACACTCACTGGAGCTGTCTTTTGAACTGGAGAAGGAAACGTTGATATTACAACAGATAATTAATTCCAAACCTACATCTCAACTTCTCTAGTGTCATGGTTTCTGGTTACTGGTCACTTGTTGGATCATCACCAACTGATTCAGCATTGGTGCCTTTCATTTTGTAGCTTAGACTCAGAGTTCTTAGTTTCAACATCCACTGATGGATCTGCAAGAATATGGAAGATAGATGAGGGCGCACCACTGGTCAATTTGACTTCGATCCACGGTATGCTTGCTTTTTTACATTTACTAGTTGAGATGGTTAAAATTTTGACTTCTTTTCCCCACTTTATTCTTTGTATTCTTACAGGATGAGAAGATCGAGTGTTGCCGCTTTTCTAGGGATGGCATGAAGCCATTCCTGTTTTGCACTGTTGCAAAAAGGTGTGCCTTTAATTGATCTTGAGAATTATACATGTGGAATTGTTGATTTTGACTAGATCTGTGTTCATCACTCGAGCAGGTTCCAAAGTTGTTACTGTTGTCTGGAACATAAGCGATTGGGAGAGAATTGGGTACAAAAGACTTCTGGGAAAGCCTATCTCCACACTTTCAGTTAGCTTGGATGGGAAGTATCTGGCGTTGTGAGTGGATAAAATACTTATGCTACTGTTATACAGTACTGCAATTGTATGAGCCCATTTAGCATTTCTAGGATCATCTAAACCTGCCAATTTTGGGATTAACATGCTTCATACTTCATCATCTCCTACCTAGTTAATGGGTTTTTTTTTTAATTCAAGAGTTTAGACTATTTTTTGGTATGATTCTGCCTGCCTATATATCTGATTATGTGTTCAACTCAAATATTACATACTGAATTGACAGCTGTTGTCTATTAAACCATTAGTTGTACAATCTGATAACACAAATCTTTTGGTAAGGGCATTATGTTGCAATTAAGAATCGAGGGAAGTTGTGCTAGTTATGATTATTGCTCTATAACTATGCGCTGTACGATCTTTGGACTTCCTCGCTTTTAGCATGCTCACATGGATCTGTATTTATTTCAGAGGAAGCCATGATGGTGACTTCTGTGCTGTTGATGTAAAGAAAATGGAAGTTTCTCACTGGAGCAAGAAAGTTCATCTTGGTTCCCCAGTCACCTCCATTGAATTTTGCCCTACTGAAAGGTAATTATAGCTTGGCACTGTATAGAAGTTTACTGGGTACTGTTCTTTTTAATTTTACTTACTGATTATTGCAGAGGTTAAGTCAGGTGTGCTTGTTTATATCATATAGTTGTTTATCACTAGGTAGATGGCATATTATACTTTCATGATTTTAAACCTCTCTTAGTTATGCTTACTATAAGTATTCATCTGATCAAAACACCCAAGGATGCTTGAATCAGAAAGTCCATATGTAGCATTCAAATACCGTGTAGTTCATCTTCAGCTTTGGTCACTTGGAATAGGCTGAACCAACTATATGGATTTCTTCTACTAGATTGGGCACAAATTCTAATATACAATGAATTGCTTTTGGCGTCCAAGTTTCAATGTTTCTCTTAACACCGGACGACTACTGATATCGCAGGGTTGTAATCTCCACATCACATCAATGGGGAGCAGAGCTGACAAAACTGAATGTGCCTGCTGACTGGAAAGGTATGTTCAACCAAATACTGTTTGGCCCCCATGTCCCTGACACAGTATCCTAACCAACCGCCTGTTCATGTAAATATGTAATCCTGTTTCTCTTCTCTGGCAGAATGGCAGGTCTGGCTCGTGCTCCTGGCACTCTTCCTAGCGTCTGCCCTCCTGTTCTCACGTGTTCTACGTGGCGCTCGGACAGGTTCTGGAACTTTCCCATGGGGCGACACCAGTCGGCGAAGCCATGGAATGTGCTCAAGGAGTCTCCTCCGGTCCCCGAGGACCAGACGCCATGGTGATGGTATGCTTCATCACGTCATTTGTGAAGAGAAGAGCTATACTATCCCAATTCCCAAAGCCACAAAGTTTGTTTATCCCATTACAAATCGTCCATACTTGTTCTACCACTTGGGGTATTCACTGAACTGTGATCTGACCCGTGACCATGCAAGTTTGTAACTCTTGACTGCGATAACCGAGAACCAAGTGATAGTAATTGAACATTCTGTCTTCATGCGAGGGTCTGAATGTATCCAGGTATTACCAAGCAGACCAGAGTATCGTTACTGCTTTGCTTCCTGAAACTATTTTAATGAGATCGTTAATTAGTACTCCTATGAGTGCTTTATCCTCCTTTAAGTCTAACTTGGGGGTAATTTTGGTAGCAGCTCGTCCATTAGGACGAGGGGGTGACTGTAATGCTAACACCTGCGGTAATATCATAAAGATTTTTTTGCTGATCTTATTTGACCGAACTCCTGTTTTTGAAATGAATATATTTAGTCATAAGAAAACTTTTCTTTGCCTTTTATATATATATGTGCAAATACCCTCAGTAGGGAATGGATCCCTGTCAAGGCAAGGTGTGACACAAAACGGGGGGAGGACGTGAGTTTGATTGCGTAGTGGTTATTTGCTACTAGAGTAAAATTCACGAGCAGTCTTTAGGCTTGCATTGTGGTATCATCTAGATTCCTAGCTTGTTTTTTTTTTTTTTTTTTTTTTTTTTTTTTGATAATTTGAGTCCTTGAACTTGTGCTGAGGTGTTGTTGGGGTCCCAACTCTTGATTTTGATATTTGGTTCCCTAAACTTGTATAATAATAATGTCATCTAGGTCCTTGAACTTGTGAGTCAACACACAATCAAAATACCCTAGTAGTGTGTTAAAGTGCACGTTCACCAGCATACAAGTGTGGGGATCCAGATATAAAAATTCAAGAGCTGGGGACCCAAGTGACACCATAGTACAAGTTCATGGACTTAGATATCAAAAGTTGACTGCTAAGGACAATGAATTTTACTCATAAAGTGATATGGCCTTGTTATTATTATGAAGCGTTGTCATATGGCTATGTTCTATGTTGGAAGCCACTCATTTACATTGACATTAAATCATGTTTATTGTATAAGTAGAATCCAAACTGCAGGCCATTGGGCACGATCGTTCGCAGCTATGGCAAAAAAATAAAAGAGGGTTCAGTGGGACCCCCCAAAAAAAAAAAATAAATAAAAATAAAAAAATAAAATAAAAAAAAAAAAAAATTATAGACTTTAAAAAAGGTTATAGATTACAAGTGCCACGAAGGGTGCAAAGAAGAAGGATCTTGCAAAGCTTAAAGAAAAATAAATAAACAGTAAGCTATATTCTCTAATCAGGTACTAGCCTCAGCCTAAAATTCTACTACCTCTGTCCCAGCCACTTTGGCGCCGAGAATCGGGATTGGGTGGAGGCACGGAAATCGAACGTCAAAACAGCGGGGACGGAGGGAGTAGTACACATAGATGGGGCTATGTCCGAGACTACAAGTCTTCCAACGCGGGCACCAAGAAGAGTGAAGAATCTTTTCACACGCAAAGACCTTTGAGTCCTGACACCTTTTGTCTTGGCCCTCACAACTCTCTCTCCCCCCATGCTCACTTTTTCGGTCGGTCTGTGGCCTTGCTCTAACGCTGTCCCCAACTGTTGCATCTGCTTTTAGGCCGACGAAGCAAATGCCGCTTATGCAAGAGCCCGTCGAGTCCGCGAAACCACCATGGGAGTTGACATGGCCGATTGATGCTTACATGGAATTGGGGCAGCACGCCACTCACCTGCGTTGGGGAAGCCCTAATAGAACCAACAAGGCTTGGTTTGGCCTTGATGCAAATCTCGTGCCTAAAAAGAGCTTCCTAGCTTTGGCAAGGTACAGGGTTTTCCAAAAAAAAATAGATCATTTCTTGAGTTCTAGATTGTTCAAAGAAGCGGTGATACCAATTTCTCACGAAAATGGCACCGCCAAAAAATAGTTTTCGCATCAATTAGCATATCCATAGGGGGGAGGCTTAGGTTCCATTGAAACCCTATTTGGGGAGCAGGAGATGAATGGGCACTCAGTTAGTGTGTGATATCCACACTTTTCCAAAAGAAAACGGTGGATATCACACACTAACTGAGTCATGTTGAAAAGCCATGCTTAAAAGTGTGGATATCACACACTAACTGAGTCATGTTGAAAAGTGTTGAGAGCACATATCGACCGATTCATGTTTAGAAGTCATGTGTTGATATTGGGGTTGTGGAGGGAACCACGAGAGTGACAGGAGCCTAGAGGAATGGCTAGGGCCACAGGAGCTGTGGCGCCGTCAGATCAGGTTCGACAGGTTCATCCTTCAACAATCCCTGGCTTCTTCATGGATGGCATGCTGTACTTGAACCTAGCGTGGTGCCAAAGGATAATCCAGTGGACAATTGAAGGGAAGACACGACACACGAGGCATCTTCCATGCCCCGGCGGAAAAAGGCGACGCCAAAGAACAGAGTCTTGTTTGTCGGCCCGGTCACAAAGGCGCCTACGTAGGACTGCATTGTTGAAGAAGATCAAGGGCCCAATCATCGTTATCGCAAGAAATGGATGAGCGATAGACTGTCAATCTAGGTTTTTGGGGACATGGATAGGCAAGAATGGGTGAAGAAGCACAAGGTGACCCGTCGGCGGCTATTAATTTGGGGACAGATTCAGGAAATGAGATGGATTGCATATGACTGGTCACCATGCATCCAGATTGCAACATGGTTTTCTTTCATGTGCAGCGTGGGGATGATCGTCTAATATAATGATATAGTATGACTTCAACCGTGGGGAAGTTCGTGTTGTGGACACCTATAATCATCACGCTTCAGATAAGATTATATTCCTTTTGTTCCATACTTGTCTGAGTAATTTCTCATAGTCCTTGGTGCTCACTGCTAGAAGTGATGCACTCACTGCTTGGGGAATATTACTCGTTTGGATATTCAGTAAGAGTAGTTTCATCTTCCAATTATAAGTATGCACTCACTTTGAAGCATCTACCTTATAAGTATGTTGACAAAGTGGAGAGCATACACTAGTGGAGTCTTGTTGAAAAGTGTTGAGAGCACACACACCAGCGGATTCATGTTCAAAACAGGGGAGACTACTCACTAACTGATTCATGTTATAATGTGTGGATAGTGCACACTTCCTGATTATCAATATCATAGGCTTCCTGATTATCAATATCATAGGATGCCAATTGGAAATATGAGAAACTACATCCATTGAGAGACTTAGCATATCTAAAGCTGCCTTACATGACTACAAATATTTTGCGTTGAGCTATGCTAACTCTTTATAGAAACCCGCAACTCCACATTTGGAAGATGATACTTGATGAACATATAGATTAACACTCCCCAAGTATCACTTATGGTGCTCATTTTTGAGCACCAATGAATTGGATAAATAACTCCAATAAGTATAGAACATAAAGATTATTCTTCTAGTACATGTCGTTTTTTTTTAGAATTACATATGGTTGATATATATGTGCCCATGGCGAGAGTGATGAGTGATCGATAATCAAGGTGATAATACATTAGAGCTTTTGGTTAAGTGTGAGTGTGCGTGCGTATTATGAGTGTCTGCGTTGTACTGTGTAATTTTTTTTAAAAAAAGGTGCATGGCGGACTAACCGTCAATGCATAAGTTACTGTGTGCAACACGTCTCTTAGCTGTGGACGTGTATAGGTGTTGGGCATGAGACAAACGATGACAATGATGGAGAAGGTCAAGCGAAGAGTCTATCTGCGATGGCTTGGACTGAGGGAAGACGAGTGTTTTCCAGAATTTTTATTTCTCAAATCTTTGGACGAGATGGACAGATCTCGCTGTCTAAAATCATTTACTTTAGCTATTTTATTACATTGTAAAATCGCGGACAGCACATCTAGGCTTAGGCCCAACTGAAAAAAAACAGGACCGACGACTCGTTAGGCCCGACTCTTCCGATGAGATGGTTATGTGCAACACATTTTTAGCCCAAAACATGTGGATTGTTTTTGGGCCTGGCCTTGCCCACAATTTTCAGGCCCTGCATAGGTCCCACTAAAAGTAGAAAAAAAAAAAAACGGGCTTCGTCTTCTTCACTATTTTGGCAAGCTTTCAATACTCCCGCGTCCTGCCAGTTAACCTGCACCTGTCTCCATCTCCAGTAGGGTTTTTAGTAACTGATGATTAACTGCTAACCTGGCTCACTCGGCAATTTCCTGGCCTTTTCAAATCGCACATTCGCACTAGCCGTTGCGATTACAGGAGCAGCCGCTGAAAATTTCGTCTATAAATGCTCCAGATCATCGATCTCTTCCCACCTACCCCCTTCGTAGCGACGCCAGCACTAGGGCAGCGAGCCAAATCGATCGATCGATCGATCTCCGTCGTCTCCGGCAGCGGCAGGTACGCTCCACCGTGCCATAGTTACTCTACCTACGTTACCCTACGCTCATCATCGTCCCACGCACGAAGCCCTAACCGCCTCTCTGGAATCCGATCGAATTCTTCTTCCATTGTCGCAGCTAGCGAGAGCGTCATGGAGAACAGCGGCCGGCTCCTCCCCGCCATGAAGCCCCTGTGTGGCCGCCGCTCCAAGTTCTTCGCCTCCACATCCCTGCGCGAGATCCTCGGCGGCCCTGTCCACCGCACGGAGCTGCCCCCAACCCTACAGGGTTTCTTCTACGGCGACGGCGACAGCGACGAGGAGGACAGGGACGACGACTACCTGCCTTGCAAGAACTACGGGCGCTTCGCCAGTCTACCTGGGGCGGCGACGACGACGACGTCCGTCGACCCTTCCTTGTCGTTCCTGAGCAAGCTGGCGCTGCCGGGGAACGAGCACGTCTTCCTCATCGACTCATGCAACGGACTCCTCCTTCTGGGCCACGTGCACGAGAGTTACTCCTGGCCGGAGTTCGCCGTGTGTAACCCGGCAACGCAGCAGTGGGTGGCTGTGCCCTGCTGCGTCGACTGGGTCGACGACGATCTACGCACGGACCCGAGGAACTTCACCAACCAGACCCACATCTCGCTGCTCTTCGATCCGGCCGTCTCCTCCCATTTCCAGGTACTCCTCTTCTGGAACTGCCACCTCATCGACGACAACCGCGAGGGGACGACGACGGTGCACGCCTACTCGTCGGAGACGCGGGTGTGGAGGAACAGCGAGAGTGACTGGAGCCCAGAGGAGAGGCGATCGCCATGGGAGCTGTGGCGCCGTCAGATCAGGCTCGACAGGTTCATCCTTCAACAATCCCCTGGCGCCTTCTTGGATGGCATGCTCTACTTGAACCTAGCGTGGTGCCAAAGGATAATCCAGGTGGACATGGAAGGGAAGACACAAGGCATCTTCCGTGCGCCGCCGGCGGAAAAGGCAGAGGCCAGCAACAGGGTGCTGTTCATCGGCCGGTCACAAGGGCGCCTGAACTGCATTGTTGAACAAGGTCGTCGTTATCGCAAGAAATGGGTGAGCGATGGACTGTCAATCTGGGTTCTTGGGGACATGGACAGGCAAGAATGGGTGAAGAAGCACAAGGTGACCCGTCGACAGCTGTTTGGGAGGAACAGGTTCAGGAAATGGGATGGCTTCCGTGTGGTCACCATGCATCCAGATTGCAACATGGTTTTCTTTCATGTTCAGCGTGATGATCGTCCAATGATATCGTATGACTTCAGCCGTGGGGAAGTTCGTCTTGTGGACACCTATAAACATTACGCTTCAGATAAGATTATTCCTTTTGTTCCATACTTGTCTGAGCTATTTCTCGGAGTCCTTGGTGCTCACAAATGATGAGCACTAATGCTACAAGTGATGGATGTTCAGTAGTAGTAAGCGTTTAGCTTTGCTTGCAGCAAAACCAATTCATGTAAGGTAGCGTCTCTCAATGACTGAATGTAGCTCCCCAAGGTCGTTATTCCTCAAACTATATTATGTTTTAGTTTTAAACAATCATCACATGTATCCTGTTTCCTGGATTCAATTGGATTGTGTTTCATAGCCTCAATAGTGTTTATTTAGTGTTTTTAACTTTGGTTTACTCTCTTCTTTTTATTTTCTTGGATTTTTTAATTTATTTACTAATTCATAAAATATGAAAAATCAATGGCTGAGATTGATTTGAGATATTACCTCTTTAGAGGTAAAAAGGAGTACCTTAGCATTAGTGATATGGATATGCACGTTTCACATAGTTTTGAACTCATGGCTGGGAAATGTTTCACAACAGAAAATTCTATGGCATCTACCTAAGCCTTCAGTATATGGTTATGAATAGCTGTAACATGTTGAATATTGTTGCTGGTTCTTACAGTAGCTTTAGTCCAGTGCACTTGTACCATATTCAACTACATGCCATTGGTTACAGGGCGGCAATCATTGGTTGACCTAGTACTTTGAAGTACTTAATTAGAGCAGCTTCCGGTGTATATATGAATCCAACCGGGAGACAAAGTTCGCTTCTGTCTTAGCTCTAATTAAATATCCCTTCTATCGATCTCCTATTCGCTTGTCTCCCACAACCGAGAGACCAAGTTTGGAATTCACTTTTGTTTGACGCCAACGGCTCGATCGACTGCTCGATCTAATGTGTTGTGTTTGATTTCTTCATCCCCATGGTTCTATATTTTGCATATACACTAGTGTATACAAGTCAGCAATAAGTCGGGACACTCTGTAATACTCCATGAAAAAAAATAGCGCTATAGCGTCGAAATAGCGAGCTAATAGCGGCCGAAACACATGTCACAATGCCAAATAGAACGCTATAGCGCCAAATAAGCGCTAATAGTGCGCTATTAGCGTTTTTGGCTAACCTCCGCTAAATTCTATAGCCAGCGATTTTTTTTTCATGGGTAATACTTCAATACTTATGAGGAGTTTGAGCAAAAACTTGACAAACACAAGAATTCATGATTAAACTCCAAATAGTGCATCATGTTCTTCATTAAGGAAAATTAAAGTTGGCATTTTCTGAATGAAATAACAATTTGTGTCAATATAATCCTTAACCGAACAATACATTAAATTTTAGATTCCCAGATCTTCTCTATTTGAACTCTGTTCTACTATAAAGGTAACAATAACCTGTTGGCATACTATTTGGTGGATTGCTATTATATTAATTATTAGTGCTTGGTATTTCTTCTATCGATCTGTTTTCACTGACTTTGTATTTCACTTGGTTATATACTCGGCACCATTTGATTGTTGAAAATGTTTTTGATTCTACACCAATCCATGACATGAATCTTAGGTAAGCGTGCTTATTCATATTAATTATTATTTCATATGTTTTCTATTTCTCAGAGTCACACACAGCATGTCAGACATTTAAAAAATGCACTACTGACAGTGTGCGTGTGCTCCAAATTAATTATATGGATCAGCTAACAACTTGGTTACTCCATTAGATTTGTGCTTGGATTTATACATCCTCATGATAATGTGTCTCAAAAAATAATACACCGTACCGAGTGGTTGATAAATGTATTGCTAGATAAATTTATGAATGGAGTTGCCCAAGTAGCAAAAAATGATGGTTTCTGGCTTTCAAGTTATTATATACTTTAAATACTAAATTTGTGCCTTTGTAATGAATGGTCCCATTAATGAGAAATAAGTCTTGTGAGTTTTTTTTTTTTTTTTTTTTTTTTTTTTGCCTCACTTTTCAAGTGAGATGTTGCGGCCCTCCCATCCCCCCCCCCCCCCGGCCCAACGGTTCGGAAGCGCCCGGCCGGGCGCCCTACTCCGCCACCATCTTGAAAGGTCCTAATGGCTAGAGGGGTGTGAATAGCCTATTAAAAATTCTTGCAACAACACTAAGCACCGGGTTAGACAATAAGATGGCGTAGCAAATAAGCAATGCTTCAACTAGCTAAGTAAGCCACAAGTCAATTTTATTGTCTCTAATCCACACAAAGAGGCTACGTCGCTAGTTTACTCCTAGGTGAACAAGCAAGTCTAACTAGTTTACCAACTAGGAGCTAACAAGACTAAGCAATCTAGCACACTACTCAAACTAAGCACCCTAACAAGAAATACTACCAAAGTAATGCAAAGGAGAGCTAGAGTACAATACCACCATTGTCGAGTAGAGGTTGTGGCCAATCACCGTGTACAAGACATCTCCAACGAGCAATGACAATTGACACGATAATTTTTCACCGAGGTTCACGTGCTTGCCGGCACGCTAGTCCCCGTTGTGGCGACACACTCACTTGGCGTGTGCTAAGCAATGGCGGTGCCAAAACCCCTATGGGCTCAAGCAAACGGTCACAAGAGAGGGTCCAACAAGCCACGAGCAATCCACTAGTGCTCCTTTCACGAATCTCCCCGCGGGGTAAGGAACGACCCCTCACAATCACCCACCGGTGTGGCCTCAAATAAGCTCCACTTGAGCTCAACACACTCCTCTTGCTCCAAGCCGCTAGGGAACCGGGCAAATTCCCAAGAGAAACAAGAATCCCATGGCTCTCCAAGGATGAAGTGCTCTAGATGCAACCAAGCAATGCAATGCACTTCTATCTCTCTCAATCTCACCAAGAATTCGAGTTATGGATGGAGAGATGAGTGGAGAGGAGTATCAAATGCTCACTAGCAAGTTGGAAGCTTCAAATGTGCAAGAGAGGTCCCAAAGAACCAGCCAACCAAGCATATATAGGGCTCCTCTCGAAATGGAGCCGTTGCTCCAAAAATTTGCCCTCTTCGCCTTGGCCGGACGCCTTGACGGAACCACCAGTAGTCGGTCCTGGGTCCCCGTCGGTGCTTCGATCGCTACCGACAAGGCATGGGCCACAAATGGCGCCCCTCCTCCAGCAGCGTCCGATTCGATGCTTCGATTCGGGCGCGGAAGCGTCGGTCTGCGTCCGATCCTGCGTCCGGCCAAAACGCGCTGCGGGGCTCTACGCGAGCGCGCACCAACGGAGCCACCGGTTGTGTGCGTCGGTCACTTTCCCCAAATAGTCAGGTCACCCGGCGGCAAGTCTTCATCTTTTTCTTTGCTCTTTGCTTCAACCTTGCTTCGCCTCTTGCCAAGGGTTGCCAACACGTCAAGATGACCACGTTATCACCAATGTTAGCACGTCGAGATGTTAGGCAAGATCGAAGTTAGTGCTCTCATGTCCTAAATGCAATATGCAAGTCAATTGGACCTAGAAGCACTTCACCAAAGGATTGTCGCGGCATCCCCTCTTGATAGTCGGCTATCTATCCTATAATGTGATCACACGCTCTATCGTGTCTTGATCACCGAAAGGAAAACCCTATCAAGTATACCTTAGCCTTGATCTCGGGGTCCTCTCAAGCCCGATCACCGAGCTTGGCGATCCATCAAGTCCACCGACATTGTCCATGTTCATGATCATCATGCTCCTTGTCATCAACCTAATCCTATCTCAAGTCGCACACTTAGAGCAAAGGATTAGTCCACAAATGTGTCATCAATTTCCAAAACCAAACATGAGATTTCACATACGCCCCCACCTCCATCAAGCCCGGATCCGGAATGCTCGTCTCTGATCTATGGCCCCGTCCTCCTCCTCGGTTCGGGCCCCTGACGGCCGCGTCCCGTCGGCGCCGAAGCCGCGGACAGTATTTGCCGGACGTTGCGCCGGCGCGGTGGCAGCGCCCCTTGCATGAGGAGCAGCGCCACTTCCGGGCGGCGGTGCGGGCGTCCCCCGACCTCAGCGCCGGCTGGGAGGAGCCGAGTCCACTGCCGGCCTCTTGGGCGTTCCTCCGGTGGCGGTTGCGGGAACCGAGGTCGCCCTCGCCGATCGTCGCCCGCGAGAGTTCGTCGGTACACCGCCACCTCCACCCGTCCGGCCGCGAGGTTCCACCATCCCTCCCCCTCTGCTTCGTTTCTCTCCTCCTCCCGGCCCGGTCGTGTGCGGGATTGGCGTCGCCATACGTCTCCGGTACCGGCGGCCCGGCGCCCGGCACTGCGGGGCCCGATTCCCCGGCCCATGCCCGAGGCGTGTCGGAGCTTCCTGCCCGGCCACCGGGCCGCGCGCGCCACGCCCCCTCTCCTTGAGCACTTTTGGAAACGGCCCGGCGGCTGTTCGGCCGGCTCGGGAGGGGCATCGGAGTTTGCGCCGCCACTAGCCCGCTTGACGTCGTCACTACCGTGGAGGACCTCGCACCTCCGCACCAAGAACAACCGCCCGATGCGGCGGGGCGTCTTTGGGGAATGCATCGGCGGTCGTGAGGATTACGTGATGGCCACCGTCGTTTGCTGCGGCTTCGGCGTGCATCTTGGCGGTCACCAACGACATATTTTTTCGTCAACTTACTACCATAAAGGGAGTAAAACTATACCTTTTTATACTCATATGCATTTATCACTAATAAAATTCCACTTGTAGTGTCTATTATTTTATTTTGCAGATTTATAATAAAAAGCAAGTGGAAAATCGACCAAAGTACGCCATCAGGAAAGCGCATTATTGCAAAACACAAGCCCGAGAGCAAATCGACCCAAAATCGTCAAAATTGGGCGAGCCAAGCCCGACCCACAACTTTTCAAGGCGAAGGAAGACACCCCACGAGGCCGGGCCAGGCGAGCCCGGGGGTTGCGGCAAGACACACAGTGCGGCCGCACCCTCCACGAGGCGGTTTCGGCCCAACCTCGGGGAGGCGGTTCGTGCACACGCCAAATGGGGATTCCCGCCGGTGGGATGGTCGGTTTTGCTCGGATTAGGAAGGTTTACCCGTGGTCGGTTTTGGTGTAAATTAGCATTTAGGCCCCTCCTCCAAGTGTATAAGTAGTCCCCCTCTCCTCCTCTCTCAACACACACCACTTGGAGTCCGACAAACCCAGCAATCTCTCTCTCTCTACCACCTCTACCTCTCTCTCTTCTTCTACTTCTTCTTTCTTCTTCTACTTTCTTCTTCTTCTTAGTTCTTGGTTAGCACTTGGGTAGAAGAGCTACAAGGAGGGGCTTGTCTCCTAGAAGAAAGTGCTTTGGTAATACATCTTCTCTATGGAGCATTCTTCTATTTACAAGTCTTATATCTATGTTCTAGACCTAACCATGATTAAATCAGTTTGCATATGATCCTAACTATTCATTTGTATGGCCATGACTAGATACATTAGAATTACTCCATTAGATTATTTATCTATTCTTTATCTATTTTCTTTATCCTTTTTCTTTGGTGGATTCTTAAGTGTGTGTCACACTATCCATAAACCGTTATTGCTTACCCCTGTTATGAACAATTTGGTCTAAGCAAACACATGTTCCTCTATTCGGATGCCATGCTAGCTTATTAATCACATGCCTTCCTTTGGGAAAAATATAAATAACGATACCACAATACTTCCGGGTGAAATGCTACAATGATAGATCCGTAAACTGCGGATGAAATATCTAAGATGGCAAGATCTATCACGTTGACAATCCCTTTCGGATCACCGACATGGTGGTTTTACTTGGGAATGTCGGTGGCGCATTTTCTGGCCCTGTTATTGGGGATGGGTTTTTATACGCTGTTTCCTTTGATTGCGCTAAAAATGTCCAACGGCATCTGTGCTGCGGTAAACGCGTCCATGTGCCCGGCGTCGCCCGTCCGTCCGTGGTCACTTCGCCCGAGCTTCGCTGGGCAGCGGGTGGCGCTGCTCGGGCGGCTTCGGCTCGGCGTCGCCGTCAAGGGATGGTGAGGTCTGTTAGATGCGGCCGTCTGCTCCGATCCGATCGCCTCCTCCGTCCCCCCTGGCGCCCGGAATACATCTCTCCGGCTCCGACCTGCGTCTGCGTCGACCTCCACCCCTGTCCCTTCCGTTGGGAGAACAAAGGGCATCACGGTGGGTTGGCGGCTACTTCTCCATTTGCTGCTCGGACGCCGAGGACGAGTTCGTCGGGCTCGAGGCCCCTCACGGTCGTCGCGGCGCGCCTATCCATCCTCCACTCGCCGAGGGGCGTTCTTGGGCTCGGTCGGGGACCCACGCGGAGGAACGGTGAAGCCCCCCGCTCTCCGTCAACAGGGCGATGCCTTTGGCAACGGATCCGGCCGTTCAAGGGCAAACGGCGTCGGCGTCGCCCGTCGGCATTCCCGCGCCTCGTTGGCGCCCCTACGGCTCCATTTACCCGCCCCGCGGCGTAGGGGTCGACCCTGCCCGACCAGCGGCGTACCGCCCGCCAGCGGCAGCGCGGCTGCCGACCTACGCGTTCGTCGTGGCGTGGGCGGGACGGCCTCGTGCTCTCCTCCGCCCCGTCGCGCGCATCGGCGGCGAAGGCTTCACTCTCGTCCGGCACGCGCGGCGTCTGGCGGCGTGCCGCTCCCTGTCAATCGCGACGGCTTTGTGCGCCATCCCTAGTCGGGCTATGCTTCAATTGCTGTTTGGGGATCCGCGTGCGCCGCCCCCGCTCGCTCGACCGCGGCTGCCTCATCGCCTCGGCCCAGACGCCGGCGAGGACCCTGGAGTCACCGTCGCCACCTCCGCCTCAGCACTCCCTCCGGTGCGCGGGGCTGATGTCTCCGCGCCATGTCCGGGACCCTGCGCGGTGCTCGCGACGCCGAGGCCGCCGCGGCCTTGTCGGGGCATGGCGACCCTTTGTAGGCTGGGGCGTCGGCGCCTACCTTCTACGTGGGTCGAGGATCCTATGCCCGATCATCTTGTCTCCCCACCTTTTTGTGTGTTCGCGTCGAGGCAATTGCCGGGTGGACAACAACGCGCCCGTTGACCGGCTTCGCGCAAGGCGCTTGTGGGCTCCTCCCCTTCGCGAGTGGACCCCGATGATCGGCGAGGCTCGCTTCCCTCGTCACGCCTCCGTCCACCTCGATTGCCTCCCTCCCACTACAGCCCTACCACCATGCGATTGTGGGGCGACCTCGCGCTGCGAGACTCTACCTGCGTACCAGCGTATCGACCTTGTTGGGCGACCTGGCGGGCGATGGGGTTGGTAACCATGGAGGATGCCGGGCGAGGGCGGGGACGGCTGGCGGCGCTCTCTCCTTGCCACTGGGGAGGTGGTCTTTGGACCCTCGGCCCGGTGGGTTGCCGGGCTGAGGTCGCCTCCTCGGTTGCACTGCGTTTACGCCGACTCTGGGTGGCCGGCGGTGGTGTTTCGGGGCGGCACGGAGCGTGGCCGACCAGGGCGATGCGGGCCCAGCGGCCCCTCGCCGCTGGCGATCTGGCGTCGAGCGGCCATCCTTTCGCGGAGACTACGGCGCCGACGACAACGGCCGTTGCCGGGCACCGCGGCGGTCGTGTCGCTGCCATCCGGCTGAATGCGGACGCTGGGTCGGTGCGAGCCCGATGGGGATCTTTGCCCGGCCGGTGCAGGACAATGGCTCGGCAACCACCTCTCGAAGCGTCCATTGCGGACTTCCTCGGCTCCTTGTTTGTCCCTATCAAGGAGCCCCTCGCTCATCCATGCCGCCCGCCGTCAGTGCGTCGCATCCTCGTCCCACGGGTCTGCTCCATTACGTCGAGGGTTCGAGACTTCACGGGCGAAATCGGTCTACCAGCGATCGAGGCCGGCGTCGAGGGCCGCCCGGCGTGATGCTCAACAAGTGGGAGGGCAATCGCGCGGGCGATCCACGCAACTTCGCCCGGACCCGTCAGCAAGCGGCCAAGTTCCACGACCGCTTTGTCAATGAGGTGCCCTCTCCGCACGGACACTTTGTCGCGGGAGGCTGTTCCCCCGATGAAGCCGGTCGTGGGTGGAGCCCGGCGAGTGCATTTGAGCCCGGCCGAAAGATCAGTCGCACAATAGTTTCCCCTTTAGTACAACTTCCTTGCGGCGCCGTTGAAGCCCGGCGATTAGGTATTCTTGTGTTGCCACTAAGTCTCCGCGGCATCTCGCCAATGAACTAGTGGTTGTATTGCAAAACTCTATTTTTTCCTTAATGCAGCACGTGCAATATGCACGCTTTCGGAAAAAAAAAAAAAAAAGTTTTTATTGCCTCAATCCTTCCTATGCTTATTTATTTGTCTTGTGTGTTTTTTCATCTATATATATGTTGTAAGTAATGCATGCAGCAATAAGGTTTGAACTGAAGACTTAAAATCAAAAAGGAGCATAGTTTATTCTATTGCTTTTGCATTGGGTCTACTCTTTTATAACAACATTAGGTCTACTTTAGCAGCTCTGCAAAAGATGATTATACTTGTTTTCCAGTAATATGATACTAAACAGAAGCCTTGATTCCATATTAAAATAAATTGTATATTTTCTTTCTGTTTCATAATGAATCTTATTATTAGTGCATACTTACTCTGATGAAACTGTACAATTATATTTCATTGTTCAATCAGGATGGATCTCTGTCCGCCGCGAAATGGCCTGAAGAATTATGTCAAAGCACTCTACTGAAGTTCATATTCAGTTTAGATAGAGAGAGACCTAAAGCAGTAGTAGCTTATACTAGATTTACATTAAGGTAATTTTCCTTCTCCAAAGTAGTAGTTCCATATACACCCAAAGAACAATCTACATTAATTATACACTTACCTGAACTTTATTTTTTTTAGAGTAAACAATACTTAGCCTGTGCTAGTCCGCACGAGGACTTATGTTCTGTTTTCCCACCTGAGGTGCCCTCTTGTTATCGCAGGAGATGGAAGAGTTGTGTGGACTATCAGCCTGGGTTCTTCAGGACTCAAATACACCAAAATGGGTCCTGAAGCGCCATATGAGCAATCTGAAGCTTTTTGGAAAGAAGAGCTGTGAATGCATGTTGACTACCATGTGTGGTAACCATGCATCCACCACATTGCAATGTTATTTTGTTTCTCCAGCATTGGGATGCGTAAATGATGTCATGATATGGACCACGAGGAAGCGTACGTGTGTTCTGCAGTCCTTTGAAAATGAGTACGGGCAAATTACTCTTATGCCTTATACTACATACTTATCAGATCAGCTATTTGATGGTGTTACCGGTGCCCGCAAATATGCAATGGAAGTGCTGCTGTGTTTTTTTAGACATCTATGTGTAATGGTAGCTATTATATGAATTGCAATCTCAAATGTCATCTTCATCTCAGCAAAACACAAAAATGTTGAAATTCCCATATCAGTTTACTAAACATTGTCTTGTTGTATGGTTATAGGAACTTCTTGTCACATCCTATGTATTATTGTTATTTCGCTTGTTTACTTTTCTATTTGTATGGCAACATGTTTAATCACAATGTAACTTTATAGGCGGCTGACATGTGACGAATGGCAAGACTCTACCCATATGACGTGCATTGATGCATGGATCCACTAGAAACTGGAGATTTCATAAGAGTGAAAAAATGTCACGAAAAACGTTTTACTCTCACGAAAATAATGCGTGAGAGTACACCGTCACACATAACTTGTCACAAGATTAGACTCATGAAATACACGCTTTCATGAGAGTTCACCGCCACAGATTATTTTCATGAGAGTTCACCGTGTTGGTCACCCTCATAAAAATAACGATGCCGTCAGATTTGCATCGCTTTTTCATGGCGGTGTTTTTTTAGTATTTTGTGAGAGACCACCGTCCACGAAGTTATTTCGTGAGACTTATTGTATTTAGTGAGAGGCCACCGTCATGAAGTTATTTCGTGAGAGGAATTTTATTTCGTGAGAGTTCACCATCATGAAGTTAATTCTTGAGAGTTGGGGTATTTTGTGAGAGTTCATCATCATGAAGTTAATTCTTGAGAGTTGGAGTATTTTGTGAGAGTTAACCCTCACAAAAACGGATTTCATGAGAGTTCACCGGCACAAAAACATGATTTTTCATAAGTGTAAACCACCATGAAAATTGCCCAACGGAAGCATCTCAATCCAAATTTTACTTGCACACATTGGTCCAAATACAATAAACACACACACAAATAAAGGGGCAATATCAGCTCATAGTCCAAGACTCCTAGCAATCCTAACCATCCAGCAAACACTAGCAATGGTGACGATGATTTTTGGTTGTGTCCATATCTACAACCAACCTGCACAGAGCAGTAAAGCTTATGAGACAAAATTCAAAAAATGTATAATAAAATTATCTCAAATTCATTTCCACAGTAAACAATCAATGAATTTCGTGAGTTTTTTCATAGAATTTCGTGAGAGTAAACCTGCACGAATTTATTTCGTGAGACTTTGGTATTTTAGTGAGAGTAAACCTTCACGAGGGATATTGCCACCATGTGTTGCATCGGTGTTTTCATGAGTGGTTTTGTGGTATTCGTGAGAGTAAACCTTCACTAATGGATTTAAGTGAGACTTTGATATTTTCATGAGAGTTCAACTTCACAAATGGATATTGCCACCAAGTTTTGCATTGGTCTTTCCTTGACTATTTTTATGGTATTTCGTTGGAGTGAATCTTCATGAATCGAATTCGTGAGACTTTTTTTTTTTGTTAACCAATTCGTGAGACTTTGATATTTTCATGAGAGTTAACCTTCAGGGAATGTATATTGCCACCAAGTTTGCAACATTGTTTTCATGACTGTTTTTATGGTATTTCGTGAGAGTGGACCTTCACAAATAGAATTCGTGAGACTTTGGTACTTTTCGTGAGAGTAAACCTTCACGATGTTGCCACCAAGTTTGTATCCATGTTTCCATGAGTGATTTTTATGGTGTTTCGTGAGAGTAAACCATCACAAATGGATTTCGTGAGACTTTTTGTATGTTCGTGAGAGTAAACCTTCACGAAAAACAACTGATTTTCATGATGTTGTGTGGAGTAGTGTCATGAAAATACGTTTTAGGTAATTAAGGATTTACATCTCTCATGAAAAATCACTCCTCTCACAAAATATCCATTTTTTGGTAGTGTTATTAGGTAAGTGAATCCTATTGTTGTATTCATATCAGTTTTTGGAATATGATCTTAGTTAATAGATAACTCTTGCCATATCGGCATAACTCTAATTCTAATAGGGTTTCTTCTAAGTCAACACCGCCATATAAATAAGGGGTGACAACCCCCAAAATCATCCAAAGATACACAACAAATCCCTAAGCAACCCGTGAGGCATTGGGGGGCTCAAGAAGGTCAAGTTCTTGTTTGACTGATCTCATTGGTGAGGTCAAAAGGAGGCCGCGTTCCATCAACTTAAGTTCTACATCGACAGAGGTCATCTAAGCCCTAAATTAGTGGGAAGATAAAGTCATCCACATATATGTCAGCTATGCACCATCCCATAGGCATCAATAGCGATCTACAGTTCTGGTCTACATTTATTAAGTCTACTATGTCTATGTATTTGCTAGAGTAAGTAGTGATCATGATCTAAGGATAAGGTATTGTTTTATTTATCATATATCTATATTGCCTGAGATGCATTCAACAATCAATATCATAGCTAGCTTATAGATTGCATGATCCTAAACTAGAACCTAATCAAGTTCTAAGCCTATATGTTAGATTGATTTAGTAACAATTAGGTAAAGTTAGTAAGCAATTAGGCTTTTTATTATTAATAGCAATCTAAGTATAATCAGTCCAATTTCATGTTTAAGCTAAGAAATTAGGGTTTAGGCTTTATGATTAAACAAATTCCCTTGGAATTAGGTTTAATGTCGAGCAATCAAGGGCGTTATTTTCATCAAATTAGGATAGTCTAAGCATTCAAAGGAGTTGAATTGGGCAACAAGAGATCCCAACTTTTCCCAAAATCCCAAACCATAACCCTTAGATGATAAAGAAATTACCTCACTCGCTGACAACCGAGTGTGATATATGATTGCCCCTGCATGTGGACGGTGGCAAAGCACCCTCTAGACTACTGGTGTTAGACGACCTTGATCAAAATGGCACATGTGTTAGGCCTTATGTGTTGGTTTAATCCAGTCAACATTGATGTTGGACAGATGGACATGGCGATGGAGAAATGGACCAGGTGGGAAACTTCGGGTGTGTTTGGTATGTTGGCTGATTGGAGCCTGGCTAGCAAACGTATCCTGGGCAGGCTAAGACTGGCCCTGGGTAGCCAACCACCATGTGTTTGGTTGCCTGCAAATATGAACCTGGCCGCAGGGAGTTGGTGTTTGGTTGCTTGCATTTCTTAGATACAGTCACCATGGATGAACATGGGTAAGTTTACCCCATACAAACATTTCATCGAACATCTTCCAAGTCATCATGTCGACCCCTCGACAACGCGTCGCCGTCCAGGAAAAGTGCACTGAGAGGGGTCTCGACATCTACAGTTGACCCTATAAAAGATAAACCCCCTCGGACAAGTCAAAAAGGGCACATGAACACAAGGACGGGTTCTATGTAGCGAATCTCGCCCATCCCGCATCAATAATGGAGAAGACTCCCCGAAGGCGATACACGGACGCTTAGCCCCGAAGGCAAGGCATGTAACTGGGGTTACCCTTATGTTATAAAAGGGAGAGCCCCAGCCCCAAGTGAGGGGACTCGATTCTTTTCCATCGACAGAGAGAGCTGGAGTTCATTCTCTCCTCTCAGTCCGCTTGTATTCCCCTACTATAAGCACCACCGGTGTGAGGGACACTCCACTCCACCGGATCGAGTAAGGCCGGCGTTGGCCTGAACCAAAGATACATCTCTGTGTCAACTTGCATCAACCATCGGGGATCGGAAACGCCGCGGCACATCATCATCGTTGGATCCGGAACCGCGGTTCTAGACACCGGCGATTTCTCTATTTTCTCTCTATTCAGCCCTCTTTACATTTGTTTTCCTGAGTTCTTTTGCAAAAATGAGTGTGCACCAAAACTCGTGGAAATCATTAGAAATAATAAAACTTTAGTAGCATTCATCCTATGATTGATAGCATATCAAATATATAAAAATGGTCATTAACTACCATCAACAATCCCCATCGGCGAGGTATCGATCCTTGATCTTTGTCGGCGCAATGGTCCGCTCAAAATCAGGCTAGCTTGAGGCATTTGACATTTAGCCATTTGCGCAGCTCAAACTCCTCGTCATCATGACCTCTCCTGATCGGAGGCTTCATCCAACCTGAGAACTAGCTCTCGTGCCATCGACAACAGTTCCTTCACATTGCCAATTCGACGAGCCAGCTCAAGCACGTAGTTCACGCTTCACGCCGCAACAAGGCATCAAGTCGCCAAGCGAGGGGTCGCTGATTGAGGGGTCGCATGCCGAGCCCTCGGTGACCGCCTCCCCGAAAGTCGTGCGTCTTGTGCCGGAAGGACTCGAAATGGAATCACTGCTTGTAGAATATAGAGAGGTTTATTTGAAGCAGAAGCGGGCAGTGGTCTGAGACGCCGAAGAGGGCCTGAAGGCGACAGTCCGGCCGCTTTGCTCCTCCTAGTCAAGCCAGCCAAGTGCGCGGTCAAGCCTTACCAAGGTAGGCGACCGACGCCGTTGCTCTTGTCGACGCCATTGAGGATGAGATTGAAGTCTCCCATAACGACCCAAGGGCCAGAGCAAGCGTCCCCGATGGCTGATAGCTCTTTTAGGAAAAGCTCCTTCCGCCAATCCTCCTGTGGGTCCGTACACCACGGTGAGCCACCAAGGCGGCCGGCCGGCTGTGTGCACTAGGACGGTGGTCAAGGAGTTTGTTATATATGCAACCGAAAGAATATATGCATCTATATTTTGAAAGAAACACTACTACAGAATTGTCCATCAATGCCGGGGCTCCAACCCCCTTCACGCCGAAAACTGAACCGGCGAGAACCATAGCGGTAGTGATGTGGGGTTCAAACACTACCGGGTCAAAACACCGGCGGTGATGCGAGGAGAGACCGCCTTTGATATCGAACCGGCAGCGCGACCGTCACCGAACACCGCCGGTGTTCCAATGGACCGCAAAGATTTTTGATCCAAGCAATGCGGGTTCGTAAGTCAGCCGGCGGAGTTGATATTGGGAGCATTGTCGGGGCTTTAACGAACCGACAGAATCGTAGGGGATAACACTATCGGGTTAGGCGGCCCGGCTGTATCGAAGAGCTAACAATGGCGGCTTACTTTGAACCCGTCGCTGAACTTTACGTGAACACCGCCGGCTGATTTCAACCCGACAAGTTATTAGAGTGAAGACTATCGGTTGGTTAGTGCAGCCCGATGGTGATGTTTCACATCGATGACGGTTTGTAATTCAAACCGATAGTGTTTGGTGTAATTACACTACGGTTTGTATGTCATTCACTCTCGGGCCCATGCCACCCGGCGTTTTTGTTTAAAATTTTTATAATTTATGAATTTTTTCTTGAAAATCAGCTATTTTAAACTCCATAAAAGCATCATAGATGCATTACATGGTTCAAAGGTTACATACAACTAACTCCACCTAATGTTCTACGAAATTGAGCCTAGGACATCAACTTCCAAATAAGGAAAACAATGACAATAGCCATGACAAATCAAATCAAAACATCTTTCATAGGCCAAGTCGCAATTCTCCTAATCTTCATATCTATGGAGAGGGCTTCTCATCGATCTCGAGGCTGGTTGATAGTGAAAGTTTTCACCATAGTAGGCCCCGAAAGCTTTAGCTTCAGGTCTTTGTATTTTTTTGTAACAATTACCGGGGTAGCCGGAGACTTGAGCGAGCAATCTTCCCAGTCCGATAGATCCACGGCACTTGACCAACATGCACTACATACCACGCCATGGTTTGCCTATACATGCAGCCAAAATAGGATGTTAATGCTATGTCATTCAAATGTTATACAAAGAAGATTTTGAACACCACGAAACTCATGAATTTCAACATCTATCTCATTTCAATCACAATTCGAGCATTAGAATGTCTTCAATCATTGCTGTAAATGACCACAATGTTTAAATCTAATTTGTTCACCATAGACCAATTAAAATACTTTTGGCACTATATTAGGATCCCGAATCGTTTGAAAGCAAAATCTAAATAGAAAAAAGGAAATAGCGGGTTGGATTTATCAACACGGGCATTTCAACAAACAACTCAAAGGCGGGACCGACGCACTCACCGAAGCTTCCGTGCGGTCCGCCTCCTCTGTCTTGTCTCGGCGGTCGCGAGACGCAGCGCCCTAGAAGGAAGCGAGAGGGCGCGGACGGGCGCTTCTTCCGCTGAATCGGCCTCGAGGTCGCGCGGCGTACGGTGTCGGGCGACGGACGGGCGGAGGCTGCAGACGGCGGTGCAGAAGGGCGTCCCCGCCGATGTGGACGGCGAACAAGTTTTCTTGCCAGGCGCAGGCGAACAACGGCTAATTAGATTCATTCTCATAGGCAAAATCCTCGAGAACTAAATGGCTAATTAGTTCTCACCGTGGGAAGCTGGCAGGACGACGGGCGCGCCGGGCGCTGGGGACGCCGAGAAGAAGAGAATGGAGGGGGGCGCCAGAGGGGGCAAATCTGACGACCGCGCGCGTGTGGTGGTGGTGCTTCGCCGGGCGACGCCGGTGGGGAACGATTGGGGCGGGGCTGAAATGACCTCGAAAATTTCAGCCAAGGCCTATTATATATCGCCGTAGGTTTAAACCTTAATGGCGCCAGTTCAAATGACTCGCGGAAATTTTCACCTCATACATTATTTCTATAGTTAATCATCACGGGCGACAAAGAGTCCCCGGCAAAGGTTAAATTATAGGTTCATCGCCGGGTATAAACGCCGGCCGCCCGACAAAGGATGTCCCATCGCTGCCACCGCCACACGGTACCACCGCCACGGTGATAAGATCACATTGTTGCCACCTACCACCGCTCACGTGATAAGATCACACCGTTGCCACCTACCACCGCCATTCCCACCTACCACCGCCTATAAAAACAGCCCGCCCGTAGAGAGCCATGTATGGTGAACCGCGTCGCGCCCGACCTCTTCTTCTATATTTGCCAATTCTCCTATCCACATATATGGCCTCTATTTGGGAGAAAGCCCTCCACATAAACATTTTATCATGGGTAGACAATTGTATACAACAGGTACTAGAAGGGTGTTTTTGAAGATTAAGCTACAACGTTGCTTACGTAGAAGCTGGGTGTGATGCTCGTGTAACGCCATTGTTGCATGGACCGGGAAGACGGAAAGCGTGAGCCAAGTAGCGTGCATTCTTGTGCTTCGCCGCCGGAGATGAGAGCCCCGTCTCTGTCGGGCCTTTGCCGCCGCACGGAGAGACATTGGTTCTTCACAGAGGTCCCATCCGCCTTTACTTAGATCGATAAAGCATAACGTGTAGCATTGTAACCACCTCGGGCATAGGTGCTAGAAGGGTGTTTTTGAGGTGGTTATTTTTAATGTGTTTGTACACTTTGATTATTGTACCGCGGTCCATTGTAATCAATTAATTGTAATGCTTTTGTGAAGTATGTATAATCCCGTTCAACCTGTAATTACTCGGGGTCGCCGCGTAGAAATTCAATTTAATTGAAAAAATACCAAACCTTGTCCGAAAAATCTCAAACATCGTGCTTCCTTCACACGTGGCATGTGCACGTCTAAGAAAAAGTTTGAGGCCGAGACCACACCGAAGCGAAGATGACCCAAAGATAGCTTATGGATGTAATTGTCGACCATGCTTCCGATGAAAGGGGTCATGTACCTTTGTGAAGCATGTCTACTCCCACAATGTAGAAATGTCTTGAATTTTTTTTTTTTGCAACCTTGTACACCCAAATTATGCCCCCACACAAGATCTTAGGTCTTTCTGATCCATATTTTTTATTATTACATTTTCCTACGTGATAAACGCGATAGAAGGCTGATCACTATCGGTTTTAGTGTTTGCAAACCGGTAGTGTTGTCTCTTTTCTTTATCGCCAGGCTCTTTTAAAACCCTAAGCGGTGATATATTTTTCAAAACCGACAGTTATCTTTCACGCCGTGAGATTACTTGGACCTTTCTTTTTCATCGAAGTTGTGCGTTTCAATGATGTTTACCAACTTTTAGGTTAGTACATAGAGCATTTATATATTTATGTTCGTCCATGAAAGATAAGAAGGGCGTCGAAAAATAAGAACTTCGCCGTATTATGATATATAAATGCAAACATCCATTGGAAAGGAACACACGATTATATATATAGAGGAGCAAACCGATTACAATATCCGATTACATATATGATAACAAAGACCTTGAAAAAAAGTTACATATATGATAACAAAGACCTTTCCACGAATAGATCAATGTTCTCATCAAAGTGTACAAACACATTTAAAATAAAAACACCGAAGGTAATGTGATTCTTGCCGATGAAATTACGATGGGATTTTGAAAGCCCATCGGTGCCCATTGAGGTCCCATCGGTGCTTTGTGAGGTTTCTTGTGCTCGATCTTACAAGGAGGGCATAACTCGGATTTACATTGAATCCACGGCAAGGATGCCTTACGGATATTATCTTTGTAATGGCCAAGCCGTAGGTTGCGTCCCAATGACAAGATGCATAGGCATTCACAAGAGAAGATCATGTTAATCTATGAAAATCTGCTTTGATCACCAAAGGAGATTTTCATTGAAGCAGATTTTCATAAATCGATATGATCTTATCCGGAGAATGCCATGTCTCTTATATGGACATGTAAATCCAGCTGTCCAGCCTCTCAAGCACATAGAACCGGATGGCTCCGTGAATCTCACAGCTGTTCTAACCTTCGGCGCTGCTCAATCTTCAGTAAGACTCTTGTAGCACCTCTTGTGTGTGAACCATTTTGGTGGCCTAAGATGCATAAGAATAATATCTCAGACGTGGAGGGCTTTCTCCCATAGAGAGGCCATAGATATGTATGTGGAGAGTAGCAAAAGAAGATCGAGGAAGAAGAGCGAGCAACCTGAATCAAGAGTATCAAGAAAGAGGACAAAGAGAACTGAATTGCAAACCTAAGGGCCGCACTAGCCGTTTTATAGGCCGATGCCGTGGTAATGGACCGATCACCGCCGGTTTCAACCTAAACCCCGGCAGTTATATGGAAGTTCACCGCCGGATAATTGGCACCGCATAAACCAAGCACCGTACGTGGTACGGAGAACGAGGCAACAGTGCTCCTTCCCGCAATGGTGCGGGGGTCGGCCGTCGTATGCATCGTTCGCCCGCTGACAATGCAAAATACTGCCGGTTCTTAGTTTTAACCCGGCGGTGATACTCTCCATAACACCGCCGTAGTGGTACACCGGGCAAAGATATATGTGATCACCGCCGGTGCTGAAAGTGCACCGGCGGTGTTATCGACATTGATATAACCCGCCGACGCGGCGGCGGGGTGCCCACCTTTTCTCATGGGAAGCCGAGACACCGCCGGTTTAATTAAGCGGGCGGTAGTGAAGACTAGAGCAACACGATTCTCAAGGTTGCGCCGTGGCGATCACAAAGCCATGACCTACTCGGCAGCCTATATACGCATTCTACTAAAATGAAAATTTATAATACGGAGTATGCGTGGCGGTTAACGGGGTTAGTTGAAATCTCAATGCATTAACGCCGAGATAAAATTAATGATTTCAATAAATCGATTTTTTTGGCAGATATAACTATTTATTTCACCCGATTTGTTAATCACTTTGCCGGTTCATGTGTGGGCTCGACAATGATCAATGAAGGTGGAGACTCTGTTGTCGTCCATGCGCGCCATTGGAAACGCAGCCCAGGAATTCGGGTTAAAACCGTCTGCCGCGGGGAAACGCCGGCCAGCCAGAGAGATCGTGCGAATTCCAACCGGCGATCGTGGAATTCCAAGCGGTTGCTTTGACGCCGCTGTCGATCATGGGGGAAGTGGAAGCAGCCGCTAACTCTCTATTTAATTTAGCACACCCTCGATCATGGCGCTCATCCATTCCGGTTCTCCATCATCGACCACATTCTCTTTTGCATTCTTGGCGCCATGGCTGCCTCAGGCTCAGAGATCCAACAAAGCACCGGGGAGGAGATGGAGGCGGGCGGAGACAAGGGCAAGGAACCGGTGGTGGAGCGCCGGGCGGCCGACGTCCCCGCCCGGACCGACCGACTCACTACGCCCTCTCCCTAAGCGGGACCACCGCGATGGACCTTCTCCCACCCGGCTAGAGGCAGCGCCGATGACCTTGCTGGTCGCCGCCGCATGATGGAGGTGATCAAGAGGATTTCACCCTCGATCGTCTCCGCCCCGCCTTCGATGCCGGGAGGCGGGCCGGGCGGCCATAGTCTTCTTCCAAGGGTGGATCCACCCTCGGAAGAGAAGATGAACCACTACGCCCCCAAGGTGGAGGCGGTGGGGGATCGCCCTCAAGGCCTTGGCCAAGAAGGACGACGCCCAGCCGCTGAGGAGGAGGAGGAGGACGGGGACTAGGCCGGGCGGCCTTCCTTTTTTATCATTTTTATTATATGTTCTGTTTTTTTGTTTTATATATTAATAAAATAAAATTTATATATATTATTACGTAAGTTGCTCCCTCCGTCCCCTGAATGCTGTTTTCGTTTGCGGTTCAAAGAGCGATTAAAATTAAAATTTGATTTGAATCTTAACTTATTCTTTGGAAAATAATTAACTGTAATTTTGTGCTTTGGAAAATACAGATCGGCGTTGAGTGCCGAGGAGACGGCCATTGGGCGCAGCCGTCGCCGGGTTACGTTTTCCGAGGAACTGTCTTTTGGAAAACGCCACATTTATACCCGTCCCCGGCCCCCCCTCCGTTATCAACACTAACTTCTCTTTGTTACCCCTCTCACGGGGAAAGCGGACTTCGCCGCCCCACAATGCGTCGACATGGCGCCACGGGAGGAGATGAAGTTCGACCTGGACCTCCTCCGCCGCCCTCACCAAGCTGAGCGGCACGGCGGCGGCGTTGGCCTGCCAAAGGTGAATCTGCCCTCCGAGGAGAGGGCCCAACTTCGCCCTCCAAATCGATTCTCGGCCGATGCCCTCGCCGGG
This sequence comes from Hyparrhenia diplandra, assembly GCA_015847255.1. NCBI lineage: Eukaryota > Viridiplantae > Streptophyta > Magnoliopsida > Poales > Poaceae > Hyparrhenia > Hyparrhenia diplandra. The sequence continues at coordinate 261,233 of JADLZK010011535.1, read as the reverse complement.
ATTCCGCCAAACCGGGAGGAGGCCGGGGAAGGCGGCCGCCGGGAAGCGACCAAGCCTTTGCACCAAGAAGGCCAAGAAGGCGGCCTAGGTTCTCTTCTTTTATTTGTTTATGTTAATTTACGTTTATGCGATCATTATTGGATGTGTAAGATACAATGATACGTGTGGTTAATTGCTAATGGTTCAGTTGTTGGTTAATCTGCTGCATGGCAATCTCTTTATCTTTCGTTAATTTGGGTTCTACTATTTCCTTGAATCGGTTTATTATTTATTATGATGCGTGTCAATCTTAATTTTCTATCATTTGTGTTCAATCGTTCCCTCGTGAAACCGCGGCCGAGTCCTATTTATACGTACATAACCCCCCCCGTCTCCGTCCGCTCTCAACACTCCGCTCTCCAAAACACACTCCCCTCTCTACCCGTTTTTTCAGTAAAAGCCGGCGGGTCGGTGGCGCCGCCGACGATCGACATGGCTGCCGGCCGGAGCGGAGAAGTCCATCCCCCATCGCCTCGGCGCCGCCCGCAACAAGCTCAACAGCCCGGCCGACCAACTTGGCCTGCCAACGGTGAATCACCACTTGGAGGAGAAGTCCATCATCGCCCTCCGGATCGAGTACTTGACCGATAACCTCGCTGAGGGATACCGCGCCAAACTGGAGGAGATGGCGGCCAAGAAGGCCAAGAAGGCGGCTTAATTAGGCCAGCCAGCTTTCTTTTATGTTAATTTATTGTATCGCTTGTTTCTATGATGGTTTAATTTGGTTTGTGTCGTTTGTTAATGGATCGGTCGTTTGTTAATCGATGCGTGTTAATCTTCAGTTTCTGATTTTTGTTTTATCGTTCCTTTGCTTCCCTCCCAAATCGCTATCGGTTCCAATCAACCCGGTTGTGTCAATCGTCCGAATCGCTATCGGTTCTAATTCAAACCCGCCCGATGATCTGTGGTCCATCAAGACCACTGCGGGGAATGATTCAAACCGGTAGAGATATAAATCTTCACTTGCCGGTATTGGTCGAACCGTGGAGATTCTGGTTTGTCCCGCGCTGGGCGGTTCATCACTGCCGGGCGCGGTTCATCGCTGCCGGTGGACTAAATTTCGCAGTGATACCGGCGTAGTGATGAGCAAATCTGTAGTAGTGAAAGAAAGAAAATTATATGCATCTATATGTGTGGCTTTGGCCCAATAGAGAAGTTTGCTAGCTTGATCTGTTGGGGAAAAACATGCGTCAAGGCCCGAACCAATATTTGCTTTGTCGTGCAACGGAATCTTTCAGGCCATTCCATATATAGGAAACAGATAATGGATAGGCATGCTGGTCACTAAATGCAGAGAGGACAAAACTAAAGCAACATATCTAGATGGACGCAGTTATGAAAAATTATTTGGCACATATCACCTATAAGGATATTCTACCATGCAAGTCATCTGTACCAATCCTGACACATACATATGGATCATCACACACTACGTGGAGACAGTAAACAATATTTATCTGAATTACTAGCTAGTGAGACTTAAGAGTCTTTATTATTACAATATTATTACACACAGGACACCAAACAGACTAGAGTTTCTTTCAATTGATACACATGATAGAGTACCATGATGTACACAGATCACATCAGCAGCGGTCCACAACATCATTCAGAAAAGTGGCAACAAATGCACTTAGCATACAGAGACACATCCACATGCATGAGTAGTAAGTAATAGGAGAAGACTCCATTAAACCACACTGGCAGCAGAAGTAGAAACACCACCACCATCATCCTGGCATGGCCTGCTGACGATCCCGACATGGAAGAGCAGCACCCAGAGCAGCGTTATCAGCTCGCCGCCCCTGGCGATTGCCTCCCTTGTGGCCTTCGAGGTTGTCAGACGGCGCGGCATACAGGATCATCTCCGACCAGAATTCAGCCAACAACTTCCACGTCGTATCATCATCACCTTCCAGCACCAGCTTCGCCAATTGCTCTCCCAGCCTCGTACCATCCTTGACGACTTGATGCTTCGCTTCTGTACTCAGCAATTCCACCAGCTGTTGGCATTTGGCTTCCGGCGTCAATGAGTCCCCTGCTGTGCGGCTGGCAAGGACACGCTCAGCATCCTTCTTGACATCCTCGTACAGGCTCTTGCTCCATTCATGGTCGTCAGGAAGCAGCTCAGGGCACCTTGTGACGAGGTATGCACAGTACCGTGATAAGTAGGTGGCAGCCACCTTGTAGTCTGTGCTGGAAAGTGGCAAGGAATCCTGTTTCTGATCATGCAGCAGGTGTGGGTACCTGACCTCGAGGATGCTTGTGGCGATGCGCCATGTAAGTATGGAATAAGATGCACTCTTGTTGCTGCAAGCCCAGAGGAAGCTTTCTCCAATCTGGCCTCGGCGGCGAAGACATGCTGCACCATTGCTCAGTTGTCCTCCATCGCCAGCTCTAGTTTTTCTTAGCGCTTCGATGATGCAAACCTTCACCGCAGCTGGCACCCTGACCTTCCTGTTCTGGTCTGGTAAAAAAGGGAAAAGATGCCAGAGAAGACCAAGAGGGGTTGCTCTTGCCTGAAGCACCATTACTGAGCGCTGGCCAATTTTCTTATCCCAATGCCTCCTCAGTAACTTGCATCTGCAGCGGAGCAAACGGACAGCACATTTCTGGATCCAAATAGAATAATGTTTCGAGGAGGATGCACGGTTTAGGAGGCGACACACGATGGCTACTTTCGTCCAGTTAGAGAAGAGGTAGGAAGCCATATCCCTCACCTCAGCAATGAAAACTAACACCAAAAGCAAAAATAGTGCCACCAGACCAAAGAGGCTTCTTCCATACCATATCCATAACGGTTCTGTTTGCAATAGATTTTCAATGCAACTGATGGCACAAAAAACCTGAGATTGGGAACTAGTATTTCCAATAACTATAAGATAGATGAACATTATTATAGCAACAAAGATGCAACAACCTATGCTCAAGAGGGAAATAAAGATACCCACGATCGGCAACCAACACTTGGAATAGGAGATTGGAAAGGATGTGTAGTAATAGTCATGAACAAAAGAAATCTCCTCCGAAATGAGCTGAAACACCCTGTTGTGGTCTCCCTCGTTGAGCAGCAAGCTCCAGAGAAAAGTGAACATGTCACTGGAGGCATTAGCAGTGTTGACATTGTACCTTGCAAACCGGCACCGCAACAACTTGAAGAATGCAAAGGACAAGCACAAATCTTGTAGTCGTTGCAGCGTTGAGGATGGAAAGAAGTCGGTTGCCATCGTCCAAACACTGTCAATGGTTACTAGGCCTTCTTTTCCATGCACTGCCGTGCCTGAGTCACCCTTCCATACATACCCATCAGTCTGCATCTCCACATGTCTTTTCTCCCTCTCCCATAACCAGTAGTGGAGGTGGAGGAGGAGCATCTTCATCTGTTGTTTCTCTACGGTGACTTGTCCCTGCTTGATGCATGTAGGCAAAAAATAAGATGAGGATTGTTTCTGAGAGCAAAGGATTGCCGTGCCTTTTTGAATGCATAATATTTGAACACCATCTTGGCACATATGAGAGCAAAAGGTAAACCTTGAGTAATATTCAGAAGAGAAAGGTCTACGCTGCTGATTTGAATTCTGCCGTCAACGTCAATACCAAGCAGATAGGGCATACATAGGTAAACGGTCCAGATCCCATGAACAAGCAGCTGAAATGGTGGACCTATGGATCTTCCTTCTCTGCCATCAACAGCAACAATTGCACTGATATTAATCATGATTATCTGAACAAAGGATGCCCATATTACGACCATGGTAGATATAAATCCTGGAAAACATTTTGCAGCCAACCGGCCCTCCATTCCTGCTGTGACATAGTCATTTGGTCCAGCGACCAAAGGGACAACGGTGGACATGACAGGCAAGAACAAGGTGGTGGCTCCATGGAAGATGAACCTGGTGAGGCGGTGGTAGCGATAACGTTGGCCAAAAGACACACCTATTCCGACAATGACTCCCGCCAGGATGGCGCTGGTGACCAACAGAGCGTTCAGAAACCACAATCTATGTCCCATGCTCTTGTGGAACAAGGACAGGGGAATAGCTGTCGCATACAATCCGAGAGGTGCATTGTTTGAGTGCATCATAGGAGCAGTGGTCGAAACTTGAATTCCCTTCCACCATGATTGGCCTGCCCATTGCCAAAATATCAAGGTTACATAAACAAGGAGTGTTTTGTATCATGCTGAAATGGAAATCATATGGAGGCACATACATCTTATGTTATCTTATTATTACTAATAATTAGAGGCCCCAGTTAATTCTCAAACAACGCACCAGCTAGAAAAAAAAAAAACATAAGTCCTAGAAATTCTCACAATAATAAAAAATAGCCTTTGATTTGGTAGACTTGAATCATCATCATATTGATAATAGCCATTGGATTTATTGTAATTAAGAATAAAAATTAACCATCGTAATCAGTATGAAAATATTAATCATGTGATTTGATATAACAAATTCAACATGTAGGCAACCTGAGTTTTAGCTTAATATCGGTAAACAGATATACTAGGGATCTAACTAAAGACTTGTTTATAGTTAAACAAACATTGAATAAAACAATAGATCAGAGTTTATACTTTACAACTGGAAAATTTGCAACAACCTTATTAAAATTTGAAAGCCGGCCAAATTAACTATAAAGATCGATACTGATGGGTTCCAACGCTGAATTGATGGTTAAAATCCGAAAAGAAATAGCTGGCTCTTGCGCTGCGGCCAGGGAAATGTAACTGGTGGGTTCCAACGCTTGTCCAAAGTCCAAACACACAAAAGAAGGAAGTGGGGCTGGGGAGGTAGAGTGCATGTATGGACGTATGGTCATGGTGCTCGCTCACCTGCGATGGCCGGTCCACCGTCGCCGGAATTCTGCTGGCAGCGAGCCTAGCTACTTTTCGAGAGAAGAGAACACGTACAGTAGTAGTTGGTTGGGGAGAGCCGGCCGGAGAGTGATGGTTGGTGCTTGTTGGTGCAGGGGATCGAGCGAAACTCGACCTGTCTGTGCTTATATTCGTGGCCTCGTGGTCATAGTCTCGATGCGGTACGACAGCATCCACGGCAGTTTGCTGGATCAGCTTCCTAATTTTACGTGGTCTTAATTTGCTGCAGTATAGGAGTAAATATAGGCCATTGTCTACATGCTGGGTCTTTCCAAACGCTGTTGTTATCCGTTTCAAAAACAAACATTTTTCTAATTTTTACCAAAAATATATATAAGAAAATATTAGCTAGGTACATAATCAGTATTATTGGATTGATCATTCATATGGTGCATAACAAACTTATTTGAAGATGTATAAAATGTATCTATAATCCAGTACGTCTAGCTTAAGAAAGTTTGCCCAGCATAAGTACTATAGCTACTATTTTCATAGGACAAAGGTAGGGGTCTCATGCATCTTTGGAGCATGCATGTGCGTAGTTAGTACGTGTTGTAACCATCACATCAAATGCATGATAGTATGCTTCGGGGTCGATATGAATCATCGATCCCTAGTACGATCGAGTAAACCATTTCGGGGCTTCGAATAAGTGAGTGGTCACAGCCCTAGCTGGTGGCAGTATGTGGTTGCTTTGACGAGTCCCAATAATGGATGTCGCGAATGACCGGCCACAGCCACGGCCCCCGGACGTCTGCAAGCTGCTGGAGAAGGTTTGGTTACCAAGATGCCTCCGGAGCTACGATGACGTTTTCTGCAGGCAAATGGGCGACCTACCTACCTCCTGGACCTTACCGTGCTGCAGACCGAAGCTACATGGAGCGTTAGCTCAGTTGGTCGCTCGCCAGGTGAGCGAGTGGCTGGCCGGGTGCGAGTTCGATTCGTGTGAATCGCAACTCGCGTGCCTCTGTTCCCAAAAAAATTAAAAGCTCCTCTCAAATGGTTGTAGGTCTAGGATATGGGTAGTGCGCGTGTGTGTGATGGGTACTTATGTTTAGATACTATAGCATGTGCTTAGCAAGGAGCTGCAAAGAAAAAGAGAAAAAAAACAACGACAATGCAAATTAATTGCGTTCGAGAAAGTTTAAAGCATACCTGTTACATTGAAAAAAAGTACTCCCTCAATCTCAAATTATGTCATTCAAAAGAAACTTTAAAGTTTGACCAAATTTACACAATAAAATAATAACATTTATGATGCTTAGCTTTAGATTCTTTATCAATTATAATTTCATAGTATATCTATTTTGATGTTAAAGTTCTTTATACTTCTCTCCGTAATTTTGGTGAAACTTGAAATACTCTGACTCTTCAATATTCTTAGAATGACTTACAGTTTGGGATGGATGGAGTTTGCAAGAGGTGAGAGGAAGTCTTGACGTACTAGATTCTGCAGCCAATTCGTAATCTTGGGAAAGTAGTTCTTCGCGTGGGTGAAGAAAAAATTCATGTCTAAAAATTGCTTTGCAACCTTGGACTGTCACTGCTCAGCAAAAGAAAGAAAACTTATGTTTGTTTTGACAGAAAACTTTTCAAAAGCCAATGGAAAACAGGATGAGTACGTAGGCTCGTTCTCTGACTTAATGCTGGTTCAACAAATCCAGGGACCGCGTGGTATGGTTGGACCTAAGCGTGTGTTTGGTTTAGGACCAAGTGAGGTGGGTTGGACTTGACCTAGTTCTATGGGTTAGGTTGGACCCACCTTGTGTTTTTGTTAATATGGATGGGGATCGATGGGCCCATTTCGGTTCTATGTTTGGTTTAAAGGTTACTGGTGGTGGGATCAGATATCTGACATATAGGGTCTGCATACCATTCTCTTGTTTTTTTTTTTCTTCCTCTCCCCTTCATTGTGTTCTCACTCGGTTGTGACGTACTCCTCCTCGCGACGGCTCACCGGTGGCCTACTGCTCCTCCCTCGATTGAAAGAGTTGCTGGTTCTCCTCCGGCGTGGCCTTTTGGTGCTCCAGCATGGCAGCATCCCTCCGCAATCTATTAGGAGGAATTGACTATTATAATTTTTTTTACATAATAAACATTTTTTTTATAGAATGTTATTTTTATCGTATACTTTTTTATAAAAATAGATTTATAGATATAGAATAAAAAAAAAATCTATGATGAATGGAATTGAAAATAAGAAAATTGTAAAAGGGAATTCATAAAAATAAAATATTTTATTTTTTCCCATTCTTATCGTCCGCGGCGAGCGGCTGGGATGTAAAGGCGAGCGGTCAGTGCGGTGGCGGAGCACAGTGGATGGTGCCTCAGTGGGCGCAGCGTGTGTTGGTGGTAAGGGGTAAGGTAGGAGAGATGTTCCGGTGTGGCCGTGGCTCTGGCAGCGTGGCATCGGCACCATCGGCCCCGGTGGCAACGGCCTTGGCGCGGCGGCATTCTTCATCTTCGACGCAGCAGTAGAGCAAGGCACAACGACGACGGCAGCAGCTTTGATTCGACGACTCCTTCCTTCATATCTCTGTCTCGTCTGTTAGCAGTGGTCTGAAGCAACACGGCGACCCTAAACCCCATCCCATGGCCAAGAAAAAAAATGGTGCTTACTCATCAAACATTTTTCTACCATGCAAGTCATCTGTACCAAAGCACACACTTGTCATGATCAGTTCATCACATAGTACGTGGAGATAGTAAATAAACAATTTGTATCTGAATTATTTGTAATTGTTTTTTTAGATTACACAGTACAACGCAGACGCTCAACGCACACACACTCACCCCTATGAACACACATACGTAAACCCTACCCCTACGAGACTGAGCCAGTGAAAGGTCCTAATGGCTGGGAGGGGGGGGGGGGGGGTGAATAGCCTATTAAAAATTCTTGCAACAACACTAAGCACCCGGGTTAGACAATAAGATGGCGTAGCAAATAAGCAATGCAACGAGCTATCTATGCAAGCCACAAGTCAATTCTATTGTCTCTAATCCACTCAAAGGCTAAGTCGCTAGTTTACTCCTAGATGAACAAGCAATTCTAAACTAGATTACCACAAGGAGCTAGCAAGACTAAGCAACCTAACACACTACTCAAGCTAACAAGCTAAGCACCCTAGCAAGATATACTATCAAGTAAATGCAAAGAGGTGCTCGAATACAATACCACCGTTGTCGAGTAGAGGTTGTGGCCAATCACTGTGTACAAGAAATCTCCAACGAGCAAGAACAATGACACGATGATTTTTCACCGAGGTTCACGTGCTTGCCGGCACGCTAGTCCCCGTTGTGGCGACACACTCACTTGACGTATGCTAAGCTTAATGGCCGGTGCCAAATCCCCTATGGGAGCTCAAGCAAACGATCACAAGAGAGGGTCCAACAAGCCACGAGCAATCCACTAGTGCTCCTTTCGCGAATCTCCCGCAGGGTAAGGAACGACCCCTCACAATCACCACCGGTGTGGCCTCAAACAAGCTCCACTTGAGCTCAACACCGCCTCTTGCTCCAAGCCGCTAGGGAACCGGGCAAATTCCCAAGAAAACAAGAATCCCGCGGCTTCTCCAAGGATGAAGTGCCTCTAGATGCAACCGATGATGCAATGCACTTCTATCACTCTCAATCTCACAAAAAATTCGAGTTAATGGATGGAGAGATGAGTGGAGAGGAGTATCAAATGCTCACTAGCAAGTTGGAAGCTTCAAAAGTGCAAGAGGGAAAGCTTGCAACCGGCCAAACACATATATATAGCCTCCTCCAAAGAAGAGAGCCGTTGCCTTCAAAAATTTGCTCTCTCACTGACCGGGGCCGCACTGGGAACCACCAGCCGGTCCTGGTCGAGGGTCCGGTCGGTGCTTCCGGCATCCGACAAGCTTCGGTCCCACGGTGGCGCCCTTCTCCGTGCGTCCCAATCGGCGGATCCGGCCGACACCGGAAGCGTCCGGTCCTGCTTCCGTCCTCGCGTCCGGCCAAATTCACTGCCAGCAGAGCTCTCTGCCAGACGCACCGACCGGAGCCACCGGGTCGGTCGCGTCCGTCAGCACCTCGTGCGTCCGGTCGCCTTTTGGACAGCAGCTTCTTCATCTTTTTCTTTGCTCTTTGCTTCAAACTTGCTTCGCCTCTTGCCAAGGGTTGCCAACACGTCAAGATGACCACGTTATCACCAATGTTAGCACGACGATAAGTTAGGCAAGATCGAAGTTAGTGCTCTCATGTCCTAAATGCAATATGCAAGTCAATTGGACCTAGAAGCACTTCACCAAAGGATTGTCGCGGCATCCCCTCTTGATAGTCGGCTATCTATCCTATAATGTGATCACACGCTCTATCGTGTCTTGATCACTAAAAGGAAAACCCTATCAAGATACCTTTGCCTTGATCTCCCGGGTTCCTCTTAAGCCGATCACCAAGCTTGACGATCCATCAAGTCCACGGACATTGTCCATGTTCATGATCATCATGCTCCTTGTCATCAACCTAATCCTATCTCATAGTCATCACTTAGAGCAAAGGATTAGTCCACAAGTGTGTCATCAATTTCCAAAATCAAACATGAGATTTCAATCTCCCCCTTTTTGGTAATTGATGACAACCAAACTCACAAAGATTTGAAATAAAATTCAATTGAACTTGAATTGCTTGCCCATAGCATTTTGATCATGAATCAAGGATTGACAAACATTTCAAGGTTCGATTTTGATAGTAGTAGCTCCCCTACATATGTGCTTCCATGTGTTTGGATCAAGTTGGCACATATGTATGGATAGAAAATCTTGGGGAGAGATACTAATACCAAAAAGAGATGCTAAGGTTCTAGAAATTGGACCTTTGAAGCGTGAAACCATCGGAGTCCTTAGCATCATGTATCTAGACATTCATCAAAACTCAACATACCCCGTGAGATCAACATTATAGGCTAAAATGTGAGCTTTGTCTAGATACATCCTATGCATGCTAGTTGGTCAATACACCAATCAATTTTTCAAAAAACTAGCAAACACCAAGCAATCATGAATATTGAATTTAGATTGCCAATGCAACATCACATTATGATCATGCACATACAAATGCACAAATAGTCTATGAGCTTGCTCCCCTATTTGTGTGATCCTTTCCAACATCTTTGTGACTTATTTCTCCCCCCTTGTCAACAATCACCAAAAAGGTGTAAATGAGAGAAATCAAGTCAATCAAAGTATCACATGTGGTCTCATCTAGATCACTTGCCTTTCCATGTATTCAAGTTTGAACCAAGGACAAGCTTTTTCACACCTCATATGCATAAGGGTTATCTTGCACCATGTTAGAATACACATCAATAGCTCATTTTCTAGAGTTGACACTAGGATTGCAAGCACATAAACATGTCATATGCCACCACTAGATCATAAAACTATTCAAAGCAATAGTGGTGCCACACATACATTGAAAGCATTTGATTTTCCATGAATGAGCCTATTAAGCATGCATGATGGCTAGATGCACTAACAAGTCCTTAGCAAATATGAATGCCATGACAACCAACTTTTACCTTGGGGTTTGTCGAAGGAGAGGCATGTCATATAAGTGGGGTGCATCAACTCAAGTTGGAGAAGTCAATAATGTTCAATTCTCCCTTTAGCATGCAAAACCTCTTCTCATCAAGTGGCTTGGTGAATATGTCAGCTAGTTGATCTTCGGTGCCAATGCCCATGATACAAATGTCACCCTTTTGTTGATGATCTCTTATGAAGTGATGCCTAATATCAATGTGCTTTGTTCTTGGATGTTGAACCGGATTTTGGGTCATCTTCCTTGCACTTTCATTGTCACAATACAATGAGACTTTGTCAAATTGGAATCTAAAAATCCTTCAATGTTGACCTCATCCAAAGCAATTGAGTGCAACAACTTCCCGCACTAATGTATTCGGCTTCGACGGTTGAAAGAGCAACACTATTTTGCTTCTTTGAAGACCATGATACTAGTGACCTTCCAAGGAATTGACATGTGCCACTTGTGCTCATTCTATTGATCTTGCACCCTCCATAGTCGGAGTCCGAATATCCAATCAAATCAAACTTGATCCCTTTGGATACCATAGTCCAACATCTTGTGTGCCCTTCAAGTACCTCACAATTCTCTTTGTTGCTTTGAGGTGACTTTCTCTTGGATCGGATTGATATCTAGCACACATGCCCACACTAAATGCTATGTCCGGGTCTTGATGCGGTTGCATAGAGCAAACTACCAATCATAGACCTATACTTCTTTTGCTCAACCATGTTGCCACTTGATCGGGGTCTAGGCTTCCATTGGTTGCCATTGGTGTGGACATTGACTTGGCATCTTGAAGATCAAACTTCTTGATTATATCTTTGATGTACTTGCCTTGACTAATGAATGTGCCATTCTTCAATTGCTTGATTTGAAGTCCAAGGAAGAATGTGAGCTCTCCAAGCATTGCCATTTCAAACTCATTGGCCATCATCTTTGCAAACTCTTCACAAAACTCTTGGTTCGTTGACCCAAAGATAATGTCATCAACATATATTTGCAACACAAACAAGTCTTTGCCAATCTTCTTGGTGAAGAGAGTGGTATCCACCTTGCCCATCTTGAACCCTTTAGAGAGGAGAAAATCTCTCAACCTCTCATACCATGCTCTTGGTGCTTGCTTCAAGCCATACAATACTTTCTTCAACTTGTAGACATGGTTGGGATACTTCTCATCTTCAAAACTCATTGATGAAGCCATTCAAGAATGCACTTTTTACATCCATTTGATAGAGCTTGATGTCATGAGCACATGCATAAGCAAGCAAGATTCTAATTGCTTCAAGTCTAGCAACCGGTGCATAGGTCTCTCCAAAGTCAAGACCCTCTACTTGAGTGTACCCTTGAGCTACTAGCCTTGTCTTGTTTCTAACCACAATTCCATCTTGACCTTGCTTGTTCTTGAAGACCCACTTGGTTCCAATCACATTATAGTCCTTTGGCCTTTCCACCAATTCCCATACATCATTTCTCTTGAAGTTGTTCAACTCTTCATGCATGGCATTGATCCAATCTTCCTTCTTGAGTGCATTTTCAATGTTCTCCGGTTCTTCTTGTGCTACAAAGGCATGGTGAGCACAAAAATATGCTAATCTTCTTCTAGTAACCACTCCACTATTGATGTCACCGACAATTTGATCAATTGATGATCTCTTGTAATGTTGGATGGTTGCATAATTTGCACTTGATGACTAGGATGAGTGGATGGACTAGCTTGTTGCTCTTGATCTTGATCTTCATCTTGAGTGCCACTAGTGCTAGCCTCATTTGTACCAAACTCAACCATAGTGGTAGGCAATGGAGTATCATCATCATCATCAACTTGCCTAGGCCGAATGTCACCAATATCCATTGTCCTCATTGCATTTTCCAAGTTGGAGCCACTCATATCATCATGATTTTCAACTTCATTTTGAGAGCCTTGGGTTTCATCAAATTCAACATCATGAATCTCTTCAAGTTTGCCACTACCCAAGTTCCATACTCTATATGCTTTGCTTGTGGTTAAATATCCAACAAGGAATCCTTCATCACATTTCTTGTCAAACTTGCCCAATCTTGTGCCTTTCTTGAGAATATAGCATTTGCATCCAAAGACTCTAAAGTAACCTATGTTGGGCTTTCTTCCATTGAGCAACTCATATGGTGTCTTGCCAAGCATTCCATGGCAATAGAGACGGTTGCTACAATAGCAAGCCGTGTTGATTGCTTCGGCCCAAAAGGAATGGCTAACATTGTATTCACTAAGCATTGATCTTGCCATTCCAATCAAGGTTTTATTCTTCCTCTCAACTACACCATTTGATTGAGGAGTGTAGGTTGGTGAGAATTGATGTCCAATTCCAAGCTCATCACACAACTCTTCAATTCTTGTGTTCTTGAATTCACTTCCATTGTTACTCCTAATCTTCTTGATGGATGTCTCAAATTTATTTTGAACCCTCTTGACAAATGTCTTGAAAAGCTCAAACACATCATTCTTGTCATGCAAAAAGAACACCCATGTGTATCTAGTGTAGTCATCAACTATGACAAAACCATACTTGTTGCCTCCAATGCTAGAGTATGATGTTGGCCCAAATAAGTCCATGTGTAGCAACTCAAATGCCTTGCTTGTACTCATTGTGCTCTTGGTTGGATGTGCATTGCCATGTTGCTTGCCGGCTTGACATGCTCCACAAGGTTTGTCCTTCTCAAACTTCACATCATTCAAGCCTCTAACCAAGTCATGCTTCATCAACTTGTTCAATTGTTTCATTCCAACATGACCAAGCCTTCTATGCCACAACCACCCTTTGCTAGCCTTTGAGAGTAGACATGTTGTCAATTGAGCTTCTTTTGACTTGAAATCAACAAGGTAGAGGTCACCATATCTAAATCCCTTGAAGATCATGTTTGCACCATCACCACTAGCCATTTCAACTTCTTGGCTTATGAATATGCATTTGTAACCAAGATCACAAAGTTGAGAGACCGACAATAGATTGTAGTCAAGATTATCAACTAGCAACACCTTTGACAAGCTCTTCTCTTGAGTGATTGCAATCTTGCCTAGCCCCAACACATTGCCTTTCTTGTCATTGCCAAATGTGATTGACTCATATTCATCAATGCCCTTGATGCTAATTGACTTGAACATATGAGAATTCCCGGTTATGTGTTGAGTGCACCACTATCCATTATCCAATGCTCTCCTCCCAAGCATGATAATTGACCTACAAAATAAGATCAATTCTTCTTAGGTACCCAATGTTGCTTGGGTCCTTCAAGGTTAGTCACCAAGGCCTTTGGTACCCAAATGGCTTTCTTCTTTGAGCCCATCCATGGTGTACCAATGTACCTAGCACGAACACTATTGTTCTTCTTCACAAGCATATAAGAGTTATCAAGCTTGATGGAAGAAACATTGGTCCTCTTGTTCATGCACTTTTGCTCTACATGACCAACTTGCTTGCAAGCTTTGCAATAGCTACCATTGCTCTTCACAAAACGAGTCTTGTGAGTCACATAGGCGGCCTTGCCTTTATTGGGGATATAGCCTAAGCCCTCCTTGTATAAGGATGCCCTTCGGCTACCCAAACACATAAGCAAGCGGTCCTCACCACCATAGGCCTTAGCCAAGGTGTGATTGAGCTCCTTCACCTCCCTTTTCAAACAAGCATTCTCATGAATAAGCATAGGATTGTCATTATCTTCACTAGAGATGGATATGCTAGTGATAGAGCTAGTGGAGGTCTCACACTTGGGGGTTGATTCATCAACAAGAATGTCACACATGATGCTTGCGTTGGATGTGTCAACATTTTCAACAACTAAGCACAACTTGTGCTCTTCAAGTAGAGAGGAATGAGCTTTCTCTAACTTAGAATGAGATTTCTCAAGCTTCTTATGGTCTACCTCTAGACTCTCATAAGATGCCCGAAGCTCATCAAGTTCTTGCTTAAGGCTCTTTGTTTCCTTATGCAAGCCCTTGCATTCCTTCCTACTTTGTTTGAACATGACAACGCACTCATCAAACATGCTTTGCAACTCCTCCCTAGTTTGAGTTGGCTCCTCATCATCACTATCACTATCACTATCATCATCATCTTTAGTGATAGATTGTACCTTAGTGGCCTTAGCCATGAAGCATGAAGAAGGAGTGTCGAAGAGGGAGATCTTGTCATGCATAGCAAGGTGAGCTTGTCCCTTCTTCTTCTTCTTGTCCTCTTCTTCATCACTTGAGGATGATGAGCCATCACTATCCCAAGTAGCCACATGTGACTCATTCTTCTTCTTGGGCTTGTTCTTCTCATTCTTGGCATCATTCTTCTTTCTTGCCTTCTTGATGCCCTTCTCATCATCACTCTCATACGGACACTTTCTAAGAATCAAGTGACAATCATCATGACAACGAAAGCATGTCATGTTGCCTTCATTCTTGCCATCCTTGGTCTTCTTCTTAGATGATTGCTTCTTCTTGTTCTTGGAGATGTAGTTTTTTTTTGACAAACTCTCCCAATCTCCTCACAAAGAGAGCCATTTGCTCATCCACCTCACTTCCACTTGTAGAGGTGCCTTCCTCTTCATCACTTGATTCTTCCTTCTTCTTTTTGCCCTTGGATGAAGAACTAGCTTTGAGGGCCAATCCCTTCTTGTCATCTTTCTTGTCCTCATCCTTGGTTTTCTTGTTTGCCTTGTTGATGAGCTCTTGCTTCTTTGAGTCATCTCTAAAAGAGTCATCGGTCATCACCTCATCAAGCAATTGATTTGGTGTCAAGAGCTTCAAGTTGGTCTTCACTAGCACAGTCTTGAGCATCTCAAATCTTTCCGGTAAGCACCTCAAGAACTTCATGTTGAATGTTGTGTCCTTGATGTCTTCACCGAGTGCATTGAGATCGTTCACCAACACTTGCATGCGGTGGAACATCTCCGGGACACTCTCATCTTCCTCCATCTTGAAGCTATTGAATTGTTCAAGCTTGATATAGGCTTTGGCTTGCTTGACTCCTTCGTGCCCTCATAGCACTCTTTTCTAGCTTCTTCCATATGTCATATGGCGATGGTGAGTGTCTTGACTTGCTCAAACACTCTATCGTTGAATGCCTCATGAAAAGCACTCACGGCCACATCATTGGCATATATTTTCTTTTTTCTTCCGCGGCGGTTGGCTCATTTGGCTTTGCCACTTCAAACTTGTTTTCGGTGACAACCCACACTTCTCTATTGATTTGCTTGAGGTGTGCGGTCATCTTCAACTTCCAATGCCCAAAGTTGGTGCCATCGAAAGGTGGCGCCTTCTGGTGTTGTTGACATGGAAAGTAGCCATTTTCTTATCACCGTTGGATGTTAAGCCACTCAAATACGGTGCCTCGGCTCTGATACCACTTGAAAGGTCCTAATGGCTAGAGAGGGGGGTGAATAGCCTATTAAAAATTCTTGCAACAACACTAAGCACCCGGGTTAGACAATAAGATGGCGTAGCAAATAAGCAATGCAACGAGCTATCTATGCAAGCCACAAGTCAATTCTATTGTCTCTAATCCACTCAAGGGCTAAGTCGCTAGTTTACTCCTAGATGAACAAGCAATTCTAAACTAGATTACCACAAGGAGCTAGCAAGACTAAGCAACCTAACACACTACTCAAGCTAACAAGCTAAGCACCCTAGCAAGATATACTATCAAGTAAATGCAAAGAGGTGCTCGAATACAATACCACCGTTGTCGAGTAGAGGTTGTGGCCAATCACTGTGTACAAGAAATCTCCAACGAGCAAGAACAATGACACGATGATTTTTCACCGAGGTTCACGTGCTTGCCGGCACGCTAGTCCCCGTTGTGGCGACACACTCACTTGACGTATGCTAAGCTTAATGGCCGGTGCCAAATCCCCTATGGGGGCTCAAGCAAACGATCACAAGAGAGGGTCCAACAAGCCACGAGCAATCCACTAGTGCTCCTTTCGCGAATCTCCCGCGGGGGTAAGGAACGACCCCTCACAATCACCACCTGGTGGGCCTCAAACAAGCTCCACTTGAGCTCAACACCGCCTCTTGCTCCAAGCCGCTAGGGAACCGGGCAAATTCCCAAGAAAACAAGAATCCCGCGGCTTCTCCAAGGATGAAGTGCCTCTAGATGCAACCGATGATGCAATGCACTTCTATCACTCTCAATCTCACCAAGAATTCGAGTTAATGGATGGAGAGATGAGTGGAGAGGAGTATCAAATGCTCACTAGCAAGTTGGAAGCTTCAAAAAGTGCAAGAGGGAAAGCTTGCAACCTACAAACACATATATATAGCCTCCTCCAAAGAAGAGAGCCGTTGCCTTCAAAATTTGCTCTCACAAGACCGACCGACGACCGACCGGAACCACCAACCGGTCCTGGCCGAGGGTCCGGTCGGTGCTTCCGGGCCGCATCCAACAAGCTTGGCCCACACACCGGGCGCCCTTCTCCGCGGCGTCCGATCGGGCGGATCCGTCGACACCGGAAGCGTCCGGTCCCCGCTTCCGGTCCCCGTCCCCGGGCCAAATTGCGGCTGGCCAGCTCTCTCGCCGCACGCGACCGACCGACGAGCCACCGGTCAAGGCGTCCGACAGCACCTCGTGCGTCCGTCGCCTCCGGACAGCAGCTTCTTCATCTTTTTTCTTTGCTCTTTGCTTCAAACTTGCTTTCGCCTCTTGCCAAGGGTTGCCAACACGTCAAGATGACCATGTTATCACCAATGTTAGCACGACGATAAGTTAGGCAAGATCGAAGTTAGTGCTCTCATGTCGTAAATGCAATATGCAAGTCAATTGGACCTAGAAGCACTTCACCAAAGGATTGTCGCGCATCCCCTCTTGATAGTCGGCTATCTATCCTATAATGTGATCACACGCTCTATCGTGTCTTGATCACTAAAAGGAAAAACCCTATCAAGATACCTTTGCCTTGATCTCCGGTTCCTCTTAAGCCGATCACCGAAGCTTGACGATCCATCAAGTCCACGGACATTGTCCATGTTCATGATCATCATGCTCCTTGTCATCAACCTAATCCACAAGTGTGTCATCAATTTCCAAAACCAAACATGAGATTTCAGCCGGTAAATCTTGAAGTTCACAAAGTCATCACCGGTGCCATTGTCGACCGTTTCGTCGCCATCTTGTTGGGGTTGGGAACATGCCCTAGAGATAATCATAGAGATGATCGTATCGCCTTTGTATCCATGATATAATATGTGTTCGTGAATATCCATAAAAGACAACTTGTATCGATTGGCAATTATGTGAATTGTTTGTGAAACTCTTTTACTTGTATGGTTATTCTATAAATTGTCCTCGTCGGAGTTCATGTGAGAACACACATCTCTACTATAATGTCCCACTTGTTACAATTTTTGGATCGACGATCACCAACCACCGGATCTCATCACCGAGGGACGAGATTAAAAGTTTGACCGATGTGTCTTACACCTCACCTCACCTCACCTCACCTCACCTCCCCGCCGCCTCCCCTAGATTTTCTCTCGCGACCACGGTTCGAATCCACGACGGCCACCAAGGCGATATACTCTTTTTCCTTTTTTCCAAAATGAAGGACTCCGGGCTCCGCTTACTCCTCTCCCATGCGAACAAACCCTAGAGGTCACGGCGGCAGCAAGCAGCCGCAAAGTGTCCGCTACTCCTCTCCTCTCCTCTCCCCAAGACCGAACCCCGATCACGAAGGCAACAACGACATCTCGTGCCTAGGACGCCGGAGGAGGCGGCGGTGGCGCGATTCCAGGGGCGTCGACGAGGCAGCGCGCGGCATCGCTCCCTCGATGCGGCGGGCGGTAGCGGTGGCTCCGACGCCCCCTACTTTGGTCGCCGCCACAATGCACATTCAACAAGATCAATCCAGATGGTTCGGCCGCCGAGAGTACGCAGCTCTTTTGTGTAATCACCCCTTTGTCATCTTATAAGTTCTAATCGAACCAATTTGATGAATCCATCCTTCTCCAACCACGCAGTTCCAGCGAGATGAGGCCGCCAGAGTTTGGCGCCGCCAAGGCCACCGGAAACGACGTCGTGGCCCACGTCATGACCGGTCTCAGTCATGGTACGAAACTGCTTTGTGCTGCCTAACATTCTGTTCCATTAGTGAATTTTAATCGAGATGTTCTTCTTTCTCCACCTATTTTGGATTACGATCTTCTAACTACAACATTTGTTTTGTTTGGTTGCCTTTGTCCTTCTAAATTCTTGCAGAGTGCTATGGAGGAACAGCGGTACCAGGAGTACAGGACACACCGGTATGCAGGCATCTTCGTCACATTCTTCACCTTCAATCCCTCACCTGGGTAATAACCAGTACCATTCTTGGTTGTATGACTATGCACGGATGGACAAGACCTGAAAAACATTTTGTGGTGTGTTTATTTGGTGAAGAACTTTGGAGTGAAAATTTTTGGAGTATGAACTAATCAAAAAACTAACTTCATAACCTGCTTGGAAACCGCGAGACAAATATTTTCACTATATAATTAATCCGTCGTTTGTGCGACAAGGAACCAGAAGCGTTCATGTTCCCACGGCGGACGGGCGGACAGCTCTGCCTCTCCGCCGCCGCCGAGTCCCCGTAAAAAGTAGTAGTTGTTGGAAAAGGTTTTGGTCAAAACTTTTTGGGAATAAAACTTCGTTGTTCCGTCCATCCTTGGTGCAGGCCGCGCAGTGTCATCTGCACCTGCACTGATCCTACACACTCCTTTTTTCTAGCACAGGTCTGTAGAATCGTAATTATGACATGACATGACATGCCTGAACACTAGTACGGAGTATAGTGTACATCATTTGACATGCCCGGTCGATGCGCATGCAGACGAGACGCATACGTAAGGAGGTAATATGAGAGTCTTCAATGCAGTTTAAGCCAACCTCCTGTTGTCTCCATTTGATCCTTTGCCGCCAAATTTGTTTCAACATAAGGCCAAAATTTGGCCCTTTACGGAACAAATCAAGCTGAATTCGTTTGTTGAGCCACAATGCACAAACTAGCAATACAGGTTCGATCAAGTTTTCATTTTACAAAGAAATGTAAGACTTAAAGCTCCTAGAAGCCTACAAAAATGCACATTTTGGGAAACTCTAGGTCGCTTGGAGGCGGCCATGAGCTAGACAAGAGATGGCAGGGGCCGGGGAACCGCATGTTCATGGACCTATACGCCTCCCTCGTGTTCGCATTAAGGCCCTTCGATGATCCAACAACGGATGAAGAATCACTCACCCTTTCGAGTAATCTTGATCGAGTTCTTCACAATTCTTCATGATGTTGTTCTTGCTTCATCCTCGTAGCTAAAACTATAACATGCACAACTCGAGATCTGTTTAGTCGGGCCTCCATTCTGTCTTCACCTTTGACAAATACCTTATGCATGTAATCTTCCATTAAACTAGCACGAACTTTCAAATTCTGTTTTGAGCCCCAGTTCAGCCTCTCCATTCCCTTTGTCATATTTACAAAGTTCAGTCTCTACACTGCAATTCAACTCTTTCCTTCCATCTTTAGTTACAACTACATCAGATTTTATATCACTATGTAAAAAAAGGCTCATAATCGCCAGTGTGCCCAGAGATGTCGCTAATAACGAGCGTCTCAGTTGTGACACTACACGACGACGCGATCCCGGGCGAAGCGTCGCATTAGGCGATGGCTGGTCCCACACGACCAAAACGCGCCTGTAATAGAAGGTAATTGCCGACGCCGTATAAACTTGATGCGTCTGCGTTTCCCGTTGACGCTGCTTTTCTTCTCCGACATAGGCGTGCGCTGCGGCGACGCCTTTTCAAATCAAATGTCCGCAAAATTCAGTGTATCTCGCATTAACGCCGCTTGTCCACGCACACATTCTCGAAGCCAATCGTCCTGTGGATGCGAACCATAATTCAGATGCGTGGGTCGTTATACAGACACCTTTTTCGGTACCACACGCCCTGCCGTTCGCTACGAGTATTACGACACGTGTCGCATATACCAACGCTTGAAGGTATAAAGGTCATCAGAACCATCACGCATTAAAAGTCGCTTTAGTTTCAGACGAGTTGCGTCGGAAGGCATCTCTACATAGCCGAACTGTTAGCGACGCACGACCATTTACGTGGACGTGTGTAGTCGATAGACGCCTATACTTTGTTGAAATTATTGCGTACATGTGCCGTAAACGTATCGCGTGGCGGGTGCGCGTGCCTGTAACTCCTCACATGCGATATCGCCGCGTCTAGTTAGAGACGATAGATATCTACACGTGTCTGTATTTGTCAGAAACTGTCACAGACACGTGTCAAGAAAGAGACGCTTGTCAGGTACACGCGCGACTGTAGTGTTAGCATGCACTACAGTCGCGTGTTTGCTTAGAGACGACTGTTTGTGGCAGGCGTTGGTAGACGCACAAAATGTCACAAAGCTCGGGTCGGGTTACGTGACGCGGTGTAACGTATGCCCGTCTCTAGGATTGATCGTGACGCTCAATTGTTACAGACTCTTTATAGTGCCGTAGTGGCACATGTCTGTAATAATATCTCACACAGACATATGCATGTAAGCGTAAAACTAATACAGGCGCGTACAATTTTTTTTTCGTTTGTTTCGCCCAAACCATAGGTGAAAACCAAACTCCCAAGCAACACGCTTTGAGTTGGGCCGAAAAATTTTGGGGCTTGTAATTTACAAGGGTTTCAGCCTCAAAACTGCGGGCTCTCCAATATCTCCAAGTTATGGCTCGCCCATTAACGGCCAATTTAGGGCGCGACAACTTGACAAAGCGAGTCTCAGAATCGTAAAAGCAACTTTACAGGCCATGCCCCTCTACATGTCCGGAACATTGCACCGCGTTAAGTTTGTGAAGGGACGCCTTGTCGGGCCTACTTAAGATAAGTGCATGCCCTTGGGAGCGCCGGTGTGTGTACGTAAACACAATGGGGACTTCTAGGAACCCTTGGGAGCGGCGCCAAGAACCTGCCGACGCCACGATTCCTCGGCTGCAGCCTCCGGCGGCGGGTATGCATGCCCGAGAGGATTAGGTCATCGACGAAGCAACAGATGTTGTGTTCTTTCCAAAGCGATACGACATCAGTACCATTGTGATATGTGATGCTACGATGGTGCAGGATTTCATACGTAAAATTAAAGGCAACGATGCTTGTAAAAATGGTATGTTGGTTGGTCTTGATACTGAGTGGCGATCATCGGAAAGAACAAGTGTGGCAAAGACGTGTACAAGATTGCCCTGCGTTGGAAATCGATGTCTTGTCTATCAAGTTCACCAGGCCGGGGAGAGCTACCAAATGTTCTCAAACGTTTTCTTGCTGATGAGGGACATGTTTTCTGTGGGAGCGCATATAAGCAATGATGTTCTTCGCTTGAGGAGGATTGTGGTGTCATGCTCACTACACCACGTCATTGAATTAAAGGCATTTTGTTAAAGGCATTTTTAAAAATTGCCTCAATTTCCTTTTATTTAAAGGCATTTTTACGAAAAAAAACCTTTAAAACTATTTTTTGGAGGCATTTTTATGAAAATGCCTTTATTAACTTTTTAGCATTGGAGGCATTTTTCTGAAAATGCCTTAAATAGTTCTAGTATTTGGAGGCATTTTTCTGAAAATGCCTTCTATAGTCCTGTACTACATACGGAAGTCTCTTGCACAAATTTGTAACATGCGTGTTCAGCCCCGCACGTCATTTGGGCCTCCCCGCACGATACCTGTGCAGCCCCCACAGCACGCTCATGACTCATCAGCCTCCACTAATCTTATTCGGCGCGCGTGCGCAGCCAACTTTAGCAGTGCACGAGCATGTGGCGCTTGTCGTATATGTCTATCTTTGCGCTGTCCCCGGTGAAGCATTCTCTGTCCGTCCTGTGTGCTAACAGACATGAATAGGAAGCGGGCCTAATGAGTTATCAGTTCTGTCCTTTAATTTTTGAAACGAATTTCAAACTTTAAAATGTAATAACTTTTTCGTCAAACATCTGTTTTTAATTCCGCTTCCACCATCACGTTAATTATAATGAGATCTACAAAACTAGATCCATGTTAGATATATTTTGAGAAACTTTTTGTGATGACAAAAATTTACATCTAAAGTATAAAGTTTTACATCTAAGAGTACAAAGTTTTTATTACTGAGTACAAAGTTTCAAAATTTATAGTATAAAGTTTTGCTTGAGATTAGAGTTGATTGCGTTTGTTGAGATTAGTGTTAACGCCGTATCTTTGAGGAGACTAGTGTTTATGTCTTTTTGTGAGATTAGGGTTCATGGCGTTTCTTTGAGATTAGGGTTCATTGCATTGCTGAGATTAGGGTTCATGGCGCTATCGAGATTAGGGCTCATAGCTTTTTTGCTGAAATTAGGTTTCATGGATTTTTGCCGAGATTAGGGTTCATGGCATTGTTGAGATTAGGGATCATGGCGTTTGTTTGAGATTAGGGTTCATGACGTTCTTGAGATTAGGGTTCATGGTTTTGCTGAGATTAGGTTTCTTGGCGTTCTTTGAGATTGGGGTTCATGGCGTTGATGAGATTAGAGCTCATGGCTTTTGCTGAAATTAGGTTTCAAGACATTGCTGAGATTAGGGTTCATGGCGTTGATGAATTTAGGGTTCATGGCTTTTGCTGAGATTAGGGTTCATGGCGTTACTGAGATTAGGGATCATGGCGTTTGCTGAGGTTAGGGTTCATGGTGTTGCTAAGATTAGGGTTCATGACGTTTGCTAAGATTAGGGTTCATGGCGTTTGCCGAGTCACTAACTGATTTTAAAATTTAGGGTTTTGAGGCAAGTGTCCTTTTAAATGCATGCCCCTACTAGGCAATGGGTTTTGGGGCAATTGTCTTTTGAAAAGCATGCCCCCTACTAGGCAATGGGTTTTGGAGGCAAGTGTCTTTTCAAAAGCATGCCCCTACTAGGCAATGGATTTTGGGGCGAGTGTCTTTTGATAAGCATGCCCCCTACTAGGCAATGGGTTTTGAGGGTAAGTGCATTTTGAAAAAGCATGCCCCCTACTTGACAATGGGTTTTTGGCTAGGTGTCTTTTCAAAAGTATGCCCCCCTCCGGGCAATGGTTTTGGGGCAATTGTTTTTCAAAAATATGCCCCCCCCCCCCCCCATCAGGTTATGGGTTTTGGGCAAGTATCTTTTTCAAATTTGGTTAATTTTTTTTTTTTTAGGTTTTGAGTGTAAATTTTTTGAACTATCAAGACAAACTTTTTTGAAGACCCTAGTCATACAAAGTGTGTAATATATAAATGAAAAGTTTTGAATGTTTATTTTTTTAATGTAGTATAAGTATTTTTTATGGACATATATTTATGGTTTTTAAAAATAATGTTTTTGTACTTTCACTTTCATATGGATATGAAACCATTCCCCCGCCCTTTTATTTTACCCACAAATCCGCTCTCCCTAAAGAGAAAAATTTTAGATTGTAGAAAAATAAATTTTTGGCCCATTGATGGTTCACAAGATAAACCAGAAAAAAAACAGGTCAATAATAGTTGACAAGAGAACGAGAAACAGATACGGGCGAAAAAAGAGAAATGTTGGCCCATTGATTAGAAACCTGCAGGAGAAATAGCCCACCGCCGCGCCTGCTAGTATCGCAGCGCCGTATATGTGTACTAGCGGCGTCGCTTCTGTAGAAGGTTCCTAGTGCACGCGCCGCCTAGTGTCGCCCGCGTGTGCGCCGCCTAGTGTCGCCCCATCGGCCTCCCCCGCCGGCCTCCCCGCAGATCGAGTCGAGGGACAAAAGGCAACGCGCGGCGGGCGCTAGCGGCGGCGACTCGATCAAGCCCGGGCCTCCCGCTCCGGCGGGGAGGGATGGCGTGGCTGCGAGGAGACGGGAGAGGGGGCGGTGCGTGCGGGAGGCGGTGGGGTTGCGGGAGCGGCGCGGTGCGGCGACCTCCAACCCCCGACCAGGCATTCACGAGTTCTCGTGAGCTCGCCCGTGACGAGGTCCTCCACCGCATTCGCGCCACACCGAGTCGGCGGGGACAACGGCCACCGGCGACGGTGTGCCGCCCCTCCTGGAGCAGCGGCGATGGCGCGGCGCCTCGGCCCCACCAACAGCGGGATAGCGGTCTCCCCGCCGACCGCCAAGAACGGCGATTGCCGGCTGGCGACCGCAGCGCCTCCCAGCGATGGCGGCGCTGCTCCCACCCTTCCCCGACTGCCAGGGCCGCGAGCACGGTGGTCATGGCGGCGCCCCCATCCTTAGCTCCCCTAGGCGGAGAATCCAGCAGCCTCCCCGTCGCGATTCACCTCACTCGCAGGTGAGTTCTCCTTGCTCGCGACCCGTTTCCATCATCCCTGCTGTCTGGTTTCGAAATTCAATTGTAGCTAGCCCCAATCCTTGAGTACTTACTGCCAAATCACTGATGCTTTTGTTTTTTAATTTTAATTAATGATACAACTGAACTGTACAGCTTTGATTCTGCTTGGTGTGTTGGCTGTGAGTGATAGGCTGACATCTAAAACTATGTTGCTTGCTTCATTGGAATTTAAAATCTTATTGTCTATTCAATTGTACAAATGTAATGAGAGAGACACCATTATTTTCCCAATAATATGGCAGCTGAAGGCTGAAAATGCCTAACATAGCTTCAATTGTACAAACGTATGCATTCTCTTCATACTGTTTCATGCAATCAGATTAATAACAAGTCACAGTAATAAGTATTGATTACTAATGGATTTTGATCTCTTTGGTTGTTTTGACTTGAGATATGTTATTTATTACGTTGAGATTCAGGTCAGGAGGATCTACTACTCTGTATTACTATTAACAGGAGGATTCAGGTCAGGAAATTGTTGTTGTTTGATGATAGATGTCTTTGGCATGGTAGCTACTGCTTCTCTTCTCTGTATAATACAGTATATCAATGTGTTTTCCTAGCATCATGCTCACATTACTAGAGTAGTTGTATTCCAGATCAGCCGTCAAATTTCAGTTGTTGTTAGAGTGAATCAACTATGCAACTTGTTTATTCTTTATATACAGGCAAAGAACTTAGCTATATACTGTACAACCCAGACCAATATTCATAATGTATCTTATATTATGGAGCAAACATTTACTCTGCCTTTCATATAATTGTTTTCTTGTAGAATCTGGACATTACTTTACAGTAGTTCTCAAATACTGAGTTCACTGGTCTACGAATATTTCCTCTACAGTCTGAACATTAATTTTGTGCCTATCAGCACGTTAAGTTATTGCTGAGTGATTTAGGTTAGCAATACTGGCTTCACAAGAGAATGTTGTGTAGTGGCATTTACTGACTTTTGTGGTCTTTTTTATTGAAACAATAATACTTACTAGGATATGTTCTTTTGGTTGCAAACCGGAGCAATCACCAAGTGTAGACAGTAAGAAGGCTAGCAATGGGGCGGGATCTATTCAGTTGGATTTATGCTAGCAGATTGTGTATATAGTTTTGGTGTGAGCATGTCATGCTATTTATCTTTTAAAAGGGAGCAAAAACTTGTCATTGATAATCGAGAACCTAAGCTACAGTACTAAGGATCTTGATTACTTTTTTTGTTTGATGGATATTTGGAGATAAAAACTTATGTCTCTATGAATTATTTTAATATTTGTATGTATGTATTGTACCGATTTTGGTATGAACTTAAGCTATGAGGATTATTCTCAAATGGACATCATTCTCAAATGGACGGTAGTGATTTTGGAGGCATTTTAACAATGCCTCAATCAATTTTTGAAGGCTTGTCCAAAATGCCTTTAAACAGTTTTGTAGGCATCTAAAAAATGCCTTTATATGTTGACAATGGAAGGCATTTTGAAAAAATGCCTCAAAAACCTTTTAAGTCTAGGTTTTAGCCGGCATTTTCAATAATGCCTCAAAATATTTTTAAAGGCATTTTTACCACTTTTGAAGGCATTTTTAATTGCCTTGTATAAAGGGCCATGTTGTAGTGGCTTTCAAACCCGCAAACTTTCTTTCTCCCCATTTTTTTACTTTTCAATCTAAACTCGTGTCCTCCGTGTTTCTTATGTAATCTGGACTCATGATTCCATGCTTATATAAGCTGGAACAACTCGTGTCTAGGATGATTGATACAGAATCTGATTCCAAAACATACTTAGTCATGCCATTTACACGGCACATGTGACCGGCCAAGATCGTGACTGGTGCTCATATGAGTTAGAAGAACTAGCTTTTAGCGATGAACGACACGGAGAGTCCGACTCTAGCAACGCATAGTTTGCTTGTTGATAAAAAAAGGAGGACATAATTTTTTCATTTTAATATTTTTATACTTTTTTTGTTATATATAGATATTTGATGTAGATTAATCTAGCTATAAGTATGGCTATAATAGATAGGGGAAAAGTCTAAATACCCCCTGAACTATAGGAGCAGGAATAGTTTGGGCCACCAACTTCAAAAAACCGTTTATCTGACACTTTAAACTTCGTGAATCCGTTTAGTTTACACCCTAGACGGTTTAGGCAGGCAGTTTTGGCCCATGTGACGTCCAGCGTGGCCACGGTGGCCATAGGCCGTGCCCCTTCGGCTGGAAGAAACACGCGAGCGCTAGGGGAAGCGCGCGAGCGGGCGTCGCAGTTCCGCCGCGCGACGGTGCTCGCGGCAGCGAGCGCGACCCGGCCACGGCGAGCTCGAGAACCGGTAGGAGGAGGAGGGCGAGTGGGCGGAGCATCGCACTCGCGAGCGCCACCGCCGAGGCAGCAGATGCCACTGCGTCGACCGTGGAGAAGAGCTTCTTCCCCTTCTCTGGCGCCTCCTTTAGTCCTTCCCCCACTGAAACGCGCCACAGAGGTCTGGCGAGGGCTAGAACAACACGTGATGCTCTAGGTACGGGCCGCAGAGGTCGTCCTCGCCATGGCAGTCGAGACCCGCCGGTATGACACGGCGAGCGCGCCAACGTGGTCGACGGGTCGCAGGCACGAGTCCAGAACCGGCTCGAGCGCGTCGGACACCGGCACGTGAGATCGGCTTGGTCTGTTTCATAGGGAGGAGCAACTCGCGAGCCTTGTGGTGCCTAGAGATGCAGAGCTGGCATGCAGTCGTTGTGTTTTTGGCGATCAGGCTTAATTTGATTGGCCTAGAACAGCAAGAGCACAGGCGATGATCTGAAGTCGCAAGATATGAATATTCAGGTTTCGTGACGTAGGGGTGCTTGATGATTAGGCAAGCGTATCAACAGAGCAGGGTATAGATCGATGGCTTAGCTAATTGGCTATGGCCAGACTTCGCTTGGACTACAAGCCTCCAGCAGTGTGCAAACCTGGAGTCGGGGCTCGGGAGTGCTCGCGTGCTCGTGCGGGCGGAGGGGCAGAGGGTCGCGGGAGCGGCGGCACACGGGAGGAGAGCCTGTGGCGGCGTGCAAGTAAGGAGAGCTGCGGCGGCGCAAGTCAGGGAGCTCGCGCGTCGTGCGGCTGCAGCCAAGTGCCGCCGAGGAGCCCAGCGCCTGTCGCGGTGCGCGTCAACGCCAGCGAGCAGGAACGCACAACACGTGCCGCCGCGCCGCGCCCTCCCGGTCCTTGCGCTCGCACTCCTCTTCCTCCCGGTCCTTGTGCTCGTCGTGGACCGCCGGGCGCTGGGCGGCGCGGGCGGCGTTACGGAGTCCGCAGCTCGGCCGCGCGGGCGGCCGGCGGCCGCACGGTGGATTTGATGGCCGAGTGGGTGCCCGTTCGGGTGCCGCTCTGCAGAGGAAGACCGAGGGTCGTTAGGCGGCTCGCCTAGAGGCTTGGTGGGGAGTCAACCGCCTCTCGGCGGGGAGCTAGTCGGATCGGGCGAACCTCACCAGAACCTGGGTGAAAGGAAGTGCTCCGCCTGGAAGGCGCAGCCGGAGTGGGCGAGCTATGGAGCGGCGAACGCACAGCGCACGGCGTCTGCTCGACGATTTGCCAACGCCGTGTCGTCCACCGCGACAACCCAAGGGCCATCTGACAGGCGGGCCTGCCACACAGGAAGGGCCACCGTGGCCACTGCTTGCCACTCTGGGAGGCCACATAGACAAAACCAGCCTCCAAAACCAGCTAGGGGGGTTAATCAGACTGTTTTGCATATTTTAAGGTGTGGAACAACCGGTTTTTGTAGTTTGGGGATGATGTGTTCCAGGTGCTATAGTTGAGGGGGGTATTTAGACTTTTTCCAATAGATAGGAAGAACTATGAATCTCGGATTGATTAATCCTGAATCTAATTCGACCCATTTATATGGAACCAAACATACCGTGAGTTGAATTGGACTTGTAACGTGTGTGGTAATCTCTCATCTCTCACGTAACAAACAGAGCTATATATACATATTTACTGTAATATAAATGAAAAGTTGCAGGGCAAGCCATCGTCCATTAATCCCAAACAAGTTTACCGGCGGCATGGACTGCCCCAACCCTATAGGAGGAGCAGCGCGGTGGCGGCCAGCTGCCTCCCCGACGATGCCCTCGTGGACGTGTTCTCCCGTCTCCCCGTCAGGTGCCTCCACCGATCCAAGTGCGTCTGCAAGCGCTGGCGCGACATCATCGCCGATCCCCTCCACGGCAAGATCCTGCCCCAAACTCTGGTAGGGTTCCTCGGTACCATCTACACTGAGGATGGTACACAGTCGTTTCACGAATTCTTCGACCTGTTGGGGACATCCGCCGCGGCGCCCCCTCCCCTGCTGGACCCCTCCTTTATCGAGGATTCCTGCAACGGTCTCCTGCTCTTCGAGTATGGCCAGGACCAACTGCCTCAATCGATGGGGTACATCGTCTTCAACCCCGCGACGGAGCAGCGCGTGGTGGTGCCTGGCATCATCTGGACTGCAGGCGCGATCCGTTGCCTTTTCACCAAGGCCTATCTGCTCTTCGATCCGTCAGTCTCCTCGCACTTCCGCATCCTCCTGTTTAGGGAGGAGGAGGCGGGGGGGGCTGGTCACGGTGCACGCGTACTCGTCCGAAACTAGGGCTTGGAGCCACAGCGAGAAAGACTGGAGCCCAGAAGAACAGCATAGGCCGACAGAAGCATGGCGGCGCGCCATTACAGTACATTTAGCAGCAGGTGTTTTCGTCGATGGTAAACTGTATCTGTATGCGTCTATGCCATTGGAGCATGGTAATTTCATACTTGAGCTGGATGTGGAAGGCAAGACACAAAGCATCATCCGGGTTCCGTCGCGCAGCGGCCACATGCTCTTCTTTGGTCAGTATCAAGCGCGTCTACACTTCATCATTCATGGATTTGCCGGGCGCTGTGACCTGTCCATCTGGGTTATTGAGGATCATGGTGCTAGGAAACAATGGGTCCTCAAGCACACCGTGAGTTGCGTGCAGCTGTTTGGAACAAAGTGTTGCCACTTTGCTGCGTACGACGTCGACGTGTTTACCATCCATCCGGATTGCAATACGATCTTCATTTTGAATTCCTACACCCAGAAGCTGATCTCATACGACGTGGATAGCAACAGAGTGCGTGACCTATGCACCCTTGACCATCGTTATGTCTCGCTTATTCCTTATGTTCCCTGTTTCATGGACTTATTGTCCAATTAGATTGTCTCTATTCTGCAAGAGAACCATTGCCACATATATGTACTAGTTCAGACTTCATACATGCATAGTGCCAGCTATCCAGTCGTCGCGATGAATGTACTTTCCAAACTTATGATGTTTTGCATTCAACTTATGCCTATATGTTTGAAACAGCAATCATATTATATACCATGATATATTCTTAGCCTTTTTGACTTTTATACTCCCTCTAGTAAGTAGTAACAAATGACTTATATACATAATGCCAACATGTTGCATTGAGATTACACTACTACAGAATCGCTCATCACTACCGCCGGTATCACTGTCGAAATTTAGTCCACCGGCAGCGATGAACCATACCCGGCAGTGATGAGCCGTTCAGGCGCGGGACAACCAGAAACTCCACGGGCTCGACTAAATCCGGCAGTGAAGATTTAGATCACCACCGGGTTGAATCATTCCCCGGCAGTGGTCTTGATGGACACAGATCACTCGCGGGTTTGAATTAGAACCGATAGCGATTAACTTGGAAGGGGAAGCAAAATACAATGACAAGAAACAGTAAAACAAACAAACAAAAAAGATCAGATTGACACGCATCGGATTAACAAACGACCATTCATTAACAAACGACACAAACCAAATTAAACCGTCATAGAAAACAACTGATATAATAAATTAACATAAAAAAGAAAGCGGCTGGCCTAATTAAGCCGCCTTCTTGGCCTTCTTGGCCGCCCGCCGCCTTCTTCCCCGGCGGCCGACTCCATCTCCTCCGGTTTGGCGGTATCCCCTCGGCGAGGTTATCGGCCAAGTACTGACCGAGGCCGATGATGGACTTCTCCTCCAAGTGGTGATTCACCGCTGGCAGGCCAACTTGGTCGGCCAGGTGCTGTTGAGCTTGTTGCGGGCGGCGCCGAGGCGATGCAGGGATGAACTTCTCCGCCCGGTCAACAGCCATGTCGATCGTCGGCGACGCCACCGACCCGGCCGGCTAATCTAGTGGGAAACGGGTAGAGAGGGGAGTGTGTTTGGAGAGCGGAGTGTTGGAGAGCGGACCGAGATAGGGGGTTATGTACGTATAAATAGGACTCGGCCGTGGTTAATTTCTAAGACGATGGAACAGCTTGAACGCAAAATGATAGAAAATTAAGATTGACACGCATCATATTAAACCGATACAAGAAAAAACAGTGGGACCCAAATTAACGAAAGATAAAGAGATTGACATGCAACAGATTAACCAACAACCGATTCCTTAACAAATTAACCACACAGATCATTGTATCTTACACATCCACACAAATCGGACAACACATAAATTAACATAAAAAGAAGAGAACCCTAGGCCGCCTTCTTGGCCTTCTTGGCCGCCCGCTGGCCGGCTTCCCGGCGGCCGCCTTCCCGGCCTCCTGCTCCGGTTTGGCGGTATCCCTCGGCGAGGTATCGGCCGAGAGAGTCGATCCGGGGCGTAGAAGTTGGCCCCTCTCCTCGAGGGGCAGATTCACCTTTGGCGGGCCAACGTCCGTCGGCCGGGCCGTTCAGCTTTGGTCGTGGGCGGCGCGAGGCGCTCCACAGCGAACTTCATCTCCTCCCCGTGGCGGCCATGTCGACGATCGTGGGGCGGCGAGTCCGCTTTCCCGTGAGAGGGGCACGATGATCCGCGGTGGTGGCGGCGCCGCTGGTCCGCGGCGGCGCCCCTCGCTGGTCCGGCCGGCCCCGGTAGCCCTTCATCAAGTTCTCCGGATCATTTTGTTGTGACTTGATCATCCATGTTACGCTTGCCATCGGTTCTCTTCTTGATGAAGTCGTTGGTTGTTGTCTTCAACAGGCGTCTTCATGGCTAGATCGGCCTCACGAGTTGTTGTTGGCGCTTCATCCGCCGGATCGTTGCACGATAGGATAGCAACTTGCTGTGGCGTGTCGATCCCGGTGGTGAATCCCGCGAACTGGTCCCCCAAGTTCTTGAGGAGCTTCTTCGTCTCGGCGTCCATGGTGGTGGGTGGATCATAGTGGTCTCCGGATACCACCGTCGGACTACGGCTGGATTGGGCGAATTGACACCCGTGCATCTGGTCGTTGGAGGGAAGGAGGAGGCGAGGGCGGCGGCTCGGCCGCGCCCTCGGGCGGCAGCGCCGACGGGCGGTGGTGGAGCGCCGCACGGCGCGACTTGGGGCGGTGGCGGCGGCAGCGGGGCGGAGAGATTGGGATAAATTTCTTTATTTGCTTGTTACCCCGAAAGATTACGCACCCCTTACTTTTATAGCCCGGCTAGTAGGACTTGTATCTCAAGCAATCTCTCTAAAGGTTTCCTTATAGATTGGAATACATTTTACAATCATATCCTATTTATTTTCCTAATAAAGACCTTCCTTATAGATGGAATATTCCCTTGCACACCAAAAGCCTAAGATAATCCTAAATAATTTCCTCCTTTATTCCCGAATTAATTGCCAAGAATCCGTGTAAGAGAGGAGGAGGAGGGCGGTCTCGCTACGCTCGTCTCCCTGGGCGCTCGTGCCTCGGGCCTGGCGGGCCTGTCCTTCTGGGCCCTATTTCTTGGGTCATGACATAATGCCTTTGTCGTGTGTCTCTTTGTCCGCACTCGGCTTAGCCTGTTCAAAGCCGAGTGTTTTTGTTGTCGTATGTCACAGCGTCCCAGCACTCGACATATATCGCCTCAAGGCCGAAAGTGCCCGATATTTGGCACTGGCTTAGAGCCAACACCCGGCAATGACCGTGGGTTCTGGTAGTGTCAGGGGACCAGTTGGAGAATTTCGGATGTAAAACATACTTCACAAGTAATTTTGGATGTAAAATTACCTTCTATCTTTTTTACGTGTGATATTTTGAAAATTGTTACAGTTGTAACTTTTGTATGTCTCCTAATATATTTTGAAAATGCTAGAAAACATGTTTTTTAGAGTATTTTTTTAAGATATTGTTGGAGACGCTCTTAGTCAGAAAACGAGAGACTGACAAATTTGTAAGGTCATGCCATTTTTTTTTTTTTTTTTTTTTTTTTTTTTAAGGGCGATTAAATATAAATGAATACCTATATTTATATATCATCAAATGTCATCGAGTGTTTTACTAGGACAATTCAGCAAAGCCAATATGTTTTATATATGTTTAATAGTATATATTTGCACCCCTTACCAGGAGGATAAATATCTAGAATAAATAAATAAAATATATAAAAAAGAAGAGAAAAAACCCTCATATCGTTCGGCAATCCCCACCTTTTCCGGCGTCTGGCGGCCGCCGGAAGGTACGCTCCGCTCCACCCTCCGTTCCAGCGGCGCGCGCGCTCGTCGCCTCACGGACCTCACCCCCCTATCTGCTTCTCCATTCGCAGCGGCATGGCTGGCCTCCCCGACGACCCCCTGCTGGAGATCCTGTCTCGCCTCCCCGCCAAGGAGCTCCACCGATCCAAGTGCGTCTCCAAAGGCTGGCGAGACCTCATCGCGGATCCCCTCCACCGCAAGAAGCTCTCCCAAACCCTCCACGGGTTCTTCTCTGCTTCCTACTCACGGGAGTTGGGATCTTTCATCGATCTGTCAGGGGATTCCCACCTGTCATCGACCCTGCTTTCACCTTCCTCAAGAAGCTGCCTGGCATTTACAACATCTATCTCCATGGGTCCTGCAATGGGCTCCTCCTCTTCAAGAACCGCACCTGGCTTCACGAGCTCGGCTATATTGTGTTCAACCCCGCCACAGAGCAGTGGGCGGCCGTGCCCAGCGAAGCTACTCCGGAGGATAGGCGTATTCTAGTGAACGATACATGTTTGGTCTTCGATCCAGCCGTCTCCCCCCACTTCCGTTTGGTTATCATCTGCAAGGTAGACGGGAACCTCAGCCTGGCAACAGTGCACTCCTACTCCTCAGAAACAGGGGTGTGGAAGCATACCCAGATGGACTGGGCTCAAGAAGTTAAGCAGCTAGGACGCTGGAATGGATGGCATCCTCAGATCAATGGCACACACCCTTATGCTGTTTTGAACAGCATGCTGTATATCCTGTTGACCGGTAATCAGATCGCTGAGGCGGATTTAGAGGGGAAGACGAGAAGGGTCATCCCAGCGCCATCTTTGGTGGGTAGGCGTCTCTGCCGTCCGTTTTTCATTGGTCAATCCCAAGGGCAACTATATTGCTTCAATGAAGAACAATGGGCACGTGATATCCCCTCTGAACTGTCCAATCGCGTTTATACAAGAGACTCCAATGATAATTCTAATCTATTGTCAATCTGGGTTCTTGAGGACTATGATACACAAAAATGGGTCCTTAAGCACAGTGTGAGCTGTTTACGTCTGCTTGGAAGTGTCCATCCTTCCAGTTACAGTGTGGTTGCCATTCATCCAGACAATAACAATTTGGTGTTTATTGTTCTCCATCAGGAACATAAGCTGATATCATATGGCTTGAATAGCAAGGAGGTGCACATTGTCGGCACATTTAAGGAATCTTTGCGATTTCATCCTTATGTTCCTTGTTTCTTGGACTTCTTATCTGTGGCACAGCATGAAGATAAACTAGGGATGATCCAGCGAGGTAAGCATGAAGAACATCGCTAGGGCAGCTGATAATTGATCACGCAGGGGCACTGGGCAGATAGCATGGAGGTGGCTCCCAAAGCAAACTCTGTAGCAGCCGCTGAGCTTTTGCAGTCAGCTCTAGCATTCACAAGCTTTTGTATTTGCTTATGACATAGGCTATCTGCATGTGCACTTACTTGACCTGTCTAGTTTTGCAGAAAATGTTTCCTATATGTATATGGTGCTGCATTATGTAGCTAACATATTGTTTTAGTACTTATCCTGTTTCTTGAGACTTCTTATCCAATTAATACTGCAAGCCACTTCTACTATTGCAAAGTAGCCAATTGAAAGTTCAGATATATGGTTGTAAACTTATTTTTAGATAGTTCTGAAGTCACCCAAAAAAAAAGTAGAAAATTTTGTTGACTTATGCTGTTTTTTAAAGTCATATGTTACAAATGCCATATGTGATGTTTCCAGAATTGCAATCTTATACACTGGTCTCTTTTTTTCTTATCTTAGTCCTTTAAGTTACTAGTGGGTGATTGGATGTCTGTGAACTATATACTTGTCTTAATCTTCTTTTCGGGCCTATTGTTTGCGCTAAAGTAATGAACTAAATGACAAATGTAGCTTTCTGCCCTCAAAAGACACCTACTTGATATTGCCATGTATAGTTTGCTGAAATTTTTTCCATCATGTGGGCTAAACAATAGCTCCCATGTCGTAATGAGGATAGTTTGGACAGATCATTGCTTGGTTGTTGATGCTCGTTCTAGATGTATTGTCTATAACGATTGTGTTATATTTATCTGCACTCTGCAGCCATTTGTTTGTTATGACAACAGTCAGCACTTTAAACTTGTATTTGTAGCCTGTACATGTTAGCTCTGTCAACAGCATGGCCCTTGAGAACTTTTAAGTTGACTGATAGTTTGTTTTATAAGATCCAAATCATGCATCTTATTCACATAAAGTTGAATCAGATCTAAGCTAGGTAATTAGGACTTTAGGAGGCAAAACCTTGAAACGTTCAGGAAACTTATTTGAGAAAAAAGGAACCACTGCATTTTTCATGTGTGGTTGAAATGAACATGATGCTATCAATTATCAAATTTACAATTGCCGAGTCTAGAAAATGACTTCTAAGCATCAAATTGTCTACTTTGTATCCTTAAGTTTGCTTCCTTTCCTGACATAGGTGAGCTCCTGTGTGGAAGCTTGCATGAAAGATAGGCTACTGAGTCAGAAAGTTCTTGCTCGTATTGGCTAAGCATTACTTCCTGTAGCTTAGAGGATATATAATGATTTGACTAAATGACCCAGAACTTTAGTGGCCCCTAAACTTTGGGGGTGTTTGGCATTTTATTGACTAAAAGTCATTGAAGTTATTTGCGTTCATCTATCTTCTTGACTCGATCCTCCATATGCTGCATGCTATGATAAGTTTCTGCAATTTACCTCTACTTGCTCAGATGGTTGAATTTTTGTCTCTGATTTTTCTATTTCAAGTGTGTCATTCTGTGCATGCTTGGTATGAGATTAGATCTGCTTGGTTGGCCCAGGCAACCATGCCTGTCAGGAGCTGCAGCCCCAGGCGTCTGATTTCGACTGCCTGGGCCACGATCGCTTCCTAGACAGCAGGTTGACTTGAAGGCTCCCAAGCAAACACATCCTGAGTGCTATCTATTTTATAGAGATGTCATAAGCCCATAAGTGTTCTTGTGTTCATCAGTGGGGCAGGTTCCGAAGGTGCTTGGAACAGAATCTGGAATGTCTGTGATTGGAACAGAATCTGTGCACAGGATTTCTGAGAAATCCCCGTCTCCACAGCTTCCAGTAAGCATGGATCATGGATGAACAGCGCCTGGCTTTGTAAGTGGATAGAAGTATTTTTTTTTTATCCTGCTTTGTTTTACTAGTATTACAGCTGTGTGGTTCAGTTTGACATTTCTAGGAACATCAGCACAATTGCACTTGCCCACTTTTTGGGATTAAACACACAAATTTAGCATGTCCTACATGCTGACCTGTATCTGTTTGTATTACAAAAGCTTCCTTGGTCATCTAAATAGATTCATCATGCCATTGTTGTCTTTCCTTCTTCAAGAATTTGACCCCGCTTTCAGTAGGACTCTGCTCGCTTTTATAGTTGCGTATCTGATTGTGTGTTCACCTTGAATCTAAAATATTGACTTGGGCATCATTTTCTATTGACGCATTAGCTGAGCGGACAAGTCTTCACCGTGGGCTCCTATAGAGAAGCAAGGATATATACTGAACAATTTCGTGACTTGGGGTTGTGGATCAGCCCTGTGAATTGTGATGTTCACAAGCTGAGCTGTGCATTCTGCAGTTTCAGTATGGAAGATTGCATGTAGACTGCAGAATAAAATCGGTAGGCAGCAGACCAACAATAATTCGGTCTAATTGGGTTCTGCATGAAGATTTGTGGTCACCATTCCCAACCAGAAGTTCAAGGACCAGATCAGAGGACTTGTGCAGAATGTATTGGGTGCTGTTGAAGCAATTCTTACCGAAGAAGAAACGGCAAGATCAATCGCACCATGTGGTACCTCTTTTGTCAGCACACCCCACATGGGCGACACTGCATCTCCAAGCCGCCCAAGAGGACGCGGACTCGGAGTGTCAAGCTCATTGGGCCGGAGTGGGCCGGGAACCCAAGTCCATCCAGCGCTGCCGTCGAGTGAGATAAGGGCAAGACGAAGGCGCACGGAAGGATCATCGATCATTTTATCAAACACTTTACTTTTCCAGTAGCTTACTTTTCCCTGTAATAGAACTAGTTGAACTTCGCGGGGCGATCTACTGTGCCCAGAGCTCGTCGGATCCCCTTGGGTCCTAACACCGTATCAGCTCCTCCGTTCCCCGGCCTCGGGTCCGGATCCCCTCCCTCCCTCCCACTTCCACTACACCCGCCTCCAGCGCTCCCGCGGCGCCATGGATCGGTCGTGAGCTCCCGGTTCGATGATCTGTTCGCTACGCTCACCAATCTCCGCGGGGAGTTCGAGACCTCCTCGGGCCGCGTCGAGCAGCGCCCGCAGCAGCGAGCAAGACCGCCCTCGTCTCGACTCCGTCGAGGGCCGCGTCGCCGTGCTCGAGAACTACGCCGCCGCTGAGTACACCGCCGCCGTCGTCGCCGACAACTGGGGTGGACACTTCGACAACCGCCTCTCCGACCTCGAGCAGCGCGTCCTCGGCCTCGAGAACGTCCGCTACGCCGAGATCCAGGACGCTCGTGACGAGCGCGTCGACGATCTCGAGTCCACGGCGGCCGACTTCGCGTCGTGGAGGACCCGCGTCGAGAGTTCCATGTTCAACCTACGCGCTGATCTGGATGCGGTCGTGCGCGGGGATCGGCCATCCGTCCACCTGCAGGCGGGTGGAGCGATCGAGTTGGATGCCGAGCGCCCACCTGCCGGCGAGAACACCAACTGGCCCGGCGGGCACCGTGATGCAGAGACTACACGGGTGGCGGGGCAGGTTGCGTTCGCGCCCACTGCCCCGTACCCGGCCAATGGTATGTTCTTCGATCCTACCCAATTCCATTCATCCGTTCAGGGCATCGATCCTCCATTCAACCCCATACATCATCCACCCCCAATTCCGAACACACAAAATTCCCCAGTAGTTCATCCTTCTTACCCACCAATTTATCCCCCTCCTCCACCATATCCACCGCCCAACCCACCTGAACCCAATCTTCCCATACAGCCATACCAATTCCCCAATTACAACACCCCACCCCAATCCTATGGTCCACCTCCCGATTACTACCACCATCACCATAACCCCCACCATCCTTCCGATTCCAATCACCACCACAATTCTCATCTCGGCCAGTTGCCTAAGCTCCAATTCCCACAGTTCGATGGCGATAATCCCAAGCTCTGGCTTACTCGTGCTACAAACTACTTCAACATGTACCACGTCCATCCTTCCATGTGGATTACAGTCTCAACCCACCATTTTGTCCAATCCGCAGCCCGTTGGTTGCAGTCAGTAGAGCACAAGGTTTCCCGTCTTACCTGGCACGAGTTTGCTGCTATGATTCATGAGAGGTTCAGCCGCGATGAGCATGAGCTCCTCCTTCGCCAAATGTTCCATATCCATATGACATCCACCGTTTCAGACTATGTTGAGCGATACACTGCCTTGATTGAGCAGCTATCTCCTTACCAACCCCATCCCGATGCCCTGTCCCACGTTCAGCGGTTTATCGATGGCTTGCGGCCCGATATCCGTTCCATTCTTATGGTTTCTCGCCCACAAACCTTGGATGCTGCGAGTTCCCTGGCATTGTTGCAGGAAGAGGCGCTGGATCAAGGATCAAGGCGGGAATTCAAGGCGCCTGAGAGCAGTACTTTTGCTCGCCACGCCACCATCAAGGGAGCCTTGCCGTTGCCACCTGCAC
Source organism: Hyparrhenia diplandra (assembly GCA_015847255.1). NCBI lineage: Eukaryota > Viridiplantae > Streptophyta > Magnoliopsida > Poales > Poaceae > Hyparrhenia > Hyparrhenia diplandra. The sequence continues at coordinate 222,282 of JADLZK010011535.1, read as the reverse complement.
CAGCTCGGCTTCCTCCAGGAGATACACCTTCCTCGAGCCGTGCCCAGGATGACAGGCGTTCTGCCCCGCGTACCGTCGACGATCGTTTGGCTTCTCTTCGCAATTATCGCAAGGCCAGAGGATTGTGTGTCGGCTAATGGTGACAAGTGGGTGCCAGACACCGCGTGCGCCCGCCTCAAGTACACGCTTTGCAGAGGTGTGGGCACGCGTGCTCCGATGCTTTGTTCGTTGCCTGTTCGGCCCTGAACCTGAACATTCGTGAGACGAGGCTGGCCAAGCATTGTCGGGCCACACCTTGTGCAGCTCCAGGCCAAGATCTCGCACCTTGCAGTTCCAAGGACAACTCCTCGGTCACGATGTGCTCATTTTAGTTGACTCAGGGAGCAGCCACTCCTTCTTAAGCACTGCAGTGGCAGAGAAATTGGGTAATCTTCAACCTCTACAGCATCCGATGATGGTGAAGCTTGCTGATGGTACTGTGGTCTCCTGTGACTCTGAAATTCCACATGCAGAATGGTCAGTTCAAGGGTACACATTTCACTCTACCCTGCGGGTCATTCCTTTGGTGCTCCAGTCTCGTCTCCATCGTCGCGGCGGTTCTACTGTCCCTCAGGTGCTCATCCAGTGGAGCGGTCTCTCGCCGGACCTGGCGACCTGGGAAGATGTTGACGCCGTCCGACAGCGCTTCCCGGCGGCACCGGCCTGGGGACATGCCGGCACTCATGGAGGGGGGCACCGGCCACACCCCACATGGGCGACACGCATCTCCAAGCCGCCCAAGAGGACGCGGACTCGGAGTGTCAAGCTCATTGGGCCGGAGTGGGCCGGGAACCCAAGTCCATCCAGCTCTGCCGTCGAGTGAGATAAGGGCAAGACGAAGGCGCACGGAAGGATCATCGATCATTTTATCAAACACTTTACTTTTCCAGTAGCTTACTTTTCCCTGTAATAGAACTAGTTGAACTCGCCGCCGGCGATCTACTGTACTTGAGCTCGTCGGATCCCCTTGGGTCCTAACATCTTTTACCTTGAGGCTTCCGATGTGACCTTTCAGCGATGCCATTGGGGAATGATTGGGTTACCTGTTACCCATACCCAAAAACCATCCACCCCAATGCCCAATTAATCCATCCCCAAAACTAGTGCTCTGACAGAAAGATCAGGTGTCTTCAGAATAGATCACTTTCGCAAAAAAGAAAAACAGAATAGAAGGTGCTAGTGATCTGACAAGAATCAATGGAAACACCGAATGTTTAAGGAGACAGCATTGCAACTATTCAATTGCGACAGGTTTTTGCCCCAATTAAATGGTGAACACTACATGATTCGAAACAACATCTTTTAAAGAGGTTAATAGTAGAATTATGTTTAATTCAAAAAAAAAGGTAGAATTATGTATGTTCCAACGAGATATTAGACGTATTTTGTAGTTGTGAGTTGTGATAGGACATGAGAAATGGAATTATATCAAAAGGCTGAAACCATGTGAACTGAAAGAATGGTACACCTTTAGTAAAATGGGAGTCAAAATGGAATACCATTCGGCTAATGAGAGTTTCGAGGGTTTTAGCAGGTGAACCGATAAACAAATGAAGATCTCACATGTCAGATTCTTTAGAGGTTAGCATTTCGATATTTTGTAACCACATCTTCCAAATTTATGGTTAAAGTTACAAGTAGTGGTAAAGATGAAGTTGTGGTGGGGTGGTTGTGCAATAGGCCAACAGCTAAATATTAATTGATCCAAGAAAAAGAAAAAGTCGATTCACTGTTGCTTATGTGCCCTACTACTCCGATATTACAGGCTTACACAACTGGACCTGCTGTGAAAAAAAAAGAAGAAGCTGTTGTCAAAAGATGCTCATACAGTGGAGCCGTGTTTAAGGGTTCAGAGATGAACATACAAAATGTTAGAGAAAATTCAAAGCTCTCTATTTCACCTAAAGAACCCAAACATGGCCCTTACCTAGTCACTGTCATTTTTCAATACAATCAAATTTGAAAAAAGGCATCCAAATTGAATGTTTGTTTTGATGAAGCCCATGTGTTTGGTTTTAAATTAAATACTCTAAAAATTTATGAGTTTTAACAGCTCAAGACACGAATTCTATGGTTTCAGATAAAATTTTCCCCAAACCTTTTATTACAATCGGAGACCTCATTTCCTCCCTCACCGGCACAGACAAGCTCAGCGATCCCCCCACCGCCTCCCTCCCTCTGGCGAGCGGCATGGAGAGGGGCGCGGTCCCCGGCCTCCCCGACGACATCCTCGTGCAGATCCTCTCACTCGTTTCCGTCAAGGACCTCCACAGATCCAAGTGCGTGTCCAAAGCGTGGTGTGGCCTCGTCGCCGACCCCCTCTACCGCAAGGAGCTCCCGCAAACCCTACATGGGTTCTTCTACGGCGACGAGGGATACGGTGGTGATGCCGGCAGCGATGACGAAGATAGCGACGGGGAGTGGGACGGCGGCGAGGACGAGGAAGAAGACGCTGACGGCAGCGACATCGACACAGAAGACGACGTCGACGACGACGGGGAGTGCGACGGCGGCGAGGACGGGGAGTGCGACGGCGGCGAGGACGGGGAAGAAGACGCCGACGGCAGCGACATCGACATAGAGGACGACGTCGACGACGACGGGGAGTGCGACGGCGGCGAGGACGGGGAAGAAGACGCCGACGGCAGCGACATCGACACAGAAGCCGACGTCGACGACGAGGACAAGAACCGGATCTCGCCAGGGTACGGTCACTTCATCAACCTGCTCGGGAGATCCGCGCATCCCGTCGACCCTACCTTCTCCTTCCTCAAGAGACTACCGCTACCCGGCATTGACGAACTCAGCCTCTTAGTTTCCTGCAATGGGCTTCTCCTCTTTGGGCACGAAATCGATGGGGATAGCACGGGGTTTATCGTGTGCAACCCTGCCACCGAGCAATGGGCAGCTGTGCCCTTCAGCTTCACCCAGGGCCGGCCTCCGATGGATTGGAATTTTCGACTAAGCCAAACCTATTTGGTTTTCGACTTCGACCCGGCTATCTCCCTCCCATTTCCATCTGGTCATGTTCTTGCAGGAGGATGCGAGACCAACTGTGCACGCCTACCACTCTGAAACTGGGGCATGGAGTCACAGCGACATTGACTGGACTGAAGAAGAAAAGAAAAGATCGCACCAGAATCTCTCTTACCTTCAGTATTACGATGCGGGTGCGGCCGTTGTTAATGGAATGCTCTATTTGATCTTGAAGGGAAATAAGATTCTTCAGGTGGATTTCCAAGGGAAGACACGTGGGGTCATCCCAGCTCCACCGTCAACTGATTACAGTGTAATTTTTGTTGGCCAATCCCAAGGGCGCCTGCATTGCGTCAGTCAAGAGTGGGGTGCTCCTTTTTTCCGTGTTTACACCCATGATGCCTCCTCGGCGTTGGGGTTTTGTTGTATCCGTTTGATTTGGTTTTCTCCCTCTTAATGAAAAACGGGTGAACGGCCCGATCGCGAAAAAAAGAGTGGGGTGCTCAAGATTTCTCCTCTGAATTGTCCATCTGGGTTCTTGATGACAATGGCACACAGCAATGGGTCCTTAAGCATAGTGTCAGCCCTTTTCATTTGTTCGGGAAGCTTGGCGGACCCGCAGCAGAACTGAATACAGTGTAGTTGCCATTCATCCAGACAGAAATCTGGTGTTTATTGTTCAAACTTGAACTGGCAACTCATCTCATATGACATGGATAGCAAAAAGTGTGTGCTCTGGGCACTCTTGAGCATCAGTGTAGACGGGTTATTCCTTTCGTCCCCTGCTTCTTAGACTTTGTGTCCAATTAATAGTGTATAAGCAAGTTGAGACATGCAGGTACTAGATCACATATGCCAGTAGCCAGTTATCCTAATTAATGTAGTTTCCCAAGTTTCCTAGATTGTATCGGTTTGCATGTTATATGTTTCAAATGCTATCTATGGTGTTCCCAGAATTGTAATGACTCTGCTTTCGTATTATGACTCTGCTACCATTGTTGGTCTGCATTCAGGTCATATGTTTCAAATGCTATCTATAGTGTTCCCAGAATTGTAATGACTCTGTTTTCGTATTATGACTCTGCTACCATTGTTGGTCTGCATTCAGGTCATATGTTTCATGTTATAATAGTGAGTGTGCTTACTGTATATTTATATTTCTTTATATTTTGTTCTTTCCTATATTACTTGTTTTTGCTGAATTGTGTTGTGTTGGCCTCAAAAGCTGGCAACTTGATTGCATGACATGTCTAGTTGACATTGTAATGAGAATGCTCTGGTCTGATCATAGCTTGCTTGTCAATACCAGTTACTAGAAGTGTCATGAAAGAGCCATCTCATTCTATTTATCTGTAGACAATTGTTTGTTGTACAGCAATCAATACTTTGAGCTTTGTATCCTATATATACAAGATATCTGTGTCTGCAAATGGTACTTGATAACTTGGAAGGCCTTTTCACATTTGACCTGAAATCCGAGTGACCAATGTATTGGTATTATAATCTTAGAAATTAGAGGTAATCAGGGCAAAAAAATCTTGGAAAGTCAAGGGAAACTATTTGAGAAAAGGAACCCTCACCATTTTCGTTTGTTGGTGAGATGAATGTGGATTCCAACTGGTGTTAAAACTACATTTGGAGCAATTCATGCATGTCACACTTCAAAAGATACTCCCTTTGTTTCATATTATAGACCACTTTAGCTTTTTCCTAAATTATGCTTCTCTTTGTTTGACTAAGTTTATTGAAAAATACTCTGACATTTACAATATTAATTTCACCATTAAATATGTCTAGATAGTGCTTTATTTGGTATTCTGGACGTTAATATATTTTCCAAAGAATTTAGCCTGCCAAAGTAGACCAAGATTGACCTATAATAATTTTGAAAAGAGAGGGGGCAGAATTAAAACTCCAAATCCGACACCTAGGTTCTTTTTTTTTTTGAAAGCTAATTGGGAGAGCTTCCCCCACCTACTTGTTTCAAAAAAAGTCTCGCTTTTAGGAACGGGGAGGAAACCCTGGTCGTCCTGGTTAATCCTGAAAAACCGGACTAAAACCATACAAGACACCACAAACACAAGAAAGACGAAAAGAAAATTACAACTCCAAACACATGAACTCTTCAACGATGCCTCTCCAGGAGGTAGATGACGTAACAACGCCACCATCGCCGCCAAAGCGCCATTACGAGGGGCTTGGCAAAGCTTTCGCCGAGTCTTGTGGTAAGGAGTCAAGCGGGGTGGCCAAAGCGTAAGCGAAGACAGAGGTTCTTCAATGACGCCTTCAACAAGGAGATCCGTCCACAGCCCGGGAATAATCCGGACCGAAGCTTTTGCCCGAACCTGAGGAAGAGGCCCCATGGAAGCGCTGATCGTCGGTCGTCGTTGTTCGTCTTTGACACGTCGGTCGCGGAGCCGCTTGGACTCGCCTCGCGACGACGGGGGAGGCGCCAAGACCGACAGCGCCCGTCGCCGCCACACGCCGCGGAGCCGCTGACTCGCCCCGCGACAGCGGAGGCGCCGCACCGACACCTAGGTTCTGAATTAGAAGTGTCTGAAGATTGTCTTAGTCTCAAATGCTAGCTATGATCTTCCTAGAATTGCAATGACTTTGTTTTCTTACTCCGACTCTGCTACCAATGTTAGTCTGCATTCAGGTCCTATGTTTCATCAGGTTCTAATAGCTGAGTGGGTGCTAAAGTAATAAGCTAAATGTAGCTTCAAGATAGTTTAACCAACAATGCATGGCTAAAACCTTGTTATTATATAAGCTGGGAAATTAAAGGTGGCAAGGAAGCACCAAAAAAAAATTAATTTAATAAAAAAACAATTTGAGAAAAAGGAAAAACTACATTTGGTGCAAATCCTTGAGATGAATTTCTGCCGTTCCCATCTACAGTAGCTCTTTGGAGTCTTGAGATGGTTGAGTATTTGACCTTGACCCATATGCAATGCTCCTTTGAATTTGCGTCTTTGCTGTATGGCTCAATTTCCTCTAGGGATGGTGTTCATCACATCACGTGAGATGGAAAAAGCAGCTCAGCGCGTCCTAGTCTACTGTGCATAGTTTCAGCATGACTGTGTGCTTCCTTGTTCACGAGAGCTTTGGATCTGAAACGCTGACCTGGCAGCCGTTTCTTATAAAAGCATATAAGCTGACCTCGAATCGAATTTTAGTTTTCTTAAATGAAAATTGGAAGATGTTTTTTGGGCGTCCGAATCCACCTTTTGTTGATATAATATAAAACATTAAGTATAGGGCCCAATCCTCTGGATTTTCGCGCCCAAAGCAAACACCGTAGAGGCGTCCGAGGCTGCGGGACCTGCAGGCTGCCGTTCCGTTTGGTTCCCTGAAACCACGTATCCGTAACGTTTGGTTCCCTGAAATCCTCACGATCACACAGCCACCCGTGCCCGTGTCTGCCCCGCAGAGTGCCCACCGTTGCGCAGTCGCGCCTGCCTGCACCGACGACCCTCGCCAAGCCGACCACGGCAGCAGCTTCCCACCGGCATTGTGGCACCGAATGAGCTGGATGGCATGCTGCACCAGCAACTACGCATCCTGCTGCTCGTGCGGTCGTGCCTTGTGGTGGCCATCGATGAAGGGGGCAACGTCGACAGTCTTCATCGACAGTCTTCTGCCAAAGCTTGTACGTTTTTTGTGGGGCATACAGTAGTGCATCAGGCTCTCAAATGGTGCTGCAAAAGCAACTGCTAACCAAAACACAAAGTATTCTTTTGGCTTCTTTGCAAAGATAGGTTGAGCACCAAAAACATCTTCTCTACAGCTAAAACATAGCACAGGCAATCGTCCCCCGGCTCCCTTGGCTTCACCCCCGACTTCACGCATCCCCGCCCGTTATCGTCGCCACCGGGCACCAGAATCGGACCGCCCGGCAATTCCATGTCCCGCCTGCTCGTTTCAAAACCCCGGACACCGACGCTCCACCCGCCCGCACAATCGACGCCGCCCCAGCCCCGCTCCTCAATCGACGCTGCCACACCCAGACCCCGCCGCCGCCGTCGCCCCCGCTCCAGCCCCCGCCACTACAGTGCCCTCGTCGCCCTCGTCGTCGTCGGTCGCCGCCCGCTCAGCCAGAACCCCTAGGTGCAGCCCGGCCGTCAGCCCTCGCCCTCTGCATCTGCTGGTCCGTGGACTACGTCGCGGCGGACGACAGCTTCTTCAACTTCTACTGCCTCGACGCCTCAGAATGCTCCGCCGCTCGATGCATCTGCTCCCTCGACGCCGCAGAAGGCTCCGCCGCCTCCGGCTGCTATCGCCGCCCATTCCAATGCCTCCACGAACTGCCCCAGGTGAACAGACGCGGAGAGGACGCGCTATACATAGTCGTCGCCTCCAGCAGATCGATCTGATTGCGCCGCGCGTGGAGAATCAAGGTGGGCGCTATTCTTTCTTTCTCCCTCATCCTCCATCCCCGATCACGTCACAGATGTCGAGCGCGCGACAACTGCAGAAGGTCGAGTAAACGCAAGGTCCTTGGATGCGGCAGCCAAAGATGCGGCATCTTCTTGCTCTGTTTTTGGTTTTCAATGGACAGGCAGATGCAGAGCATTCCCAATGGGTGGTAGTCTGTATGAAGTTCCATCATAGTTCAGAAATTAGTAATAACAATTAACTGAAATTACTAGATTTTCTGTGTCTGCGGCTTGCTAGATTAAGTGCAATGAACTCCAGATACACTCTGAAATTGTTTGTTTGAGATGATTGTTTACAAGACTGAGATGTGTCTGCAGTAGAAGCTAACTAGCAGATAGATCCACTATCCTTATTTTCAATTTCATGTATACTGCTTTGTGGTTTCAAGTTTGAATTGTCGTGGTTTCTACTATACTTCGGAGAGTTGAAACAAGCTCGTGAGTTTGATATTGGAGCATCCACGATCATATTTTCAGATTGGTCCATTTTTCTGAAACTAATGGAGAATACATTCTTATGTGTTTTATAGTTGCTTGCCCGATGCACAAGGTCAGGTTTGTTCATCATCCAAGCTTGTTAAGCTGCATGTGGATACTGCCTTTTCTGATGGAGAATGGTAAGGTACCTGCTTGGGGTTTAATTGACAGTGATTAAGTGGTACCTCATTTAGATTTCGTTTGCTTCACTGTATGTTGTTGCCTTGCTGTTTCAGAAATCTCTGCGGCCCAGGAAAGTGACGAGATCGAAATTCAAAATTTGTAGAGGAAAGGCAGCCAACATCAAATGAGAATAATGCCTCAGCCAGTGACTTATACAGCCCACCACCGATTGATTCTAGACAGAAAGGCAATGGGCTAAGAAATAAAGAGACAAGTATGAGCAGATTGTTGTTCATTGTTCAGGTACTTACTACCATCTATCATCAATTCATCACAGTGAAAGGTGTTTATTTATTTTCCCTATAGATTGGGAGATGTCCATCTGTAAGAAAGACAATAGTTGAACACAAGAATGAAACCTGATTAGCTTGGGCTTGGGCTAACCTAAATGTGAGGCAGCAACCAAATCCTATGTCCATATGCATTGCAAATTGGCCTAATTTTAAACATGATTTCATACAGGGAGTACACTCTTGGTCAGCACATAAGAAATTGAGCTGCTACTCTGTTTTCAGGTTTTGTCTAAGAACTTTCCAAGGGAATGCATTAACAAATTTGTGCCGCTACTCTGTTCTATGGTATCTTGGGCACTTCACTGCGGGCATCATGTTCAAAACAGTGCATTGGAGAATTCCTGAACCAGCTTGATGGATCTAATAGCGATGAGAAGAAATTAATGTATGTGTTATTCACTTATTTGACTGCAGCACGCCACAGTACACCTCCAACAGCTTCTTAGCCATGTAAAGTGGGCATTTGAAATTCAAGTTCATACTTCTTTCTTCTCCAAGTCTCCTGCTACTTAAAGCTTCTGCTTGCACTAATTTTAGTCCAATTTCAAGAATGATGACTATACTACAAATATTGGATATGCCCTTCGGTTCTCAGCGATGTTGTTAAACTACATGTAGTAATCTAAAGGAAATGCTAATTTAATATGCGTTTCTTATAGTTTCAGTAACATTAATGCAAACTTTTTCTTAACTGCATGGTATAATCATATATGTTTTATGCTTTTACTTTCTTTGTAGTACTAAGGCAACCTCATTGTCCACTAGCAAGAAGATAGAGGACAAGTAATAGCAATGGAAGGGAAGTTCATGTGTGCTCTGAACTTTTTGTTGCTATAAATGAGATTTGTATCGAATTTACATTCTTTTATTGTTCAGCAAAAAATTTCAGTCAGTTAAAATTTAATTATTTATTTCATACTAGCAGAATGCTTTCTTTTTTCATTATTCATAGCGCTATCTTATTTAAAGGTATGATCAAGTGCAGGTGTGCCCATCCATATAGCAAATGCTCTGTTTACCTCAACGGTATTTTACTGAATTTGTGCCCTAAGTAAAAAAAAAAAAGGGCTGTTGTACAACTCATATCAATGTTCAACAAATTGTTATATTGTTACTATTATATTTCCCAAAAGCTTACCAAAAGAGATTGTTTACACGTTTTTATGCTACATTTATGAAAGATGTGCATTTTCAGTGGCATGAAACTCAGTGTGCCATTTATGTACAGTTTAGAAAGGTTTTGCTAGGATTTTGATATGATTGAACTGCGGATTCTGGCATCCTATCCAACTGCTCCTGAGAGACACTAACGGCCAACCATATTGGCATGGTGTCCAGCAGCACACACAGATTATGTCTGTATCATCTCAGCCTATCGAAAAAAAATTAACAGAGTTTACTTCAATTCCAAACATGATTTTCGAATTGTTTTTATTCATAACAATAACAATTTATTATCCCAATTTACTGTAAGTGCCAAGACTAGCTGATCACGGTCTTTTTGGGTAATAATTATTAGTCGGGCCATGTTTGGTTTGATGTAGCACAACATGTTTAGAGTTTTCATTGGGTCTCTTGTAATATGGTATCAAGGAATCGGTCAAGTGATGCTACAATTGTATTTGAACAAATGCACACAAGTGTATGATGCTAACCCCCATAAAGTTGAATAAATTTTATCGTTGAATTGATTTTGTGTAACATCAGTTGAGTACATCACCATGTATATACGAGTGTTCTCCCGTCGCAACGCACGGGCACTCACCTAGTAAGAAGAAGAAACATGTCTTTGGACTCCTACACTTGTGTTTTCTGTAATAGCCTTGTGGAAGAATCTGTTGTTGATCTCTTTATTGGATGTCCTTTCGTTGTAGCATGTTGGAATTTGATGGGGATTGAGCTTTCCCTAGTAATGCTTTTCCTGAAGTGGTTGATCATATAAAGGTTCAGTTGAACAATTCTTTTTTTATGGAAGTAGCCATTCTGATGTGTTGGGCCATCTCGATGGCAAGGAATGGCTTAATCTTCAACAGAGTACAGTGGAATGTGCAAATTTGCAGAGAACTTCATGACAGAGCTATCTTTGTTGAGATACAGGGTCAGATCAAAACAAGAGCATCTTTGCTTAGAATGGATTTAGAGCCTAGATAATGTGTCAAACAACTCTTTTTTTTTCATCTCCTTCTTAGTCTGTTGAAGGGGTTTTTTAGAGGACGTTTCTGTTTCTTTTTTTTTTCTCTCATTGCTCTGCTTTGTAATCGTTTGAACATTTTTTTTTTTTTAAAGTACTGTAGGGACTTTGTTCCCTCAAGATTTGTCAAAAAAAAATTAGGCTGTAAATGTTTTCTGGATGTACAGTTTGAAAACCCGAATTTAGAAAACCCCACGAACCCGACCTGAACCTCCAATCCAAGATACAGAGCAATTTAGCCAAGCGCAAACTAATTTGCATGCTTTGTTAGGTGTATACACGGAGAGTATTCAAAATCCACAAGCATACGATCGCTTTTGCAATGATAGAGTTCAGAATCTGTGCACCTGCCCACTGATGACTGAGTAGTCAACAGTGGCAACGTCTGTCATCGTGACCTGCAAATGCAGCATTGAGCATTCAAAAGCCGTGCTGAAAGAGGGTGGTCCAATGCCTGCCAAAAGAATCATGAGTTCTTTAGCGGTCCAAATACCATAATTGTAATGGTACTTTTCAGATTTCACATAATTGTAATGGTAGCAAACCAAATAACCCAAGAATCATTCCAGCTCGACTCACCACCCTAGTTTTTCGGGAAAAAAACAGACCGGCGGTTCGACCGCTAAAGACCAAACCAGAGCCTACAACGGTCCGGTTCACTTAAAAGACGATCCACACAATCGGACGGGTAAAAACGGTTGAACCGGCCGGTTTTAATCGAACCGGTGAAACGGGCGGTTCCATATGAACCGGAGAGGTTTTTTGAATTATCCAAAAATACCCTCTCGAGTTAGTTTTTTCGAAATGAGTGAGCCGAAGGCGACCGAGCCCCCACCCCTCACCGGCGATGGCCGCCCTGGCACCGCCGGCCACCACCCAACCAGCCCCAATCCACCCAGATCCACCGACCCCGATTACGCCTCCCCCACGGGCGGTAGCGGACCTAGACGAGCTCGACCGGGAGATTCCGACGAAGAGGAAGACATTGAAGACGACGCCGCAGCGATGTGTATTGAAGACGAGGCCATCCCCGGCCGGCCGCCACCGCGGCCAACCTTGTAGATCCGGAAGGTGAGCTTGCCCACCACCGGCCATACCGCCGCCGGTGGGATGGTGTCTTCGCCGCCAGATCCGCCCCATCATCACCAGATCCACTCAAACTCACGCCCAACCTCTCGTTATGCCGGAAGCCGGCCCGCGACTGGCCAGGCAGGCACGCTGCCATCGCGGCGGCACACGCCCGACAAGGCGGGAGTATCGCTCGCGCCGCCCGGCCGCCCTCCGCACCAACGCTTCTTTCGTGAAAGACGGCTGCGGCGCTACACGGCCACGGGCCAGCGCCACCGGACGGGCCCGCTCGGGCGCCGTTCGAGCTCCCCACCAGGGGCGCGCCACGGCACGCCAAAGACCGCCCAAGGGCAACGGCGATCCAAAAAGGGAAAAACCATTCAATCGCCTCCGCAAGCCGCCGCAGAGCGTGGGTGAATGCCTCGCCATGGATGGGCAGTGGCGAGCCCACTTTCACCAAAATGGCAAGTCTACAGAAGAAGAGCTCCCGGGCGCAAGCCTCGACAAAGAACAACTGAAGATGCCTAAGACCCCATTCATGGCCGCCAACCAATCGGTGACACTCCATGCCGGACCGCGCCCCTATAAGAACCGCCTACGGTAGGTCTGTTTCCGCGCCTTGCCTCCGACCACCACATCGCAGCGGTCGCGAGAGCCGCTTCGTTGCCTCCCCGGTGCCGAGGGCGAGACACATCTCCAAACATTGCCGCTCCCGCCGAGCTCAACTGATTTCCGGCCATCTCCGCTCCAGCTAACCTTCCCGGCCAGGAGCATTCACAACCGCATTTCCTTCCCGACCTTCCGCCACCCAAAAACCCACCGCCAAAAACCAACGCCGCCATAAACCCACAGCCACCACCAAAAACCCCCACCACCAACACCACCACACCACCACCATCTAGTCCCAAGCTCAACGCAACACCACCACCGGTGGCGACATGGAGCGCATCCCGGGACAGGCGGCTTACCGCCCGGCGCTGTACCGCATCCCCATGACTGCCACCGATGCCATGGCTGCTGAGGCGGGCCGGCTCTTGGTTCATGCAGTCGTCATCTCGGGCCCCCGCTGCACGCCGCCGCCTTCCACCACCTGTCACGGTGGCGCCAATCTATGCGGCCAGTCCAGCGCCGACCTTCCGCGTCTCCAAGCTCTCCACGGGGGCTTTTGTGGCCGACTTCAAGTTCGCACCGTCCCGGGGACGAAGGCGGTGCTCAAAGGATCCATCCGCACGACGGCCGCCACCTCCCCATCCGTCCGTGGCGCACCGGTGGTCTCCGCTGTCCGGTCGACTGGTGGTACCATGTCCGTGTGACCACGGAGCATGTCCCCTTGGAGGCCTGGAATGAGGACGGCATCAAGCTCATCCTCGGCGACACCTGTGTCTTTGACAAGCTCAGCAGCCGCTGTGTTGGCCCCGACAGGGAGACATCGCAGTATCTCACACGTGTTGGGTCCGGATGCAGCGGCCGGACGCCCTCCCACGGGCGGTGGAGTATTGGTTCTTTGCGGCTCGGGCGGGACAGGCCATGGACATTGTGGGCTTGCCGTCACCTCACCGCATTCCATCCGAGCACCCGTGGGAAGATGGGGGACAGGCGATCCTCATCCACCCGGGAGGGTTATGAAGATTGAGCCAACACCACGCCGACTCCTCCGAGCCTGAGACCTCGTCCGAGCATGGCAGGCCCGCCGCCCACCTTTCATCGAGTTCACCGGGCACCGGGGTAATGGATGGGCGACCGGCTCGGCGAGGCAGAGTCATACCTCCGGTCACCGCTGCGGGACCGGTCGCTCCACGCCAACGCCGCGATCGAGACCCCCGACGGTGACTACGAGGGGCCTTGACGCAAAGAACGACGGGACGGAGATCTTCCAGGCGCGACTTGTGGTTTCGAGCTGCGCCTCGACCCGGCGGTGCGCATCCTCTCACACTCCCGGCACCCATACCGCAGGTCGGGAATGACGCCAACGACGACGCCGAACGTGGCGGCAGCTCAGCCGTTCCCCCCACCACACCAGCGGCCACGGACGAGCCGCCTCATGCCGCCGAGGACCGGAGCCGGAGGTCACGGGCCACCACCGCGCCATAGCTCGATCTTCCGTCCCGCCGACGAGTATGTGCTCGGTGGTTTTGGTATGCGGTCCAGCAGGCACGCGACCACGGCCGGGCGGATGGCCGCGAAGCGGACCACCGCCCACGCCCGACATGGCTTTCGACCCGATGACACCGAGGCGTCCTTCGACAACGCCTCGCCTCGCAGCCATCGGCATATGTGCCGGTCTCGACTGCGGGTGGAAGGGACGACGTGCTGCGGATTATCGTGGTGCTAGTGGCGAGATCGCCTTCGGTCCCGGAGTGCAGCTTCCCGCCCACGGAGGAGACCCGCGACGAGCCCGAGCGGGAGGTGGAGATGATCGCGCGATGGTCAACAACATGGACATCGACACGCCAACGCCGACGGGAGCACCGCCGACGGAGGAGGACGCCACCGGGCGATGGAGGCCGCCGAGGAGATCGCCGCTGACAAGATTGATCTTTATGCAGGTCTTTTTTCTCGCGAGCTGCCACCACCGATCCTCCCCACACCGCCCGGCCTTTGGGACAGACAAGGCAAGACACCCCCAAGCGTGACCTTGTCTCCACCCGCTCCAAAGACCCGTCCGCGGCCAAGACATCGACGGTTCCGTGGCCCAGCGTGCCGCGAGACAAGCTTATGAAGGAATTGAGCTTCATCGACAAAGGATCGCAGTACCGGCGCCCGATGAGACCGTGGATCGAGTACATTGACCTGTATCGCGCACGATGCGCCGAGGCGCAGGCCGTCAAGGCCCGGAGGCAGCAACAAGGCTGGCGAACAAGAAGTCTGAACAAGGTGCTTGAGGCTGTGGTGCAGGAGACCGAGGGCATGGGCATAGAGACTTAGTCACCTAGAGTTGATCATGTGCTGCATCACTGTGGCTTAATGTTAGCAGGGTCAGTGCCAGCGCCGGCCGGTTTCATACCGGTAAAGTTAGGAGTGTCTTTGCAGTGTGTTTGTTGTCTTGGTGTAGTTTCAGTTGTTGTTTGGTTAGTCAGTCTGCAGGTTGTAACCAGAGTCAGGAACCACCTTCATACTGTGATAGAAGGATCTTGGTTCAGTTGTATCAGTTTGCTTTCCTGTTGCAATAGATTGTTGTGGTTGCTGGCCAGTCCAGAACTTCTTCTTGGATGCTTATGTGGGTTACTTAATGGATGAAAATGAATCAAACATCATCAGCTGGAATGTCAGAGGACTGAACAGCATAGCCAGAAGAGAAGCAGTTAGACTAGTCATCCAGCAAGCAAAACCTCTTATCATCTGTCTGCAGGAAACGAAACTGGAGGAGATTGAAACTCAAATTGCAAGGGAGTTCCTGGGAGGCAACTTCTGGAGCAACTATGTTTTCCTGCCTGCTGATGGAACCAGGGGGGGGGGGGTGGGGTTCTGGTAGCTTGGAACAACGACTACATTCAGGGAGGAACTATAAGGAAGGCCACTTACTGCCTGACCATTGAATTAACCATGAGGATGTCTAGTTTTCAGTTTGCACTAACCACAGTCTATGGGCCAACAGTGAATGCTGAAAGGGGTGTTTTCTTGAATGAGCTAGTCCACTGTCAACCGACTGGGAGGCCTTGGATCTGCCTTGGTGATTTCAATCTCATATGTGAGGCTAAAGATAAAAACAACGAAAATATAGACAGGGCTAACATGAGAAGGTTCAGGCAAGCTTTGGACTCCAGTCAACTAATGGAATTGAAGCTAATGAACAGAAGGTATACGTGGAGTAATGGCAGGAGGAATCCAACTCTAGTGAGACTAGATCGAGCTTTCTGCAACACTGAATGGGAAGGCGCTTTCCCGGCAACAAACCTATTAGCGCTAAGCAGTTCTCTGTCAGATCATTGCCCAATTTTTCTGTGCAAGCAGCCAAAGATTCACAAAAGGGCTTTTTTTTCGTTTTGAGACATTCTGGCAACGTGCACCGGATTTCTTGGAGACTGTCCAGAACGCCTGGAGCTCACCGGTCAATGGAAATAATGGGTTAATGATTTTGCATAACAAGCTACGGAATACAGCTGCATCCTTGAAGGACTGGAGCAAATCAATGTTCAGCGAAGCTCGCCTGCAGTTTGAAATGGCTAACGAAGTGATCTTACGTCTTGATACTGCATAAGAGACGCGTCGACTCACTGATGCCGAAGCTGATCTACATAAACGCCTAAAGCAACAAGTACTCGGTTGGGCAGCTGTTGAAAGATCACGGCGTAGACAGTGCTCTAGGATCATCGAGATTAGGGAGGGTGATGCCTGTACAAAATATTTCCATCAGAAGGCAAAAGGACGTCAGAAGAAGAATATGATTGCTTACCTAAAGAAGGAGGATGGAACTTTGGTCTGGAAACACAGTGACAAGGAAACTGTTCTCCATCATCACTTTGCCGGCATACTAGGGGGCAAGCTAACGAGAACTCACACTCTAGACTGGGCTAATCTCAATCTAAGCAGCCTGGGGTCGACAACAATTGAATGCAGATTCACCCTTGATGAACTAAAACGGACAGTTGATGAGATACCGGCAGAGAAGGCCCCGGGACCGGATGGGTTCACTGGAGCCTTCTACAAGCGCTGTTGGGACATCATCAAGCTGGACCTGCTGGCGGCAATGGACTGTTTCTTTGACCTGCACACCGGACCAATGGGATTACTAAACGGAGCAAACATTGTTTTAATACCCAAGATGGAGATTCCGGAACAACCGCAGCATTTTAGACCCATAAGCCTAATTCATTCGTTTGCAAAGTTGGTGACCAAGATACTTGCTATGAGACTTGCTCCACACATAGACAGACTGATCTCAGTAGCACAAAGTGCATTTATAAAGAGGAGGTGCATACAAGATAACTTCATGTATGTCAGGAACCTGGCAAGGGCATATCATAGAAAGAAAATACCGGCTTTGCTTTTTAAATTGGATATCTCGAAAGCTTTTGATACAGTCTCCTGGGAGTACATTCTAGAACTGATGGAGAATAGAGGTTTTAGCCCAAGGTGGAGAGAATGGATGGTCGCCATCTTCAACACTGCCAGCTCTTCAATCCTACTAAATGGAATAGAAGGGAAGAAAATTGCTCACGCAAGGGGACTACGGCAAGGTGATCCACTCTCCCCTTATCTGTTCATACTGGCCATCGACACCCTACACTACATCTTGGAAATGGCAACCACCAATGGGCTGTTGACGCCACTGCGAGGGAGAAACGCGAAGCTGAGATTATCCTTGTATGCTGACGATGCGGTAATATTCCTCAACCCAATAAGAGAGGAGGTCACCACTCTTTTTCAGATACTGCAGCAATTTGGACAGACGTCGGGACTCAAGCTAAACATAGAAAAATGTATGGTGGCCCCTATAAGGTGTGTTGACATTGATCTTGACCATGTGCTTGCCGATTTTGGTGGAACCAGAAGCAGCTACCCAATCACCTACTTGGGGTTACCGATCTCGCTAGGCAGGCTCAGGATGATGCACTTGCAAAGCATCGTCGACAAATCTAGGAACAAACTACCTGGGTGGCAAGGAAGACTCCTAAACATAGCAGCAAGGCGAGAACTAGTCAGGTCAGTGCTGACTGCAATGCCAATCTACCTACTGACGTCCATTAGACCACCAGCCCAATTCGTTTCAGACATCGACAGTATGAGGAGAAGCTTCCTGTGGGCTGGGGACTCGGAAATAACAGGCAGCAAATGCAAGGTAGCATGGAAAAATGTCAGCAAACCAACTGACTATGGTGGATTGGGTATCCTTGAATTAGAAAAATTCAGTCGGGCACTGAGGCTGAGATGGTTGTGGTTCCAATGGACATGCCCACAACGACCCTGGTGTGGAACCGCCAGTGGATGAGGTTGATATTGCCCTGTTCAATGCATCAACCGTGGTGACAGTGAAGAATGGAAGGAAAGCGTCGTTCTGGACTTCAAGCTGGATCGATGGAATGTCACCGGCAAACATCTGCCCTCGGCTGTACCAGCACAGCAAACGAAAGAACGGGTCTGTCAGAGAGGCATTGACAAACGATACTTGGATCCATGATATTGCACACCAGCTAAGCCATGAGCTCATCGATGACTTCTTCAGACTTTGGGGCATCATTGAGCAGACTGGGATCTCTCTACATGAAAGTGACGAAGACTCAATCACCTGGACACTCGAGAGCTCAGGGCAATTCACAACAAGCTCAGCATATCACATACAGTTTGCCGGACAGCTACAGTCGCCCTTCCCGTCATTAATCTGGAAAGTTTGGGCACCATAGAAATGCAAATTCTTCCTATGGCTCATGTTACAAAATCGGATTTGGACGGCAGCACGCCTGCAAGTTCGGCAGTGGAAGAACGACTACTTCTGCGCCCTTTGTGAAAGGAATTTGGAAACAACGCATCACCTTTTCTTCGAATGCAAGTTCTCCATGTCCATATGGGAAGAAGTGGCGTACTGGTCAGGCTGTGCGTCCCTCCATCCGGCGGCTTGGGAGACAAGTGATGACCTCATCTTTTGCTACTCACAGATAATAGGAAGGAAAGGAGGTAAGGCTCACACATTGGCAATTCTAACACTATGGAATATCTGGAATCGAAGAAACGGAACGGTTTTCAGAGAAGAAAGAAAGACAGTTACAGAGGTGATCAAAGATATCAAAGAGATGGCAGCCCAATGGGCATTGGCAGGATGCAAGGCGCTGCGTGTACGACCGGCTGTAAACATAGTTAGGGCATGTACAACCCACAGACGGTGGGTCGTCTGTAGAACCTCGAATTTATCATACGCATGATATAAAGACGGACCATACAACCCAAGACGTAGAGATCCGGTCTCAGAAGTTCGCTTAATGCTTTGTATTTAGCTTAAGATCAAATACAAATGCATTTGTGTATACCGTTGTGTGGCTATTTTTTCACTCTTGTGTCGTACAAATACAAACCTGGCGAAACAAGGTCAGCTACCAATGCATTTGGCTATTTTTCACAATGGATAGCACATGATTTTGTCAATATAAATAACTTAGCCTATCTGAACTCCATGTGCTGAACTATCTGAAACAATGAACTACTGAACTAGTCACACGCGCACATCCATGAACTATCTGAAACCATGAACTACTGAACTAGTCACACTCCGTGAGTACTAGTTCGATATATATCAGCCTGATTCAAGAATACGATAGAGAAGAGGTATGATACTTTTTGAAGTACTCACGGAGCTGCATATATATATTCACTAGCTGAAGTAAGACAACTGCTACTGCTAGCACTTGTTCATTCAGATAAATGACACATTCATTCAGAAAAATTTATACTGACAAATTATGCAGTACAAACAATAAAAAAATGCATAGAATACTAGCCATACATAGCTGAAAAACTCATTCATTCAGATAAATGACACATTCATTCAGATCATTGAAACGCTCTTAACTGAAACATTCAGACAAATGAAATATTCAGATAAATTAAAGATTCTAACAAGTAATCTGAATCCTAGCACAACATGCCACGATTCTTTAAATCCTAGCACATGATCTCGTATGAATGTCCACCGTTTGGAAGAACACTGCTGACAACCTGACATGCGAGCCGGCAATGAAGCGAGCAGAGAGATTAGCACGCAGAAGTATAGAACATGGGCGAGCGAGCAGAGAGATGAGGGGGATTAAACAAAGATGCGAGCAGAAAGATGCGAGAGAGCAGAGGGCTTGCCGCACTGGAGATTGCAGGTAACATTGTCATCGTTGGACCATTCAGAGGGAGACTCTGAACACATAACATTTCAGGCACCCGGCCGCCTGACCAGCTTTTCTCCTTGTCGCTCACCTGAGCAGCTCCTCCGCACGCGCCCGTCCGCCCGCGAAGACTGTTGCCACCGGCCACCCATCCGCAAGCCTCTCAATCCTGTCAGACCCAGCGCCACCACGACCTGCCGCCGCCGCCGCCGCCCCAACCACGCGACCTAGGGTACGAGCAAGGTCCGTCGCCGCCGATGGTGTCCGCCCGCGCGGTGAAGTTCTGGCGGGGACGCACGCGGTGAAGTTCTAGCAAGGGGCGCGGGCGTGGGAGCGCGGGATCCAGCCCACCGTCGCTACGAACAGACGACCTCTACAACCCGGCGAAGCGCGTCTGCTCGGCGTCGGGGAACGGACGGAGTCGTCGACTCCGGAGGCGACGGGCGGGCCGTCTCTACGCGGACGCGGGGAGGTTTTTGCAAAATTGCCGGTATACAGACGCGTCCTACCGACGCGTTGTACATGCCCTTAGCGAGTAGTCCCCTACGGTTTTTCAGTTTTTTCTCCCCTCAGCCTAGGCTGTGGGGACGGCACAACTTGTGCATGTAATACGACTGTATGCTTTCTTCCACTTAATGATAATCCAGCCGGATAACGGCTGTTTCAAAAAAAAAAAAAACCCTCTCTGTGCGTGGTGCGTGGGAGAAGCTGGTTCGTTCAGGGGTATAACTGGACAAGTGTGTTACTGGGCGCACTAGGGTGGGAAAAACCTTTTCCCCGTCTCTGTTCGCGGCAGCGCATCTGCTGGTGGTGGCAGCGTTGCAAATCGAGCAGGGGCAGGGGCAGCCAACCAGAGCGCGAGCGGGAGGCCTGGGCGGCGGCTGCACCGGCCGGGGGAGGCGACTTCTGCGTGCTGTGGGCGAGTGCGGCTGGGGGCACCTGCTGACTGCTGTTATGCTGCGGCGTGCCAAATCAAGCAAGGGCTGGGGCGGCCATCCGGCGGGCGAGCGCTGGTCGGGGGGCGTCTGTTGCTGGCTGCAACGCGCCAGCGAGCGCGCGAGCGGGCAGGCCTGAGCGGCACGACAACGGCAAGCCGGCGAGGGCGAGTTGCTCTGCTCGACCACGCGTCCACTCCACCTCCACTGTTGTTGTGCTGCAGTGCTGCACGAGAAGGACAGGCTCTGAACATTGCTACCGGTGAAGCTCTCGTCTTTATTTTATGACTGTTCATTGCTGTTGTTGGTGAAGGTAAAGCTCTCTGTTAGTGATGTTCATTGCCCACATATGGTTAATTTGGGTGTTCAGCATTTCATTCATGTGAAAATTGACAATATATATACACTGCTTCAATCTTAATTATTAGTTAAATCATATATATATATATATGTACACATACCGGTTCAAAGTATTTGTGATCGGTTCGATAAAACCGTTCATAACTAATGGGCCAAACCATTAACCCGACGGTCTCGCTGGTTCAATCTTAAACTTGGCTCACCACATGCACATGCAGCAGCTAGGACGTTGACGGGTGTTGACAGGTTTGGTCAACATGATGAGAGTAGGCATCGTGCAGCATTGAGCATCGGTGTTCCTGCATGCACTTTATTTTTATTTTCTTTTGGCATCAAGCACACTGTGGTCCGTGGACAGTCGACAATGGGTTACAGTGCTATGCCTGGATGCTTCCTGTCCCGTTCTCTCCTTCCTCCGTTCCTGTCGTCCGCTTGGCTGGCAGCCTCCGGCCAACTGGGCCCTGCTCCGGCGACCAAGGCCCTAGGCCGCGAACGCAACGTCAACCCCGGCGAGCACGGCCTAGAACTACGAGAGAAAGAAGAAGGTCCTGTACTCAATATCGTTAAGCCCACTCCATCGGACAGGAGCAACTAGAGGCTTCAGTTTAAAAACAGTGGCAAACAATGGAAAGTTTAAAAAACAGGGCAAACAAGCAATTTGAGTCTATAATAGGGGTAGTTACGCAATTGGCCCTTGTTTGTGTGGTTCGCGGTTCCAGTTATGTCATGTATTGGATGGTGAGCATACCCCATACAACATTCTCATAGGTGGTCCAATAGAAAGACAACAGTTGCATCTCTTCTTTAGGGAAGCGATGACGAAAGAGATGAAATTCTACAAGCAACATATCATAAGCAAAACATGAAAATACAAATACGTTATCAAATGGTGGTCACCACTATAGCAAAAAGAAAATCAATAGAAATAATAGCCAACTCATGTCAGATTTTCATCATAGGCCGAAAGTTGAATATTAAGGAGATGGCGGTCCTCACAGTATTATAGAAGGGTCTAATATTTAATACAATTAGCTAAATGATCCATGAAACCACCAATCCAGTCTCTGATGGGTAGGCTGCAGTGGGGCAAACAGCCAGCCACGTGATCCACAGGGGCCTAGACTACACCCTAAAGTGAGTGTCACCTATCTGGGGGCGTCGGTCGGGTCGCCCGTTTGCCTTGAATAGGACGACGGTGTCAACAGTTGCCAACTTGTGACGACGATCCGGCACAAAAAAAAAAACGATGACATGGCAATGAAATGCAGCAGAGGAGAGAGAGAGAGAGAGGACTGCCCGGAATGAGATGAGAGTCTCCTCCCCTGCCACGATGGTGCACGTTTTGATTTGAAATGCCCAAAAGTCGCTCCTGTTTCTATTGATTCTTTTTTTTTTTTTTTTTTTGCGCGCCTCTCATCTGGGTACAGTTATATTATCTGTTCATACACAAACGCACACCTACACCCCACGCACACCACCTGTGTACAAATAGAACCTACAGCTACACACAGACATGGAAGTTCGCGTCCTTCAAGGGGCAACGAAGATCGTCGCAATGTTCGTTAAACGTCCAACGTGAAGAGAGGCGGCCTGGAAATCCAGACGAAAAATTGGGAACTTATCGTTCCCGGTGAGACACCAAAGTTGCGATCCCCGAGGATCGAACTCCGCGGCAGCTCTCACACCGAGAGGCTGACCATCGAGCTACGCGCTCGTTCTCCTGTTTCTATTGATTCGTGGAGCTGCATGCAACCAAAAGCAATCGTGTGTACAGTAGTACTAAAAGGCTCTCAGCAAGACACACCAAGAAGAAGACTGTTGGAGTGGGTAAGAGTCCCACACCTGATTAGGGAGGTCCATCCTCAACAAGCTTCAGCTCTTCTTCTTCTTCTCTCACCTGACTCGCAGTAAAACGAGACCAAGAAGGCAAAAAACAGGGACATGGATCCTGCATCTGGTTCCCCATAGTTTGAACTAGGGTTCCTTTCTCTTCCTATATATTTTGTAATAAGTTATCTATGGCTAGTCGAACTTGGAAAGTCTTAAATTGGAATGTTAGGGGAATAAATTCTGTAAAAAAGTGGGATGGGATCAAAGACAAGATCAGAGAAAGTGCTTGTGATGTTATCTGTCTCCAGGAGACTAAAAAAGTTTCTTTTGATATCATGTTTCTGAGGAATTTTTGTCCTCCTTGCTTTGATGCTTTTGATTTTATCCCCTCTTCTGGTGCTTCTGGAGGATCAATTGTCATCTGGAAATCTGCTCTCTTCTCTGGGGGTTAAAGTGTTTGAGAATGACTTTTATATCACTATCGAGTTGACTTCTAAGTTCAATGATGATTCCTGGCTGCTCTCTAACATCTATGCTCCTTGCACCCCTACTGGTAAAAGAACATTTGTTTCTTGGCTCAAAAATATATCCATGCCGGATAATGTCAATTGGCTTTTGGTAGGTGACTTTAATCTTTACAGTCTCCTAGTGATAGGAATAAACCCCGGTGCTTGACCATGCGTAAATTTACATGTTCAATGCGACCATCGCTTGCCTTGGGTCTTGTGGAAATTCCTTTAAAAGGATAGAGATTCACCTGGTCTAATATACAAGCTAGCCCCCTCCTTGAGCGTTTAGATTGGTTTTTTACTTCAGTAAGCTGGACTAATGTTTATCCAAACATTGTTGCTTATTCAATGGTTCATGAAACCTCTGACCATGTCTCCTGTTATATTGTTATTTCAACTAATATCCCAAAAAGGAATTATTTCAGGTTTGAGAATTACTGGTTGCAGCAACCAGGGTTCCAGGACTTGGTTTTGCAGGGATGGAGTGCCCCAACACACATTGTGGATCCTGCCAAGATCATCACAGCTAAATTTAAAAACCTGAGGAAAGTGTTGAAGGAATGGTCAAGGTCTATCTCAAATCTTAAGCAGTGCATTGCAAATGTAAAATTGGTGCTTTCTTTACTGCTCTTCATGGAGGAATTTAGGGATCTCACAATTCCAGAATGGAACTTCAAATACCTGTTGGAGCAAAAGTTGTCCCTTCTTTTGAGACAGCAACATGCTTACTTTGGAAGCAGAGAGGGGCCATCAAGTGGGTGACTCTTGGAGATTCAAGTACAAAATTCTTTCATGCCAATGCTACTTTACATTACAGGAACAATATCATTACTTCTTTGGAAAACCAGCAAGGGGACATTGTCAATGATCATACATCAAAAGTTGAATTACTATGGACAAGCTATAAGGAAAGATTGGGGGTTTCTAATTTTACTGGAATCTCATTCAGTTTACCAAACTTGATACTATCCCAAGACAATTTGCGGTCCCAAGAGGAACCCTTCTCCAAGGAGGAAATTGATCAAGTAGTCAAGTACTTACCTTCGGACAAGTCTCCCGCCTCGACGGCTTTAATACGATTTCTTCAAGAAGTGTTGGCCAATTATCTCTCCAGACATTTATAATCTTTGTCAGGGTTTTTATGATGAATCAGTTTGTCTTCAGAGCATCAATGGATCTCATATCACTCTTATTCCTAAACACTCAACAGCTTCAAATGTCAATGATTTCAGGCCTATCTCTCTTTTGAACACCTCAGTTAAGATTATCACCAAGATTTTGGCAAACAGACTGCAAGCAGTAATGCCAAGACTCATTCATAAAAATCAGTATGGCTTCATCAAGGCAAGGTCCATCCAAGACTGCTTAGCATGGGCCCTGGAGTATTTGCATCTGTGTCACCAATCAAGACAAGACATCATCATCTTAAAGCTTGACTTTGAAAAAGCTTTTGATAAGGTGGAACATGAGCTTATGCTTCAAATAATGCAAAGTAAAGGCTTCCAACAGAAATGGCTATCATGGATGAAAATGATCTTTAATTCTGGTACCTCAGCTGTGCTGCTCA
This sequence comes from Hyparrhenia diplandra, assembly GCA_015847255.1. Taxonomy (NCBI): domain Eukaryota; kingdom Viridiplantae; phylum Streptophyta; class Magnoliopsida; order Poales; family Poaceae; genus Hyparrhenia; species Hyparrhenia diplandra. Next base: position 197,610 of record JADLZK010011535.1, on the reverse strand, counting down.
ATGGTGTTCCAGGGAAAGTATTTCACTGTAGACGAGGTGTGAGACAGGGGAGACCCTATATCTCCTCTACTTTTTGTTCTAGCAGCAGACTTTTTACAGTCAATTCTTAATGATGCTACCCAAAGAGGTGTTCTCACCTTACCTATAAATTTGCCACATGATCAAGACTTCCCTATTCTCTAGTATGCTGACGATACTATAATCTTTGTGCATGGGGATGAAACTCGGTTGATGTCTTTAAAGAATATTCTCAATGATTTTGCTTTGAATCTACAGGTTTGAAGGTTAACTATGCAAAATCTATGATGATGCATGTTAACATAACAACTCAAAGGTTCTGAGTTTTGGCAAATTTGTTTTTGGATGTGCTACTTGGTTCTTTACCTTTCACTTACCTGGGATTACCCTTGAGTTTGACTAGACCAACTGTGGCAGATTACTGGCCTTTAGTCTCTAAATGTGAAAGAAGATTGGTCTCCATCTCTTCCATGCTAAATGAGGCTGGTAGGTTGCAAATGGCTAATGCAGTTATAAGTGCTTTACCAATCTATGCTATGTGTACTTTTCTCTTCCCAAAAAACAAGTGGTCAAGCAAGTCGATAAGTACGTAAAATATTGCATCCGGGAGAGGTTCCAATATCAACAACAAAAAGCCTCCAAAAGCAGCTTGGCCATTAGTTTGTGTCTCAAAAGAAAATGGTGGTCTTGGTGTCTTCAACTTGGAATCCCAAAATCATTGTTTGTTACTTAAGCATCTTCATAAGTTCTATAATCACAATGATGTTCCTTGGGTTCAAATTTTATTTGGAATATTCATTATCTTTGATGATGGGTCCAGAAGCGTGTCTCGGTAAAAAGGGGTCATTTTGGTGGAGAGATATCTGCAAACTCCTAGACATCTACAAAGGAATTGCATCTGCTACTCTTCATGATGGTGCCACTTGTCTTTTTCGGATTGATGTCCGGAACAATGGTCCGCTCAATCACTCAATGCCGAACTTTTTTCCTTTTCTAAGGATCCAAATATCTCAGTCAAGGCTTTCCTAGAAACAAAGAACTCTCTCGAACTCTTCCATCTTCCTCTTTCTACTAAAGCTTTTCAGCAGCTACTACAACAACCGGATACTTTTCTACGGGATCTACCGAGTTGGTTGGTCATGACAGTTGGACCTATATTTGGGGCTCTAATATTTATTCAACAAAGAAAGCTTACACTCAGATTATGGGATCAATTCAGGTACCACCCATCTATAAGTGGCTTTGGAAATCTGCATGTCAACCAAAAAGAAAATTCTTCCTTTGGTTAATCTTCAAAGATCGACTCGATTACAAGGGGAATGTTGAAAAGGAGAAATATGTCTTTGGAAAGCTATGATCGTGTTCTTTGTCGACAAATTCGGAAGAAAGCCTGGAACATTTATTCTTACATTGCCTCTTTGCTATGTCCTGCTGGAATCTACTAGGTTTGGCAACTCATATTCAACCAAATTTGGTAGACTCATTTATAAATTTCAGAGGAGGACTTCAAAGCCCGGTTGCTTTTGAAGTAATTTCAGCCATGTTTTTGGGCAATCTGGATGGCCAGAAATGATATCATCTTCAGACATCTTCCTCATAGTCTGGTGGGAGTTAAAAAAAGTCTTCTGTCAAGTGCTAGCTCTAGTTAAGCTTAGAGCTAAATCCTCTCTGCAGCCTCACCTAGTTTCATGGATAGGGCAATTTGTGTAATCTTTTTAATTTTTTTCGTTTCTTTTTTTTTGTTTCTTGATCTTGTTGTAAGGAACTTTCTCTTTTTTGCAATAAAAAAGCACAGTAGGGCCCCCTCCTGTAATATTCAAAAAAAGGCAAAAAGGCGAGATTGTGGCCATCACCCATCGTCTGTCCTACAATCCATGATTGAGTACTTGGAGTAGAAAAGCAACCGTTGTGGCTCTATCATTTTGATGAGTTGTGGATGTGTTTGATTCTAGTTCAAGTAGTGCACCCAAATGCTCTGGTTGATGTTTTTTTAAAAAAAAAAAACTCTGGTTTTACTAGAGTTTTGAGCATCTCTGTTCATTGTATGCATTTTATTTTATTTTTTTTTGGCATCAACCACACTGTAGGTAGTAGGCACTCCATGGGTCATAGAAACCGGCAAAAGCTAGATTTCGCCAACGAGTTTTTATGAATCTAACAAAAGGCTATAGCCATGAGCAATGCTCCCATGCCCATTTCAAAGAAATGGAACCCATAGAGCCAAAAAGTAATCTCCACCCTAATGCAATGCTTCCTCCTCATGACATGTATTTAGGTCCAGTTTAGATTTCTTTCATGTTCCTCTTTTTTTTCGTGAAATTGAATTGTATTTATATGTAAAATTTCCGTGATTCATGCATGTGACATTTCTTTATTCAAAATACAGAATACTTAGATGGCTTATTATTTTTCACGCACCGTAAAATGTCTCGGATTATATAAATAACAAATTAACATAATCTATTCCTAGGCAAAATCGATAACGTACATACATGTCAAATCTGACATGTACTATTTAGACAGCTTAGTTTTGTGCACACATAAGTAGTAGTACATGTTTGTATACACATGGCTATTTATTTGAAGAGTTGACTAAAATTTAGCTCATCTATTAGATCTCCTGGTTAGACCCACCGAACTAATTTTAGATATTTTTTTTTTTTTTTGAGTAGAATTTTAGATAGATTTAGGGCATGTTTGGTTGGTGCCGCACTTTGCCACGCCTAAGGTTAAGTATTGCCACACTTGTGGCAAGTTATATTCTGCGGTAAATTTATAGTGTTTGGATGACAACTAAGATGTGGCAAAAAAATGTGGCTACTTGTTTGGTTTGTTACAAAAGTTAGGCAAAGTTGTGGTATTGTTTGGATTGAAACCATATGTTGATCAAAATGCCTTATGTATTAAGAAATTATATATTGTACTAAATTAAAATAAATTAATAATAATATTAATAATAATTAAAACTAATACATTAAATACAGAAAAAAGAAAAACACATTTTACATCTAGAACCCTAGACTTTCCACTCATCAAAAGCAGGCCCAACCACTTTTTTTTGTGTCTTGTACTTTTAGCAATAGGGGCCACGGAAAAGTTTCTATTCTACCTTTCTCATCCTTCCTCTCAAGATCGTACAGGCGAGGAACAGACAGGTCGTGCCGCCCTCACGTTGGCGGCGAAGCTTCGCCCGCGTCTTGGCTCCTCGGTGTGGCCACCGCCTCCGGTTGATCTCTCTCTTCGACTCTACGCTCGCGCTCAATTTGGAGGGTCTGCCGGCGGCCGCTGCCCGCTTCGGTGCGCCGGCCTGACCCTTGTATTGTGGCTGCAGCCCCCAGGCATGGTGGCGGGCGGACGAAGGACCGCACCCTTGGGCGGGCGGTGGGGGATGGGGCGAGAACTCCCCGGGCGTGGCGGACTGGCGGCGGCGTGGGGATGAGCGCGGCGGCCTTTCCACGGAGGAGAGGGAGTGGACAGGAACCTGGGCTGCTATTTTTAGGAAAGTTTGGCAGCCACGGATCTTGCGCGGCAAAATCGGCCATCACACTTGTGTGGCGAATTTCTGGCGGCGGCAATTAATTGGCGATGGCGCCGAGGATGAATCACGAACCAAACTCCTACCAAACTTTACGTGGCGGGCGTAACTTTAGTCATGGCAACCCGTGGCGGGGAACCAAACACCCCCTTAGGTAGCTAGCAATTGCGTCTTTATATGTAAGATATAATTGGACAATAATTATCAAATACAAACGAAAAGTGTTACTGTGTAGCTAAAGAAAAAGTCTACATCACCCCCTCAACTATGGGTGGTAGACTACATAACCCCCAACCTATGAAACGATCTATATCAACCCCTGAACTTTTCGAAAACCGATCAAATTACACCCTAAAACAGTTTTGAAAAATCATAGTAAATCACAGAAAAATCATAAAATAAAAAAATCAAATTGTGTTAGATTCGAATGAGTAGATCTACACAAAGAACATATAATATGGTGTGTTTAGATCACCAAAGTTGGTGCAAAATTTTGGATGGATGGGACATGTATGTCACATCGCATTACCTCGTAGCACGTTTCATTTGTTAGTGGTAAATATTATACTACCATGGCGTAACTAGGCTCAAAAGAATCGCCTCGCAATGTACATCTAAACTGTGCAATTAGTTTATTTTTTTACCTATATTTAATACTCCATACATGTGTCGGCATTTTGATGTGATGGAGAATCTTCTTTTTGCATAGTGAAATTTTTGGAAACTTTGGGCTCTAAACAGGGGCCAATTCAAAAAAGGAGGAACCTTGACGTACCTACGATGATATGCAAGTGTTTTGGGCCTCGTTTAGTTGGCTAAAGTTTCTAACTCTTTTTTCACTCTCTCTCCATCACATCACATTAAATACACCAAAAGATATATGTTTGAAGTATAAAATGTAGGTAAAAAAATAACTAATTATACAGTTTAGATGTACATTACGAGATCGATTCTTTTGAGCCTAGTTACGCTTAGTAGGATAATATTTACCACAAACAAACGAAAGTGCTGACGGAGTTCCGTAAATTACTTTTGCTAAAATTCCTAACATCTAAACGAGGCCTTGGAAGGCTTGGCGAGGCTATCACGGGCTGGAAGGGCCAGTTTTGGAGCTACGGAGTATAGAGCCGTAGAGGAAGCCTTGATTGCCTTGATTGCCACGAGCCTTTGGCAATGGCTGTGATGCTGCATGCAAGCGCATGTGAGAGGGGGAGGGGTCTGCATGCAGCATTGGAGCGATTGCAAGGCTGAGTACAGTAGACGTCAGTGCTGGTGTTGCTGCCTATTTTCAAAATGACAACAGTGATACTACTGTCGATGCTTGGCTTTTTTAGCCTCGGGTAGTACACCGTGAGCAGTCTAAGGGCCTGTTTGGTTTATAAAAGTAAGCCCTAGTGACTAATAAAAAAAGTCTCTCTAAGAGAGTTTTTTTTAGACTAATAGAGAAAAATTCCCTAAAAGTCCCTACCTGTTTGGTTTCTGTTGGGTACCAATAGTAGGGGTACCCTAAACAAGCGACTAATCGCGGCGAAAGGGCAAGCGGCACTCGACCCAGATCGGCCTCAACACAAGCTCGGCCCACGAGGACACTTTCGCCTCGTACGAGCTCATAGGTCGGAGCCGAGCTCCGCCCCGCACGAGCTTGGAGGCCGAATGGCGTGCTCCGCCTTCGCAAGCTTAGATGGCCGTATGACCGGACTCCGCCTCGCCCGAGCACGAGGCTCGGAGGGCGCATGTCGGCCCCCGCCTAGCACGACTAAGGGTCGTGGGGCCGTGACCACCTCCGACTCACGCTGGAAGGGAGTCGGCGGACCGCGCCGCGCCCACCACGCGCGACCGACGGCGGGCGGTCTCTTTGACCCCTCCGACTGCGGCTGGGGCCCGCTCACCGCGCGACCTAGGGATCGTGGCACCACGTCCCGCGCTCGCCATGACCTCCACATCCGCCCAAGCTGCGCATCCGGCACCTCCGTCCCGCGACGAGCTCCACATCCACGCGGCCTCCCCGCGCCTACGACCCGCGCGATCTTAGCTCCACCGCGACCTCCCTCCTATGCCTTGCGGCGAAGCCTCGGCCCGTTCGCGCCCCGACATCTCACACCCCCCGACCCGGGAGGCCGAGGGGCGCTCGCCCAGCGCGACCTCGTGGCCGGACGCCACGCCGCCGCTCCAAGCTCCGTGCCCACGCTTGCCCACACGACGCGGCGAACCCCCACCGCCAAGTGCAAGAGGCGAGGGAGGCCGGATCCAATCCTCGCGACAACCTCGAGGTCGCGGGTCTTCCTCACCCCGCCTCTGGCGACGCCGGCCGAGAGGTCGGAAGGCGGATCTCGCGAACGGGCATGGTATTAACCGCTACCGGAAAAGCGACTGAGCTACGCCGACGACAACCGGTCGGGGACAACCGAGCATGCCAACCATCATTACGAGGGCGGACCGACGACCGGCCACGGATTCCCCGCTGCGTTACTCCACGCCGTGCAAAAGTGGGTGGACGGAGGCCACGACCTCGTCGCCCGTCGGACGACCACACGGCGCAAGACGCGTGCCCGACCACCCGGCGTGCTCTCGCCACCAGCCAGTGTTTTTACATTTCACCCCTCGTACTTTTGTTCTCCTCTACTTCTCGGTCCTCTCAAGTTAGGTACAACATACTTAGGCATTGCCTTAGTATGAATAGCGGGATGTTTTGCAATAGCAATCAAGGAGGTACCATTATCATCCTTTCTAAGCACAATATCATCATCAATTGAAATCGGCTTAGAATTGTTACCTAGGAGACATGAATGAGCCATGTGTCCCCTTTTCCGGCATAAGTAGCATCTTCTCTTTTGTTGAGCCTTTTCTTTCTTGCTCATGTGATGCTCCTCATTGCCTTGCTTCACCTTGTTTGCTTGAGCCTTCTTCTCAAGCTTGTTTGAACAACCCGAAGCTAGGTGGCCCAATATATCACAACTATGGCACTTGATGTGAGCCAAATCTTTCTTCTCAACTTGATTCTTGCTCATCATCTTGGCATCTTGGATATGAGTTGGATGTCTTGCTCTTGCCTTGCCACCCCTTCTTGTCTTCTTCTTCGTCATCTTCAAGTCATCAAGTTTATCATCAAGATGGATCTTGACTTGATCTTGGGGCTTGTTTTCTTGCTCAATGTGTTGCTTTGGTTGAGGCTCTTCTAGTTGCTTCACCAATTGCTTGGTTGGGCACTTTGAGGTGAGATGACCCCATGTGCGGCACTTGAGGCACTTGACATGCTTGAGCCTCTCTTCTTCGTTCTTCAACTTGAGCTTTTCTTCATTTGGGCAAGCTTTTAGCAAGATGTCCCACTTCATGGCACCGATAGCACATGGAGTGAGATAACTTCCTTTGTTGAAGCTTCTCCATCTTCTTTGCTTCTTTTGCTTTGCCCTTTCTTTCGGCCTTTGTCATCCTCCTCTCAAATCCAAGGCCATGCTTGTCACCATAGTATCTTTGAGACTTCAAGATTTGCTCAAAGGTGACCTTTGAATTGTAGCACCTCTCAATCTTGGCTATCAAGTTCTTCACTTCCTTTTTGAGCTTTTTGTTCTCCTTCAAAAGGTTAGTCTCACAAGACATAGAAGTAGAACAAGCATTTAAATGTGAAGAGCATGATATATCAATAAAATCATCACAAGAGGTGGATACATTCTTCTTGCCTACATCACAAGGGTTAGCACAAATATTTGATTGACCATTTGACCCAAGCGATGAGCTCTCACAAGTTTTAGATTTTTCATTTGAAAGCTTATTAGTGAGAAAAGCATGGTCTTGTACCAAGTTATCATGAGTAACACTAAGTTCCTCATGAGTCAATTTTAGCACCTCATGTGAACAAGTAGTAACATAAAGTAGATGTTCTTGTTGTTCACATGTTGTCTTAAGCAAAGAGTTTCAATTTTTCAATTTCTTGTTTTTAGCAAACTCTTTGTTGAAGTCATGAATGAGTCTATATATAAGCTCAAAGTTAGGATCATCACAATCAACAACTATATCACCACAAGATACCTTGGCGTCACCTTGTGACTTGGAGCAATCCGGTGATATAGATGAGCATGTAGAATCATCACCTTCATTTCCATCATTCTTGTCAAGTGGTCTTGGGGTAGAATGATCATCATCATCACTTGACCATGAGGTGGAGCAAGCTTCCACAATCATCGACTTGTGGCTATGCTCATCACCCTCATGAACCATCACCTTTGATGTCTCATCCTCAAACTTGCCATCATCCCATGTGGAGGCATCACCAAAGGTGCTCTTGATGGATTCCCACAACATATGTGCGGAACTCTTGATATTCACCTTGTCATGCAACTCAAAACTCAAAGCATCAAGTAAATAACTATAAGCATTAAGATCAAGATCAAATAGGACTTTTTGAGTTTTGGTTAGATTTCTATGGTCCATGACAAGATTGAGACCACGAGTGACAACCCACCAAACCTTAGGTCCCATGGCACGAAAATGGTCAAGCATATGATGTTTCCACCGTGCAAAGTGTGTTCAAAAATATGTGTGTCACTCAAACAAACATGATCTAGCCCACTAGTCGCCATCCTCTCGGGTCGGTAAAGACCACTAAATGAGAGGCCACGGCTTTGATACCACGTGTAGGGTCGAGATGGGGACTAGAGGGGGTGAATAGTCCTTATCTAAACTAATTGCGCCGGCTAAACAAATATAATGCGGAATTGAAACTATTCGTTTAGCCAAGACTTCACCCCTCTAGCTATGACTCTAAATCTCCTCACAAAAGATCCTACACAAAGCAGATGAGGTGATAAGCCTAGCTTGAGCTCCTAACCGTTTCTATTGCAAGGTCACACAAACCTATGCACTAGTACTTCAAGCAAGGTGAGCTCCTACACAATTCTAATGAGCAAAAGCACAAAGCCAATCCTAAGCTCACTAGATGCACTAAGGACAAGGCGACACACGCCTAACCCAAAGGCTCAAATTACTTAGCTACACAAACTAAGCAAAGCAACTAATAAGCTACACAAGCTAGTAATTGCAAGAGCTACTCCACAAGCACAAGCATAAGGTATATATGAATGTAAATACGAAGCTTGTGATTTGGAGATTGCAAACCACCGAGAAGAGTAGACAAGTTAACACCGGTGATTTTTTACCGAGGTATCGGGAAGCTTGCCAACTTCCCCCTACTCCTCGTTGTGTCGACCAACACCTTGGGTGGTTCCTTTGGTGTTTCACCTAGATGGTTCTTCGGTGTGATTCTCCGATCACTTGCCCCTCAAGGCACGCCCCGCAAGGTACCGCAAGACACCACTCTCAAGTGAGCCTCTCAAGGCACCGCAAAGACACCACACGCACAAGGGAGGTACTCACCGACACGCTCTAGTAGTGTCACTCTTCGCGATCCCCGCGAGGTGAGCACGAACCTCTCACAAATCCTCCTTCGGAACACCGCACAAGCTTCCTTGCGTGCTTCACGAAGTCTCTTGCCACCAAGCCGTCTAGGAGGTGGCAACCTCCAAGAGCAACAAGCACACCGCTTGCAACACGATCACCTAGTGCCACGAATCACGATCTCTCAACGCGAATGCACTAGAATCACTCCTCACTTTGATTTGGATGAACTCTATCAATCATAAGTGAGTGGGAGGGCTCTCAAGCACTCTCAAGCATGGACACAAAGTCCCCAAGGTGCTAAGCACCAGCCATGGCCAAACACACCTTCTATTTATAGCCCCAAGCCAAATAGAGCCGTTGGTGCTTCAAACCACGGTTTCTCTACGAGTTGACCGGGGCGCGACCGACCGGACTCACCCGCCGAGTCCGGTCGTGGAGTCCGGCCACGAGTCCGGTCACAACCGACACGCCGGGGCCACGGTGGCACCCACCTCCATGCGTTCGGCCGACGCTTCGGTCGAGCACCCTCCAGCTTCCCGGTCCGTGGTCCGTCTGCGGGCAGGTTTCTCGCGAGACGCGCCCACCGGAAAGGTCCGGTCGAAACAACGTGCTTCCGGCCGGTCGCGTCCGGTCACCATTTTCCAAAATAAAAACTTCACCGAAACACCGACACCTTTGCTTCGACATGCTACCCATCAAATATACCAAACTTGAGTACGAGGGATAGCATGTTTTCACCACCAACTTGCATCCGGCGCAGTAGAAAAATATGCATCTCATTTTCTCGAAAGCGCCCGAATCCCGCCCGCATGTGCAAGTGTGTTAGCATTTTCACAATCATTTCAAAGGACGGGTTAGCTCTTAGCACGCCACTCGATCCTAACACATCGCAAAGTTAGATCGCTCAAGTGGCACTAGATGACCGATATGCAAACAAGTTTGCCCCTCTTGATAGTACGGCCATCTATCCTAAACCCGGTCATAAACTTCTCTAAGCTCCAATGACCGGGCGAAATGAAATGCCCTATAGGTTATACCTTTGCCTTGCGCATTTCCATTTCGCTCCATCTCCAAGTGCCGATGCAACACATGCACCAACACGATCCACGAATGATATGATCCACTTCATATCATCACATGACCTTCTTGGTCCATCGATCTTGACCTTACTTGCTCTTCACCGCTATTCGTCGGTCCGTCGGCGCTAAGTCTTGCCTAAGCTTCACCGCCTCGCGGTCCATCGCTTCACCGCCTTGACTTGCCCTTCACACTTGCAACGGTCCATCAAGCCAAGCCTTGTCTTGATCTTCACCACCTTGGTCACATGACTCCATGTCATGTCTCATATGCAATAAAGCTCCTTCATTGCGTCATCTCTTGTGAACTAATCTCACGTGTATTATCTCAATCACACATTATTAGTTCACCTAATGTTGTCACTCAATTACCAAAAACCACAAGGGACCTTTCAACTCGCCCCGATGCGTTTGAGCTCGGCCACATAGTGACTCCGACTGGAGACTGGACTAGGGAGCCCGATTGCCCCGAACCAAATTATAAACCCCGTGTCTTGTGTCCCTTGAGCTAGGCCATCGAAGTCCCACACGAGCCATTCGACCGATTTTATCTTTGTGTCCGTGGTATATCCGATATATATTCGACCACGACGGTTTGTAAAGGGACTTTTTTAGTCCTGGGGACTAAAAAAAGTCCGTCAACCAAACAGGGACCTAAGCAAAAAATTAACAACAAAAACTGAGGAGTTAATAGGATTCATGTGACATTTCTTTAATCAAAATTAATGGGTTCTTAGATGGCTTATTATTTTCACGCACCGTAAAATTTCTCATATTAGAGTACAATAATAAATTAACCAAAACCTATTCCTAGGCAAAATCGATAACATACATTTGACATGTATTTAGACGGCTCACTTTTGCGCACACAAAAGGACATGTTTGGATACACATAACACATGGCTAGTATATTGAAGAGTTGACTAGAAATTGAACTCATCTGTTACATCTCCTGGTTGGACGCATAAAAACTAATTTTAGATAATTTTTGGCTTCCCTTTGGAGAAAGAAAGGAAAAATTCCACGGACAGGGCAGGGATCGTACCACCTGGTCGGACTTCTGGGAAAAAGAAATTGGCGCGAAATCCTTCCCGCGCAACGCTAACACCTGTTGGAGGGCTTGTTTAGTTGGCCAAAAAAACTTAGAAGTTGAAGGTAAGCACATTGTTGGAACTCCCGCAAAGATCTTGTAGAAGACGTTTAAGTTTGTTTGTGGTAAATATTATCCAATCATGGACTAACTAGACTCAAAAAAATTAGATCGTGATGATGTACAAATGTAACTGTGTAATTAGTTATTTTTTTTACCTATATTTGAACATACGTCTTTTGATGTATTTAATGTGATGTGATGGAGATAGAGTCTAAAAATTTAGAAGTTGTAGGCAAATATTTTGCTATCTAAACAAGGCTCGGGCCCTGAGCATCGAGCATGTGCCTGTCCACTTGGCTCGCAACCATGCATGCTCTGCCTGCCATCCTCCTGCTCGCCAAACAGGCACGGCTGTGTGTGCTGTGTGCATCGCATGCCGCATTGAAATGAGAGAAAAAAAGAGAGAGAAGACGACGTCTGTGTCCATCGCTGCCGGCTTCTGCAGCACAGCAGCAGAGCACCCACATGCTCTGTTTTCAAGGTGATCAGTGGCTCTCAGTGCCGTTGGAAGAAGCCCGCACACGGTTTTCAAAAGCCCACGGTTTTCCACTCGCCGTAGAGCCAATACCCGGGAAATAGTAGAGTGGACCGGGAGACCGGGAGGCCCCAACCACGCGTGCACCTCTCCCATCCCCACCCCAGCACCCCAGCGCATCGCCGCCGGCACCGCCCAGTTCCCAAGCTTCCTCCACGCCCACTCACCGCGCCGTGCACCTAGCTCGTCGCCACAGATCCCGCCGCGCACCGGCACCGCCCCGTCCCCAACCCTTCCTTCTCCATCTTCTCCACCCAGTACCCACCCACCCACCCATCCATCCATCCAACCCAGTGCGCGCGCTCCCACCACCCGCGGCGCTTCATCCATCAGCCTTAGCGCCGTCCGGCGAGGCAATGGCGGGCTGGTTGGATGACGAACTGGTGGAGCTCCGTGAGGTTGCGGACCAGGATGACTCGATCTCCTCCCGCTTCTTCCGTCCAGACAGGGAGCCCGAATCCGCGGTCCGGCAGATGATGTGGCCGAAAGCGGAGCGGGTCAAGTCCAATCCCACCAGCCAGACGGAGCTCCAGGACCTCTGCAACAAGTGCCTTGTCCCGGCCATCTACACCCCCATCGCCCGGGCCGCTGGCATCTGCCTGAAACCGCCGCCGGGCACCATCTGCGTGTACGCCGACGCCATCGAGGCCGGCATGCGGCTGCCTCTCCACGACTTCTATGTCGCGGTCCTACTTCACTACGGACTCGCGCCGAGCCAGCTCGCGCCCACCGCGTGGCGGTATATGGCGGCGTTCGTGCTCCTCTGTGAGGAGGTGGGAGTAGATCCGATGCTGTCGGTGTTCAGGTTCTTCTTCTCGATCTGTAATCAGGGTGGGTGGCATCATTTCAAGCACTATGGAGAGCCTAGTGCTACTGGACCTCGAAGACTGTTTAGTGGCACGCAGCCGACGCGTGCGGACTGGAAGAATTGGTTCTTCCTCCTCAGGGGCGCCGCCGAATATACCGTGGCCGTGCCCGGACAAGTGGGGGCTGCCGTGCAAGGACTCGGTTCGCATGCCGCCGAGGACCAGCGACTCGACTAGGGCCATGAAGAGGTTGCTGGAGAAGGTGGGGAACTCCGGCGGCCTTGATATCATGAGTTTCCTGTCAAGGCACACTCTGCCGGTCGCCGCGCAAGCGAGGCTCACTCCGGAGCAGAGGGCGGTCAAAATTGAAGAAGCTGCTGCTGCCAACGCAGCCGCCACCCCAGCCACCACCACCACCGCCACCACCAGCGCCGCCACCACTGCTGCCACCCCTGCTGCCGCCACCGCCACTTCTCGCGTCGCTCTCACTCCGGAGCAGAGGGCGGTGAAAGCAGAAAAAAGCCGCTGCCGCCACTGCCACCACCCCCACCACTGCCGCCAACGCCGCTCCCACCACTGCCGCTCGCGCTACCACCAAAGCCGCTCCCACCGCTACCGCTCGTGCCACCACCAAAGCCGCTCCGCCGTCGCTGCCACTCCCAACGGCGCCGCTCCCACCACAGCTGCTCGCGCCACCACCAAAGCCGCTCCCGTCGTCGCTGCCTCCGCCACCGCCACTCCCAACGGCGCCGCTCCCACCACAGCCGCTCGCGCCACCACCAAAGCCGCTCCCGTCGTCGCTGCCGACGTCGCTGCCACTCCCAACAGCGCCACTCCGACCACAGCCGCTCGCGCCACAACCACAGCCGCTCGCGCCACCACCAAAGCCGCTCCCGTTGTCGCTGCCACCGCCACCGCCACTCCCAACGGCGCCGCTCCCACCACAGCCGCTCCGCCGTCGCTGCCACCGCCACCGCCACTGCCGCCGCTCCCGCCGTCGCTGCCACCGCCACCGCCGCCGCTGGCGTGTCCAAGCCGCATCTCGCGGCTACGCTCGCTCCCAGCAGAGGGCGGTAAAAGTGGAAGGCGCCACCGCCTCGACCGCCACCTCTCGCGGTTCGGCTGTTGTGGGGAAATCATTTTCCTTCGCCCACAACGCCGCCTCCGGGCCAGGAGGCGAACCGACACTGCCCGCAAAGCGCAAATCGCCTGCCCCAGCTGCCGACGCCGTAGCCACCACAGCCACCTCTCCTGCGGGGCCTAGAAGCGAACCGGCTCCGCCCGGCAAAGCGCAAATCGCCTGCTGCCGCCGCCGCCCCCCGTCACCGCCGTCGCCGCCACCACAGCCACCTCTCGTGGCGTGTCCAGGCCACCGCCGCCACCACCACAGCAATCATCTTCCCGCCCCCTCACCGCCGCCACAACGGGGAAGGGCAAAGCTCCTGCCGATGTCCCTGGTCCATCTCGCTTGGAGCCACAGACATTGTCCTTGAAGCGCAAATCGCCTGCTGCAGTTGTCCCTGCTTCTTCATGCTCACAGGCACAGCCGTCGAACAACAGCAGCCTGATCATGCGGCCGGGCACCTCTCTCACGGGAGGGCAACCATGTCCCTGCACCCGCGACCCCACTCTTGCGGAGAAAGCATGTTCTTCCTGCGCCCACCGCTACTTGGATGGATTCAACTCCCGGCTCAAGGGGTTGTCAGAGTTTGGGTTGCGGTTTGAGGCGATGCTTCAGAAATATGAGAAGGCGTTGCAGCAGTGCAAGAGTAACATCGCCGGCACCAAGGCCATGATCGCCAAGGTCGAGCAGGAGCACGAGGAGAAGGACGCCCAGCTGGCCCAGGTGACGAAGCAGCATGCCGCCAAGGTCGACAAGCTCAACAAGCAGCATGCAGCCAAGGTCGACCAGCTCAACCGGGACTACAATGCTAAACTCGCCTTATTGAAGAAGGAGCTTGCTTCCACCAAGGACAAGTATAACAACTTGTTTAGCGAACCAGTGCAGCCTGTTTTGAAGGATGGATTAGTAGGAGAATCCCCTTGTGTATCGATGAGTATACAGTCAAATGAAAGAATGGAACAGTATATAAATGCTTAAATCAAGTCTGTCATGAATCATCTATGCCCAAACAGAAAACAAAACTTGTCCATTCTACTGACAAAGAATGGATAGCAAATAATGATGCTGCACATGCACAGGTACCAAATACTAATACTTGTACTTGATCTGTTCCTGCTTGGGAGGATCCATTTACACACTTGTTCATTAGCAAGAGATGATTGATTATTAAATTCCTGACTTCTTGAGATACACTTTATATACGTTGCAGCATTGTTTCTCAGTACATTTCAGAAGGCAATATGATTTGCTTTCTGTCAGACTTTCAATTTTGCTTGAATATATCTCGATGTGCTTGTGACTTTCAATCAGCCACTTGGGGGAATATGTTGAAGCCCTGACCTTTAAGCCAACCATTATTTGTTTCACTCCTCTAGTTGGTTTATCAGAAACAGGCTCAGTGTTTCTTCTTGTGCAACTATTATGTTTTTCTAACTTGCTGGTCCTGTTCAAGTTTCTTTCTCCATTTATATCCTGCAATGTTAAGTTCATTACTCAAAGTAAGTAAATTTTCCTTTCGCCGGGTGAACAAACTCCTCAAATGTCATGTCCACTATCAACTTGTGAATTGTGATTAGACACAAGTTGAAGACAGTAAAAGTATCGCAGATGCTGCTCTAGTGGCACCAACAGAAGCTGCTCTAGTAGAACCTCTCCTGACTCAATCATTGCTTAGTTTTAAGCCTTGTGACATGTTTACCATTATTAGATAGATTTGTGTTCCAGTTATGTGCTCACATTTTATAGTTCTTTACTGTCGATGAATAGTTATGATATTGGGTGTATTCATTGTGCCCTCTGATCCTCTATTAGTTATGATGCCATAAATTCATTATAATATCAAATGAAGTCTTGTATTGTTTGGTACAGGAAGGCATGGTTTCATCCCATAATTAAAAAAAAATGAATAATCTTTACCCTTGTTTTTAGTGAAAAATTGATAAGGAGTCGTGACTCTGACCTATAGTAGAGTTTGCTGCAAATTTTTGTAGCTGCTTATGAAAATTGCTCTTTTCAGTCTTTTGTGCCAGCCACGCAGTCATGATGGTATTAATCGCTGCGTGTCTGAGTCTCAGTCAGATTCATGTCTGTATGGTGAATTTTGCAAGTATGTTGTGGTTCTGGTCTGAGATATTTGTAATATCTTCTGTAAAAAGTAATTAGCTGCAAACGAAGATTACCAAATGATTATTGATCCTTGTTTCCTTGATGTGTTCTGGAAGCTATGGTCTTCCATTCTTTTTCCTTGTGAATTAGATTATTCTTCTTTATGCTTTTTGTTAGTTGCAGTCTCATGGATTATTAATGTATTTATTTGAATCTTTTCTTCATTCAATTCCAGTCCAATGTCTTCTCAGGAGCCTCTGGTGAAGTTTTTTTAACTGCTGCTGGCGGATTGAGGAAAATTGGACTAGGCGATACCTACGAAAAGTCCTTCACTGGTACACTTTGTGATACTTTGCACACTTATGTGTTTCAGACAGAACTGTTTCAAGTATGCTGTAGGCACACAATTTAAAGTGATGACTGTTTTTTCTTACCTGCCACACACTAGCAGTCTTCTGCACTTATGTGCTTTTCTTTATGCAATGGCAGAACTGTGCCCATTTGAGTTCCTAAACAGAGCATCCATTGGTTAGAACAACTAGTTTGCAAACTGTGCACAAAGGCAATGTTCAGTTAGCAACAATTAGATTTAGTTAGCAACTCTCTTGAGAATTTAATTATTGGAAGATTGTTATTAGTATTATGCAGGCTGCTCTCTCTTTTTGGCATTAATAGCATTGCATTGTTGGCCTTGGTGAAAATTCTGTGGTGGTCAACACATCTTGTATCCTGTTTTGCCTAGTAGGCTAACTCAGTTATAATTTGGCATATCGTCAAGAAGTTTAGAATAAATAAAATTCATTTGATTTATTGGGATATAGTTGCCTAGAATGAAGAAGTGCTATGCTTGAAGACATTTTTTGAATCCTATGATGCAAATTACATAAGGTAGCATGACACTGAATTTTGAATAGTTGTCTTCAATCCTTGATGGAGCCTAGAGCCCTAGATTGCCTAGCCATTAGGTCATCTTTCAGTTTTGTTAAGGTGAAAATGGCATTTTCAACATTTCCTGGTTATATTTTGGATATCATTCAGTTCAAATGTTTGTATGCTAATAAGGTTGACCTCCAGCACTGCTGAAGAATACTAGAGATTTTCCTATTAAACATTGCATTTCCTCGAGATATCATACTTTAAAGAAGAATGGCGTAAGACAGGCTATGCCTGGTGTGGCTTGCCAGGTTACCACAGTACTGTGCTGCAGGTGCAGCCGATTAAACAGACAGAAATAGCATATCACGTTTCCCAGAACCAGCTCATTCTTGTCAGGGAATGTATCGTGTCACTTCTCTGATATGCATATCAGCATTTCCTTTTCTCTCATATGCATACCAGCATTTCCTTTCCTTTGTTCCCCTTACATGATTGATAACTTGATATGTTAAGGTGAACATGTTATGCTGAATGAAAAGCCTGAACACGAATGCTCGGTTTGATTTTTGTTATGTGGAAAGCCAGAACTGTGCTCATGAACCAGTATGGATCATGACAGTCGCCGGCGGTGGACTGAGAATTCTGGACGTAGACACGAATGCTCAGTATGGATCATGACACAACTGCGTAGACACGAATGCTCAGTAGTCAGTATGGATCAATCCATACAATCCACTGGAGCACATGAACCAGCCAATGGAGCATATGGATCAATCCATTTCACCATAATTAACACATGGAGCATCCACCGTTAACCCATCCCCATCGTGAAGGATAACATACCCAGCTGCTCAAAACTAGGTTGTGGATTTTTCATCCCTACATAAGTGAATGATTTTTTTTTTTTTTTTTTTTTTTGGGTGGGGGGGGGGGGGGGGGGGGGGAGAGGGGATAATACCATCTAATGGTAGTAACTGTAAGAAAACATAAGACGAGGTTGTGTCACAGCAAGGGGGAACATCACAGAGTCTTGTTCTTTGTTTTTGGCAACACTGATCTAGGGATTTAGTCCAAAGTACCATTATTGCTTGCACCAAAAGCTGATCCTATTTTGATTGTTTTTTTTTTTCTTTGGACATCGATCTGGTAGTGTTAGAAAACATAAGACGAGCTGAACCTGTATTGCGGCTGTATCCTTTCAGATTTAGTGTCTTACGGTTGTATCCTTTCCATCTTTTCAGGTTTTTTGATTTTTTTATTTATTTATGATGTGGCACTTTATGATTGGTTGAGAAAAATGAAAGACAACAGATCTAGGAATCTTGCACAAAGAAAGTGGAAGACAGGAACCTCAAAATTCATGTGTAGGCAGTCCCTACTAATCTTCTGGGGATGGGTTTTGACTTTTGAGTGAGAACTCGGGCCAAAGCAAACACCGTTCGTCTCCCCGCGGGCTGTTCCCAGGCCGGCAAAGCCCACAAGGCTCTGACATTGCCAAGCTTTCAGAGGCCGCGCGTAGGACGGTAGGAGGCAGCAGCAGGCCCGGTAAGTATACAGTAGGTTGCCGTTCCGTTTGGCTCCGTGAAACCCGTAATACTCCGACAGGTCCGTCGCTCCGCTCCGGCACAGGCACAGCGTCGTGTGTACGGCAGCCTGGACCTGTGGACTGTGGACTGGTCACCACAGCAATCAATCATCGCCGGACCAACTAGTTGATCGCCCATGAAAAAAACGCAACGCAATGTGTTTGGACCAGCAGTAGGGCTTGTGGTGTGTGCGATGCACATGGCGTATTCAAAGCCGCCGCTAGCTGGTACAGTACTAGTAGTAGTAGGCCGGACTGGGACGTGTGTGTGTGCACGCGAGTTTGGCTACTTGGTCCCCACCCCCATGGAATCTATAGTAGCCTAGCCACAAGTGTTCGTCTTCCGCGTGCCCAAGCGGCCACCCAAACCGCCGTGGCTGGCGTCCCCTGCTGGCTTGTTCCTCACCGGCCACCGCATACGCACGCTGCACGCGTGACATACACAGAGCACAGTCCATGCGTACCTGGTGGTGTGTTGAGAGCAACCAGCCACGGATGGATGCCCTCGGTACGCGACAAGGCGGAGGCGTCAATGCCGGGCCCTATCGCTGCGCTGTGGTGTGCTTGCTGTCGACACACGACACGGGCCCGTCACTCACCCGTGCCTGCCTATTATCATCGACAGATCCACATCACTAGCTAGCCTGCCCATGCGCACAGCACCACAGCACGGGAGGAGTTGCACGGCGCCATCAGTTCACACCGTGGATTGGACTTGGCCTGCACCGAACGACGGTGGAAAACGACAACAAGCTTCTTTTTACAATATAATACTGGAGGTGTTGGGAGATTCATTTATCACGGGTGAATGCAAACAAAAAAACATTCACACTCCTAGGTGTACATGTACTGTAGACCCCACTCGCCATTCTTCCAAGGGCGGTCTTCACGCGCGCCGTATACTTTTCTACTAGTACACGTATATTTTCTTTGGTACTTTTGTACAGCACATATCAATCACCCACGCTACTAGTGTGCATTTCGTCACTCGTTCGTCGCCTCCCTCGCCCCGGAGGTCCTACTACGCTCCACGTCAGCATCCATAGCCGTAGAAAACGGAGCCGCGAGTCAAACCCACCAGTGAAATCCAATCAAGCCACGGCATCCCGCGCTGACCAAGTCAACCCATCCGAGCTGGCCTCCTCCTCAAGCCTTCCTGCCGTTGCCCGCCTTCTCCCTCCCCTCCTCCTCCTCCTCCGGCCGCCGGTCCACCGGCAACCTCCCATCCTTCCCTCGCCACCGTCACC
Source organism: Hyparrhenia diplandra (assembly GCA_015847255.1). Classification (NCBI taxonomy): domain Eukaryota; kingdom Viridiplantae; phylum Streptophyta; class Magnoliopsida; order Poales; family Poaceae; genus Hyparrhenia; species Hyparrhenia diplandra. The sequence continues at coordinate 178,156 of JADLZK010011535.1, read as the reverse complement.
ATCCCTGAACCTCGCGTAGATATCCCCCCTGTAGAAGCTCCACGTCCGCCACACCAGCACGAGCGACACGACCGCCCCCATCACGGTAGCCGCCGTGATAATCAGGAACGACTTCTTAAAGCACTCCACCCCGATACACAGCTTCTCATGCTTCCCTCCAACCACGGCGCCGACATTATCCTGCCTTGCGGCGGCGGCGTCGTAGAGCCGTCCCGCCACAAGCACGTTGAGGATGTACGACCCGACGGGGCTGGCCATGCCGCCCATGTTGTAGAGCGTGGAGTAGTACTTGAGCCCGAACACCTCGGAGATGATGGCGAACACCAGCGGCCACTGCGCGCCGAAGCAGAAGCCGATCACCACCGACGCCGCGTACAGCGACTGCGGCACGCCGAAGGCGATCAGGAGGTGGCCCGCGGACGCTAGCAGGAGGACGAAGGTGAGGGGAGGACCGGACGGGGAGGCGGTAGCGGACGAGGACGGCCTCGGAGGCGTAGCCGGCAGTCACGCGGCCGGCGTAGTTCCAGATGCTGATGAGAGAGACGAAGGTGTTGATGCTCTTGGATGGGTAGCCCAGGGACTCGCCGATCTGGCCCATGTTGTCGATCGCGGTTAGTGTGCCGCCCACGCCGCAGATGGTCGCGATGAAGAGGACTAGCATGTCCACGCTTACTAGGGCTTGCAGGATCGTGTAGTCCTCGCCGCGAGGTGGAGGACGGAACATGGTGCGCACGCACTTGCCGAATGAGCCCAGGCAAGACGATGATGATGTGCTCGATGGCGAAGGATGATGGTGCTCTGTTTTTCTTGGTGGTGGTGGTGGTGGTTGTTGCTGTTGTTGAAGACATCTGGAGGTCGGTAGAGGATGGTGGTGGAGCATCGCGCGCACCGCCGGCGTCGTCGACGACGGTGATGGTCGGCGGCGGGCCGGCGGCGCGGAGCGCGGCGTCGAGCTGGCGCTCGCGGAAGATCTTGTACTCCTGCTTGACGACGACGCCGAGGGGCATGAGGAGGAGGATGAGCAGCGGCGTGGCGGCGAGGCCGTAGGCGTCGCGGGAGAAGGGCACCTGCTTCTGCACCACGATCATGACGAGGGAGGAAGCACGCCAGCGCGATGGAGAGGTAGAGGAAGCAGAAGAAGGGGTCGGAGCTCGTCTCCTGCCCCCGCCACGGCGGCGCGGGTACGGCATGTACCGGATGGTGTGGACGAACACGACGGACACGGCGGCGGGGAGCCACGCGATGAGGAGGATGAGCGACTCGGCGTCGGCGCCGCCGTACAGCGCCAGGTACAGCTGCGTGTACACGGCGCCGCTGAGGCCCACGAAGCCCTTGAGGATGCCGATCACCACGCCGCGGCTCTCCGGGAAGTTCTTGACGCCCGTCACCAGCGCGCCCGTGTTGGCGAACGACTGCGAGTTGGCGCCCACGAAGAAGTAGAGGCACACGAGCCACAGCGGCGGGTGAGACGTGCGCCCGGACACGGCGAGGTACACCATGAGGTAGCCGAACAGGTTCATGCCGGCGCCCATGGCCAGCACCACCCACGGCGGCGTGACCTCGTTGATGAGCCCCGAGAAGACGCCCAGGTTCGCGCCGAGGTCCTTGAAGAAGGAGATGGTGTTGAGCGTGCGCTGGTCGTACCCGAGTGAGGACTTGAGCGTGCCGGAGTAGCTCGAGAAGATGTACGTCGCGCCGGAGGCCGCCATGATGAGCAGGCTCGCGAACACCGTGAACCACCGGCCCAGCAGCACCTGCCGCGCGAACCCGCGCGTCAGGATCACGGTCAGAGGGTTCCCCGACGGCGTCGCCGGCGAGCTGCTGCCGCTCCCGTCGAACACCATGGTGTCTGGCGCGCGGGGAGGAACAGGATGGATGTCCTGTCCGGCGCGGGTGCGGGTGATGGCCGGGCGTTGGTTGGTGTTTGTTGGGTGTGAATTATGAGCTTGTTTATACACACATGATGCTGTATTTAAGGAGCTGATTGAGGGAGGAAGGAGTGTGGATCGAGTGACGGGCTTGATGAGCCGTGCAGCTTTGTGATGTCTCTTTCACACTTTTATCTTGGACTTGGAGGTCATTAGGACGAACAGCTAGCCTAATTGAAAATTTGGATCTGACAAAGGTGAACTGTACTAACCTCTAGTACTGTACTACACTAACAACGTCTGAAAGATTTTTTTGGGCGAATACAGTTAGTTTGGTTCCACAGTGATTATTAAAAGAAAAAAAACAGGTTGATGAATCTGTTCCGTTTAATACTTTGGTGTCACAGACTCACAGTGATGTTTTGCACGTGTCGGTGTTTCAAAATTAACTGACAATTCAAAGACAGCAAAAGAAGGGGACAATTACTACTACCTCTCCTTTTTCTCAAAGAAAAAGTGTCTTTATATTTATAGGGTCCCTCTACATATTGATTGGGACATTCTCGGTGTTCTCAATAATAGAGCAACAATGAACTCTTAACTCCCAAAACCCCTTACCCACACCAGAATTCAGATTATTATAGTTTAGAGGAGAATCCTAACTCCCAAAATGTCTTACCTTAACCATATTTGAGGTTATCTGAGTTTATAATATCCTCGCCTAATAAGGCCACATTGTAACACTAAGGATGTTAAGGACCATAGGCACAAATCTTTTGCAAAACCATGTTTGATAGTCTTTAGATGGAGTAAAGGAAAAAAGGCCAAAAAATGACAAGTGCCCTATTTTACTAGAGGGAAATTGAAAAACACAAAACTAGATGACTGTAATCACATCTAAGGACCAGCAAAAAGACACATACTCCCTCCGTCCCACTGAGTTTGTCACCCCTGGATTCCGTCTTATCTTATTCGATACTTGTCTTATTCAAATTTTTTACACAAATATAATTTATTTTGTTACAACTTATTTTATCAATGAAGATACTTGAATATTGATTAATTTATTTTATGATTTGCATAAATATTTTGAATAAGACGGATGGTCAAACATGAAGTTCAAAAAGTCAAAAAAACGACCCGAACTCCATGGACCCAGAGGGAGTAGGAAAAAGAACCTTTGACTTCCAAACCTAATAAGGCCACATGGGACAAGAGGGGAACTATACCATCTTTGCTGAGAGCGTTGGATGACCATATGCACAATTCTGAAGCCGTTACGACTAATATCCCTCTAAAAGGATATATTGATGACGCTACCAATGGACTTATGAGCTAGTGAATGATTCCAAAAATAGCCACCACCCACAAAAATACATGAGAGACATGACATGAATCACCGCTACTCATAAGGAAGCTGGAACAAGTTTTTTCTCCGAGACACACACACACATGAAGAATGACCATTGCCTTAACGCCATTTCACCACAGTTGCACCATCTTGCTAGCAACCAAGCTCCTTGGAGCTCCCTATAAGTTCTGTATGCTAAAGGTAGAATGAGGCTGAACATGGCAAAGAGCAACCAAGGGGTTAGGAAGTTGATGGGAGACATAGGTAGAAATAAAGCTAACTAACTGGCAATATGGCTTACATGTTGCGCCAAGTCGTATCGTCGTGCACTTACATGTTGCTCCTCAACCACCTGGCTACCTATAAACGAGATCTAGAGTTCCACTAGGGTGGATCTATCATTGCTGGTGAACTTTGTCGATTTCGGTCTATGTGGACAATTAATTGGCCACTAGTTGCAACGACGAACTGCAACCCACCAGCATTCCAGCACGTACATCAAGACATCAAGCCACACCTAAGAAAGATCAATTGCTATCGCTTCCCACACGATGTCGTGCTACCGCCTTACTCTCTACCGCAAAGGCTTTGAGCATACCGCTACGGTAGTGACGGCGAGGACCATGAGGGTTTCGACAAAGGTCAACAGACCCAAAGATCAAGTCAAGGAGTTGACCGGTCCAAGCTAGTAGAGCACACAAAAAGGATTCACAACATTCTTTGTCCTGATTTGTGTCAATTGTACCTGTAAGTTGTCCGCTTGTTGTGTGTGTGGCCTCTTAGAGCAACAACAATGTATAGAACCGGACTGTGTTCTATCTCATGATTTGATGGCACCTATTAAAATTGTGGAACCAACATCGGATCTACAAGTGGACTCCATGTCATTAATAAAAGGACAACCGAACAACCATCCGGTGTACGGGACCGACGCATGGAGGAACATGCAAAGGAGAGAGAGAGCGCTGGGAGAGGAAGAAGATTTCTTTAATACGGAGCGTGTGCTATCTATAGGCGCGGGTTCTCCATCCAACTGAGGCCATAGTGAACGGACCGACTTCGAACCAAACATTGTGGACGCTCTTAGGCTTCTACATTGTGTCCTATTTTCTCGATGGTCCTTCGGATCTGTGATATCTACTGCTCTAGCTTCCCTGCCCTCCCTGCCGGCACCTAATCGTGGGATCAAATGTCCCACGTTCTAGTCGTGGGCCAACAACTACAACTACCGCGTTTATTTTTTACCCAGAGTGACTGAAACATGTTAGCAGTAGCACGGATGAGTGCGGTAGTTGTGTGGGTGTGAGTGTGACCCGATCTTGAAATTTTGCTCCCTACTACGTGCTGTACCATATATACAAGACTTACCACATCCTCATGCATCATCGGTCAAAATAATAAAAGAAAACCCTGACGTTCTAGAATCTAGATCACCATCAGACGCAACTTGTGCACAGAAATTCCCTGTGGAAGAACCAAAGTGTGTGCCCCGTCGTCAGAAACGCATGATATGATGATCGAGCTGGCGACCGGACAGCAGATAGTCGGACGCGATGGGTCGGTCTTGCGGCGGTGGCACGGCACGACGTACAGCTTGACTTGGGAGTGCAGCGCCACGAGCACGACGACTTCTCGTGGAGCGAACGGGAGCGCTGCACGTACTCCACAGGCCTGCCTGTAGGAATCAATCAATCGATCAGATATTCTTCAGGCATGGTGATCATGGGAAGGGAGTGACCGCCGAGGATATTTTTCAAGGAGACAGCGACGCCTGCCTGCGTGCGGACTGCGGACGCTTTGTTGACTGCCTTGCCCTGCGGTCTGTCTGTGCTTCTTCCTCGGCTCCAGCAGTCCTGCGATCCGCTGGCGTCGCGCGTGTAAAAAGCGTCCCCTCGGTCACCGGCCACGGAGCGCGACGTGCGGTGTGGTGCGGCCCGTGAGGACATGGACATGGACATGGATCGGCAATTCGTTGGGCAGGTGTGGACTTGGGGAGACGCGGACGACGACGCGTGGTTAGGACGGACGGACGGACGATTTGCGCCTGCCTTGATTGTGCTTATTCTATTATTAATTTCTTTTTGAAAGGTGAATTAATTAATTAGTGGGGGTAAGTCAAGCTGTCGATAGTGTCCTCCTGTGCGCTTGCTAATTCGTTTTTGGGGCAGAGGTAGGTGCGCGGTTCGTGGCGTCAATCCAGCGCGGCCAAGCAACTACTCCCTCTGTTCGTGCTTTGCGATTCGGTTCGGTATTTTCAAACTCCAGCGATTATTTATTAAAATATATAAAAATTTTATACTAGGTAATTAGTATCATCGAAATATCTTTAAGTCTAGTTTTTAACAAATTTATTTGGAGATATAAATGTTGCCCCGTATTTTCTACAAACGTGTAGTCAAAGTTGAGTCGGTTGGTAGACACGCTCCCATAGGTGCAAATGAAATGGAACGGAGGGAGTACTTGCAATCTGTGTGTGTGTGTGTCTGTCCTGCGCTCGCTGCTGTACCTGTAGGCTGTACTCACGTCTGCTTCGGTGCCATCGATGGCTCACGTCTGTTTGTGAGTACGGATTACTGTTCCACATAATGACTCTGCTCAGTCTCCAAGGGATTTGTTTGCCTAAACACGAGTAGTAGTACTATTTTACAGTAGCCTACTAGCCCATTTGACCGCGGCGTCCAAATGCCAAGGCATTACCTACTCATACTCAGGAAATTACTGTGCTAGTCGTTGTTGTTCCTCAATTTTACTTTTTGTCGCTGAACCTGAAACTATGCCCACTGATGAAGAAGTGGCAGGCAGGCAGGCAGGCACATTATTATCAGGAAGGAAATGGTAGGCACATTCTTTTCAGCAAGGAAATGGCAGGCACATTCTGTTGCGACGGGTGTGTGTACGTGCGCGGCACGCCACGCATGAAGCATGTACTTTTGCTTAGTCGTGTTTTGTGGTGGTTAGGCTGTTCCAGCTGCACAGTTTGGTAAGTTTTCCCTCGACTAAATTTTATTGACGGGTTGTTTAGTTTGAGTGTGACCAAACGGGACTAAAAAGGGTTGAGGTGTTTGGCTCCAAAGTGACTAAAATGCCGTTTGGATCGCCGGCCTAGCTTGCTTCACAAGGTGTCGTACCGCCAAAGCCTTTTTCTGTTTATCTGTGGTTGTTCGCCACATCTTTTCCTGTCTACGACGAAGGTGAGGCGATGTAATTTGGCCGCCACAGGCATGGCGCGATTTTGTGCTGCGGACAGTGATGGCAACCACAACTTTATTACGAACCAAACACCGGCCATAGACCTGGTGGCTGTCGGCGTGACATGGTCAGCACAAAACCAAACACCAGCCTACCACTCGCGGCTGTGCAGTTGTGGCATGGCGCACGGTGGCATGGAACCAAATAACCTCTGAAAGTTGTGTAGTCCTCCTTTTGTCTTTTAGGCTTATGAGATTAAAGTGTTTGTCATTTTTTTTACTTAGTTTAGTTGAAACTTTAGTCTCTAAATAAATGACTAAACTTTAGGAGGTGGGATCCCAACAAGCCTAAGTGCACATAGAGAGAGATTAGCGGCGCACCGTTTCTGCTCGTCTTCCTCCTCTCTCTATTCGAAGAAACTCTCTCCCTCTATGTACATTATTCGAAACTAGTAGTGTGTTAGCTCTATTGTTGATATATATCTATTTGCAAAAAACTATAGAGTTAAATGCACTGTAGCACCTTAAACTTGTCATGGTGTGCCATCTGGGTCCATCATCTTGCAAAACGCACATCTGACACCTTAAACTTGTCATGATGTGTCATCTAAGTCCATCATCTTGCAAAACGCACATCTGGCACCTTAAACTTGTCATGGTGTGCCATCTGGGTCCATCATCTTGCAAAACACACATCCGAGCAGCCCTCCTCACTGACGTGCCGGATTAAGCGCTTCGCTGGACGGGTCCTCAAGAAAGCGGCATCTCCACTACTATATTACAAGGCACAAGACTCCTCATCGGCCAAGCTGCTGCGAGCGGGCGGATCGCCCGGCGCATCCACTCACCAGGTACGGTCGCCAAACACGGAGAGATCCTTGTAATGCAACGCATGGGGTTCATCAAAGGCACGCCCGGCGAGAGGAGGGCAAACAAGCATCACGAGAATCGGGCGACAACCTTGAACCTTCCGCTGGGAGGAGGCTGCGAGGCGGTTGTTCCCGGACGTCGGCGGCCGCTCCCGCCCGAGGAAGCGCCCGGAGGAGGGGCGCTTGACTACGTGCGTTACTCTATCCGGAGTGCACGACCTTAGTTGTTTATTTCACGAGTAATCGGCTTAGTTGTTTAAGGTGTCAGATGTGCGTTTTGCAAGATATTGGACCTAGATGGCACACCATGACAAGTTTAAGGTGCCAGATGTGCGTTTTGCAAGATGATGGACCTAGATGACACACCATGACAAGTTTAAGGTGTCAAATGTGCGTTTTGCAAGATGATGGACCCAAGTGGCACACCATGACAAGTTTAAGGTGCTACAGTGCATTTAACTCAAAACTATATATTGGTAACACACTACTTTTTTTCAACTTAAAATTACCAGTATGGGGGAAGTATATTTGTAGGCTATATATGGAGACTGGTTGATTTGTTTTTTTGGGGGAGTATATCCGTAGGCTAGATATCGAGACTTTCTCTATCATCTTCTTCTTCTTCTTTTTTGATATATATATATATATATATATAAGAGGCTGGCCTCAATCGTTGGCTACTGTATTATATTATTGCAGCTGCAGCATCTATTCTTTTGACGGCGGAGCGGGCTGCCATCTCTTAGCACTGCTATGAGTAATATCTTCTTCGTTAAAATAAAGAGCCGTCGAAGACCAAAAGTCTCCCTGTTCTCTGCAATTGGTTGGACTTGGACTGTAACCGACTACACTTGCGTCGCCTTTTGTTGACCTGTGAGCGAGAAACGCCACAACACGTCTTTGATGCAGTCCACACTGCACTTTCCCTTTTTCTTGGAGTTCAAACTATACTATATAGGGGTGTGTCTGTGTGTGAGCATGACACATTCATGGCAATTCTACCTTGAACTTTAGCAATGAGTTGTGGCTAATTCTTTTTTGACTTTGGGGGCAACAGAGCACCATATGTCTATGGGCTGCCAATGATTTACACTTTAGATATTTACCCTAAGTTTTCCATTTTATACAAATATTTTTTTCCAAAACACCTTTTGCAATTGTTTTCCCTATCGCAAAACTGTGCAGAGAACTTTTTGGCGACAATTTTCTGAAAGTGATTTTCGTTTTCTCTTTTTTTCTCTTTATAAAAAAAGAGAGCACTGATACCTATCAAATTCCACACAAAAATCATGGATACCTATTGAAAAAAGCTAAGGTTAAGCATGGGTAGTGTTGGAGCATTTTTATAGAAAGGTCATGTCATCTTCATGAAATTTCTGATTAGATGGCCCATATACAGTGAACAACGACATCCTCTGCAGTTTGCACACGTTTACTTAAGGCCTTCCACAGGTTAACGAATTCCTCTTGTGCCAGTTTAGAATTATTTCAGATATGAGCTTTTATCCCTTTTCTTAAAGACAGTGGTCACAATGAATAGTGTGTGTCATGGACGTCATGATCGTCGTCGTCATCATCGTCCTTGTTTGCTGAAAGCTCCTTACACTAACACTTGTGTGATCGGTGGTCAGCTCTTTCGCCTGCTTCTTCTTCAGAGTGATGACAACTCACATGGCGATGCCAGATACACGACTGAACACGCATGGATTATCTCCATTTGCAGAGTGCTACAAAAGGCAAAACAAGAATTGACGCGTCGTGATGCAGAGGGAAACAACACATCAAAGTGGTCCGTGGAAGCCTTTTTTCTGGACAGATAAACACGTGTGTGGATCTAATAATGCATTTACCATCTTATATGCTAGTCGTAGATAGAGCCTTTTGATCTAGTAATTTGTCTGCAAGTGAAATTACTATGAAAAACATACTAGTAGTACATGATTGAACAAATATCAAAGAGCTGAAATTTCAGAATAACAGTCAGCAAGACGTGCACTCAAGAGCAACACCATCTCTATCTACAACGAAGTTCAGCACCCAGCGTTTGTAATTGTATATCGCCTTCAGACTAGCATAATGAAATCGCTTATTCGATCGATCACCAGCAAGATCCATCTCCAGTCATATCAATTCCTTCCACTATAAAGATTGAGAATTGCAGCTCAGATTCTCCTCTCTGTTTGACTGAAATGTCTGGATCTCGTTTCAGGATCCGGAGTGATTGCAGACCAAAGACAGAACAGAAGGCGACCACCACTAACCATGCATGTGGCTCATGATCTCTCGTGCTGATTGATGACACCACTAGAAGCACATCCATTTAACACGAGCTGATGATAATCATCCTTCAGTTTTTCAAGAAATCCATCAGGCAGTCATGTATTTGGAATACATATATGTACATAACATCTATCTATGTCAGTAATGTGTATCATTGAAAAATCGGCAGTCAGTGCCGTGCTCGCAAGTGATTCCAAGGATATTTTATCCAAGAAGAGAGCAGAGATTCCAGGGATATGCTGTCTCTTCGGAGACATCTGATAAAATTGGAACGATACAGAGCATTCTAGGGATATATTGCAGAGTATGCTCGCAAATGATTCCATTTAACACGATCCGTCTCCCTAGCTTTATAGTAGTCCACAACCAAAATCAGAGAGAAGAAACAATCGCACATACGCTGCAGCCTGCAATGTAGCGGTAACCACAAGAACGGAACATGCTGATACAGATTATATTCCCGACAGTGCAGGCGTGCAGCAGATTCTGCAATCTTCAACGTTATTTGCTGAATGCATTAACACTCTATTAGCAGCCACGAATGGACTCGAAGAGATACATCAACCACATGGTTTGCTTTCAGAAAAGAAATTAAAAGGAAACAAAAGCCTGCCTGCCTGCCTGCCTGTATGCATGGACATCGCAACAGAAGAGAGATGTATGGACTGAATCGATCGATGAGCGATAAAAAGATTTCATTGATCAGCTTTATTTCGCCACAGGCCGGTGCTAGTGGAGGATACAAACGAGTGTCCCATGACAAACCGCTTTCGCGAGACGGCGAGAGCAATGCGATGTGGGATTGAAGATGACAGCAATGATTTGGGATCTGTCGAGAATTTAGGAGTACTGGTTGTAGCTTTAGGAGTAGCTTTTCCATGGGGAAAAAGTTTGCATTGAATCAGCTTCAAAATTGATGGCAATTGGCAAACAGAGAGAAGCCAAGAACAACACTGCATTGCGTCGGCAGGAGGCGACGTTTCTCATTTCTTGCCAGTTCATCACAGAAAATACCCTTTTGGTATGTTCCAATTCGGTAGCTACAGAAAGACAAACTAAATGGCCATCATTGATTTTTCTTCTTCTCTTTTTATATATTCTAAGGTAATAGTATTGTATTTTTTGAGAAGAATGTAATAATTTGAGCAGAATGTAATATATTGTATTATTATTAGACTATATATATATATATATATTCAAATTCAAACAAATTTCAAAGATGTTTCTCTTTCGGTCATGCCAAGCCCACGGCCCTTATGCAACTAAATGGGCTGTTATGATGCATGGTTTTGGAAGGGCATTTTCTTGCGGGCCCCCTCAAAAAAAAAAAAAAAAAACGGTAGGGAACCGGGCGGGCGTCTGGCCGGACAGACCGTTGGTGGGCCGCGCGAGGCTAGACCAAGAGGCCAAGACGCCTGTAACTTCATAAAAAAAACTAGCTGGGTGTGACTAAATGGGCCATGGGATCACTGCAATTCACACTTGTAACTTCGTTTTTTCATGCCATGGTTGTCACACCTGTAACTTCGTTTTTCAAAGTGAAGCTAGCTCTCCAAAGTGCCAAACAGGATATTAGAGAATTGTCAAAGGATCGGAAAGATACAGAGAGGATTTTTATTGGAATAGCTCTCCAAATGAGGACTTAGAAAGTGGGTTTAAGTGCAATTGCCTGAGATGCTCTTACTTAAATAAGTGATTTATGACTCATGTGGCAAGGCTTGTGGTAGATATCAATGAGTTGTTTAACTCTATGTATATGATTTTTCATTTGAAATTACTTAGTATCTCAAAATTTTTGTTCGAAGTTCTAATATTTTAAAATTCAAAATTTAAATTAGCAAAACAAAGTCATGTGAAAAAATGATTAAAACAGAAGTGGTAGGTCTTGATGCATTATACAACTTTGTTTTTGATAATTTTTTTCATTTGAAATCATTTATTACCCCAATAATCTATTTGAATTCCTAAAACTTTGGTATTCACATTTTAAATAGTTCAAATAAATTCGGATGGGGAAATGACTAAAAACGAAAGTTGTAGATCTCAATAGGTTCTAAAACTTTATAGTCGATGACATTTTCATTTGAATTCATTTGATACTCAATATATATTTATGTGACGCATATATGGTCTAAAATAGAAAAAAAAGTAAATATTGGGCCAAGTAGGGCTCTAGATAAGCAATACATTCAGCCCAAACCATACCCCTGCCACAAGGTTAGCCATTCGATCAAAAGCGGACGACCAAGATACATCATGTCCCAAATAAAAACACTCGAAACCCTACCCAACCCTCACACGCATCCCAACGTCGTCCGGGCGCCGCCTCCACCGGCGTGGCGGTGTAGTGTGGCGGGCGAGTTCCCTAACCTAGCGGGCGGTGCGGTGGCGACCCACCTCAACATGGCGAAAATGGTGTGGGGCGCACCTCGGCCGTGCGGCGCTGCGCCCCCCGCCCGGTGCGGTGTTTCGGGGCAAGTGTGGCACTTGGAGCGGTGGTGCGGCGGCGCGGTGGGGCTCGAGGTGGGTGTAGGCTCATATTTTTAGTGGGCACGATAGGGTGTAGTGACTCTCCGCGTCCCGAGAGGCTTCTTCTATCTCATGCTTCCCTAGCTCTCTCTCTCTCTCTCTCCGACTACCCTTTTCCATGTGCTCCGGTGTGTGCTCCAGCAACTCCGCGACTAAATCTGGTGCCTACATGATTGGATTTGCCCATCTCACCATTGGAGTGTTACGATATGGTGCCCCTGCGACTGGATCCATCGGTCTCCTCACCAGGGTGAGCTCTCACTGATGGACATGTATTTTTTTTCAACGTATGTGCACTACTGTGTTGGCCTGTTCCTTTCTTTTTCGTCGAGCACCACTATGTCTGTCCCACATAGAAAGCTGAAACTTCTATGTTTAAGGTTCTCTGTTTATTGCGTAAAAGTAGTGCAAAATAAATCATAGATCTACTACCCTATATGATTTCTATTTCTGCTACTTACTAATGTCAGATTATTATAAGTATTGTATATTTTTCATTGCTAGATTGAAGTTTGAGAGCACCAAAAGTACCTCCAGGGTTGAGTTTTCTATAAAAAAATCCATCTGCATTTTTTTTTGCCATACTATGGGTGCCTGAAAATTTTAGTAGTTTCTATTTTTCTATCCTATTGATGATTCCATTTTTTATGTTGTGCCTAGGTGTACAGTGATGCTGAAGCTAAGACAATTAATGTTCTCCTTGTTGGGAACCAGGTGAAGGCTTATCAAGGTGATTAAACTATTAGCTCAATGCTTATGAAAATGCTACGATCAAATACACAAACTGATGTTGATGGTATTCAGTAGCTTAGTGTTAGTTTACCTATTTTAGTTATGTTATGTTATTTATATCTAACAGCGCTATGTTTGGCCAAGTTGACATATACACACATATGTACCGGCTTATATGTTATTAGGCAATAAAGGGACTACATATTTCTTCTATGCATGTCTAAAAGGGCTACTTATTTCTTCTGCCACGCAACATCCTGGGGTTCCTACATACTATTCTGTAACAGGTTATGGAACCATGTTTGCAGTTTTTTCTCTGAAGATTGTCCTTCCTATATAATGGCAAGGGAGCTAGGATGCTATTGGCATCACTTAAGAGTATGATCCAGAGAGGACCAGGTAATCTCTCTAGATTCATCAAAAAATAGTTTACCCATGTTAACTTGTTTCTTTATGATTATTTCTATACCTAATAAATATAAAAAGTGGAAGCAAGCTCATGACTTCCGATCAGACAATTTTGATAATTCTAAGACAAATAGTTAAGATGTGATCCCGTCATGGGACACCATGATTGTGTGCCCCAACCACACGGTCAGGGGTCTACGAGGTTGGGCACAAGTTCCGGATGGTGAGAGAATATGATGGGTTAGGTGAGTCATAGTTCCTCGTCACACGGGTGAGATTTGTCGTCGATGATGTTAGCTACATTGTCGACTACTTCGATTTGGAGGAGAAGGGGGAGGGCAGGTCAGATAAGGCCACTGAGTATCTACATTGGAAGTTCATCATACCGGATGTCGGGATTTGCTGAGGGAGAGTGAGGCCCCATCTCGTGCCTAGCGCTACACAATGGAGGCCTAGTGTGATGGGGCATGGTCTCTAGGAGTGGTGTGTAGGGTCCTCTGTGAGTGTGACCAAGGTTGTGGACCACAAGATGTGCTGCATGTGCTTCTTCAACTTACTTGTCATTCTTGCCTTCTCAGCTACTCGCCTTGCTTCTCATAGTCTCCAAGCATATCAACCACTTATTCAACGAAATGCCACAAAGGGGTAACTTTACCAATTTGTAGAAGAGGTGGTTGTATCAAAACAAGCTAGACATCCAAACACACTCTAAGTCTAGGAAGGCTTAGATAGTGCCTACAACCAAACAAGTCCATCTTGGCTTGCTAGGGACAATCTTGGTGCAGCCTGGCTTAGTTTTGCTTGCTAGTCTTGTCTAGGAAATGAACTAAACACATAGTAAATGACGTATGTCTACAACAACTAGCTGGTAAGCATGGTGGTAGGTGACACTTGACGTTATTTGTTGAGAGAGTGGAAACCAAGGGAGGGCAAGGGGACCAACCACCATATAGCATGGGAGTGGATGGTGCTTAGTAGCGTGCTAATGGGCTTGGCTTCCCAAGCACATTTGAGGAGATGCAATTGAAATGTAACTTGTGGGAGCATTCAATGTTAAACAGTGCTTGGCCATGACTGGACCTCATGGCTGAGGCAAATTGCACATATCTTCTGATGGCGCTGAGGCAAATTGTACATATCTTCTAAAATTGTCGGTGTTCTAGAAACCGGGGGTCTCTAAGGGACTCTACAGGTGAAGAGTGTGTTAGCGACTGCTTCGCAGCTATGATGGCTACGTGAAAGAGAAGAGAGGGAGACACAGACTTCTTACATTGGTTCAGGCTTGCACCGACAAGGTGCCTATGTAGGGGCGTACAAGCTACTAGGAGAGGGATGGATCCCAAGTCCAAGTACCAATACGTCTTGTGCAACCAAGCTCAGGAATTGTAATGTATACCTAAGCCACTTTTTGACAATTTTTTTTTCTGACTTTAGCTCTAACAAAGAAGATGCTTGACAATAAGAGCTAGAGTCAGATTCAGAACCCTACCAAACTAGCACTTAAATAGGTTAAGAAAAACATTTCTTCGTCATAGTTTGACTATCATGGCCTGCCCTATCACCGTGATTACCTTTTTTTTAGCCGAGCCACTATAATTACTGCACATCACTGTTTGATTGGGCCATATGGAGGCAAGAGTTTCCTTTCAGGGCTCTTGATTGTTTTCCACTGGGCCACCAGTAGGCTAGAGTTTCCTTTCTGGTCTGTTGATTGTGCTTTGACAGGCCTTCAAAAAGTGATCTCAAGCAGTTTCCATAGAAACCCTACGATGTGGAGGCCTATGTAAGTACATGGCACCTACTTACCATGAGCTCCATGCGAACAATGCATATGAATTTTCTTTGGCGTTGCTTCTCATAAAAAAAAAAAAAACTAAATAAAATCTACCATTCGTAAAAATAAAAAAACTAACATTTTTTAACCTTATATTGGTAGTGACATATTGCAAGGTATTCTGAGTAATACCTTCCACAAAGACGAAAAAATTAACCTTCTCTTGTAAGCACATCTTACCCGGCCCAAGCTGTAGTGGTATATTTGTGTGCGGCACACACAGTTTGTAAAAAAAAAATGATCCTTGGTGGCCTAACTTAATTACGTGCCGCCCATAAATGGATCTTTTTTTGTTCATTTTAATGCCCAGTAGAACCACTGCGGTGCCAAGGTATTTTGATTGCTTTTTTTATTTGGTCGCATGCTCAGTTTTACTGGAGTGGAGGATTGTTGTTGCCTAGCTGATCGATGTCTGCCGCCTTTTCGTCATCCAGAGTTTGTTGATTTGATCAAAATCAGGATGAATGAAAACCAATAGGAACTAGTACTGTCACATTTTAATTTTCATGTATCCAGGTTTGATAAGCTGATATATATAGTTGTTTCCTGGCACAGGTTGTGTCGATTTTCCCATATGATGTTTTCATAAAGAACTTAATGTGTTGTGGTGTAGGTCGATTCATATGGAACCATAGTGATGTAGTTTTATTGCTTTTCAACACTTTTTGATGCCTGTGTTATATATCTCTAAAATATGGACTCAGCAGCTTAGCGTGAGTTTACCTATTTAACAGTGCTATGTCTGGCCAAGTGCCTTTATATGGATACTTCATTTAGGGCTTGCTATGCAAGAGGACATATACACACATTTGCACCGACTTATACGTTATTAGGCAATAAAGGGCTACTTATTTCTTCTGCATTTCTGAAAGGGCTTCTAATTTCTTCTGCATTTCTAGCCCACGCAACATGCTGGGGTTCCTACATACTACTCTGTAATGGATTATGGAACCATGTTTGCAGTTTTTCTAAAGCTTGTGCTTCCTTAATGGCAAGCGAAATAGTAATGATGTCATTGGCATTACTTAAGAGTATGATCGGACCAGGTAATCTCTCTAGATTCTCACATAATCATAACACAAATATATTATCATCTAGAAGCCTTGGTAACAAACGTAATGCAAGAAAGGATATAGTGCCACCAGAAACGATTTGTGATTCCAAACATTGAGAAGCATGCAAACTTTTACCCTTCGCACCAGCAATTATGTCAGAATCAACAACAAGCACGTGTTGAAGTTTAGTAGTGACCAAGAGATCGAAACATCAATGCATAGCACATAATACTTATTATCTTTGTATTAGCTTGTATCAAATACAAATTGTCAGATATGTTCCAAAATAGCTTTGGAATGTATGACACGTATTAGTGCGATGCGCACACAAATGCAAAGAAACTAGCCTAACAAATAACAAGCAATTACTATAAATAATTAGCTATGTATGACAACCAAGAGGTAAGCATGGTGGAAAGTGGCAGTTCCAACTTGATGTTGAGAGAAAAAATCAACATAAAGTAGGGGAACTACCATCAGTCCGTAGATGCTAAGCATGGAAGGAGGCGAAGTTGGGCCTTCTTTACCTTACCTACTGGCACCAAGGTCGAGGTCCACGTCGACGATGACAACTTCCAAGAGTCCTAGTCCGAGGCCACCCGACGCGGCACACCATCAAGTATGCGTGCACCTCCTCATCGCCACCGACGAACGCGTGCTTGCGAAGCCCTTCATGCCATCCCACATCCACCCATGCCCGGCTGCCCGCATCGATCCCATCATGGTTCCGCACGCACAACATCGTCGAGGTGTTCCACAACGATGGGTGGTGGTTGGGCATCGTCGTGTCCACCTACGATGTCGCGAGGGTCACCATCGTGTTTCCCATCACCTGCTGGGTCATTGAGTTCCCGCTAGGCCTTGTCTTCTCCTACCACAACTACGTTGGCGATGACTAGATCCCGTCCTAGGATGCCATGATTGTGTGCCCCCCCGCATCGACTAGGGTCTACAAAGTCGGGGACAAGATCCCGTGGTGAGGTAATAGGATGTGTTCGGTGAGTCCTAGTTCCCCATCATGGTGAGATTTGATGTCGATGGCGCTAGCTATGTCATCGAAAGTGCTTCAATATGGAGGAGGAGGGGGGGCGGGGCGCAGAAGACCACCGAGTATCCGCATTGGAAGTTCATCACAATTGGATGTCGGGGATTCATTGGGGGAGAGTGAGGCCCATCTTGTGCCTAGAGCCGTCGTGGAGGCCTCTTGTGATGGGGCATGGTCTTCGAGTGGTGGCACGGGGGTCCCTCGGTGGCGGTGACCAAGGTTGTGGACCACAAGATGTGTTGGATGTGCTTCTTCAACTTGCTCGTCATTCTTGCATTTTCACATACTCACCTTTCTTCTCACACTCACCATGGAAAGCAACCACTTGATCGACGAAATGCCACAAAGGGGGAACTTTACCGATTTGTAGAAGATGTTACTTTATCAAAAACAAGCCAGACAACCAAACACACTCTAGGGGCTATGTAGTCTTAGATAGATCCCGCAACCAAGTCCATCTTGGCTTGCTAGGGACATGTTTGGTCTAGCACATTTATAGTTTTGTTAGCTAGTCTTGTCTAGAAAAACGAACCAAACACAATGTAAATTACCTATGTCATCAACAACTAGCTAGTAAGCATGGTGGTAGGCGACACTTGATGTTATTTGTTGAGAGAGTTGAAACCAAGGGAGGGCATACAAGGGGACAACCATCACTCACATTAATGTTAACATGGGAGTTGATGGTGCTTAATTAGAAGCGTCTTGATGGTCTTGGCCTCCCAAGCACCTTTGAGGAGATGCAATTGAAATGGAACTTGTGGGTGTATTCAATAGTGGGCGATTGCTTGGCCACGACCGGACCTCATGGCACCGAGGCAAATTGCACATATCTTCTAATGGTGCCAAGGCAAATTCTACATACCTTCTAAAATCATCAAGAGAACTCAAAGTTAGAAAATGGCTATTCCTTGCTTGTACAAATACAAAGTACATCATGACAGAGATCAATTAGTGGATCAAACATTCAAGAAACAAAATGAGTGGATCAGACATTCGAACACTTCAAAAACACATAAATTTTTTTAGTGAAAGATAGAGAACATGAATCACAATTCTAGCTTATGCATAACACAAATATATATCATCCGGATGTCTTCGTAACAACGTAATACAAGAAAGAATATAGACAAGCAACAAATCAATCAGCCAATGCCACTAGAAATGATTTGTGATTGCAAACATTTAGAAGCATGAAAACTCTTACCACATGCACCAACAATGTTGTCGAAATCGGCAACAAACACATATTGAAGTTTAGTAGTGACTACGAGAAACATCAATGCATAACACATAACACTTATCATCTTTGTATTAGCTTGTATCAATTACAAAGTGCCTAATAAGAACCAAACTAGCTTTGGAATGTAAGATATGTATTAGTACAAGAAGCACACAAATGCAAAGCTACTTGGCCTACCCAATAACAAGCAATTATTATAAATAAATTAGCAATGTATGACAGCCGCGAGGTAAGCAGGGTGGCAACTCGGACTTCCAACTTGATGTTGAGAGAGAAAATCAACAAAAAGTAGGGGAACTATCATCAGTTATGTATATGCTAGCATAGAAGGAGCCAAAGATGGGCCTTCTTCACCTTGTCCTTCCTTGCCTTCCCGGCCTTGTCCTTCTCTACCTTCTTGGCCTTCTTCGCTTTGCCATTCTCTACCTCCTTGGCCATCGCCATCTTTGTAGTGAGGATGGCCATTGCCTTTCTTGCCTTCCATGGATGATGATTTTAGTACGTTGTACTACCAATTTGACCACTTGAGAGTTTGATGAACAAATATGAGTGGCATAGGCACAAACATTGCACAACCAATTGATCTTGGTACTCCTGATCCCCATGGCAAAAAAAGGCATACATAGTATTTTTTTTGTCTACAAAGATAGAAAAAAGAGTAAGTATAGAAGTAAGGGGAAAGAAAGCACAATTAATATGGAGAGCATACTGAAGGTTACAATGTGTGCAAATGAAATAAAGGAGAATGGGAAATTAATGGGGAGCAAACCCATGGAGCATATTCTATAGAAGTCATGCATAAAAAACAATTGAGATCCTCAAGCATGAATTTGGAATTTTTGCTAGGGCGCACAATCAGTAGATTATATTAGGAAGTAGGCCAACGACCTTAGCCCCTAAAACCCTTAGGAAAGGCATCATTATTAGAGATAGAGATGCAAAAGGTGATAGATTGGGAAAAATGGAATTTACCCTATCGCTACACCTCCTGCTCACACTTTTCTTTGTTAGGAAGTGCTCGGCCATGCCTCTCACCACATCTTGCATATGCGTCATGCCATTGAAAAGAAAATGACACGTTACTAGCTATCCTAGACCATGTGTGCGTATTATGCCAAAGTTGAGCACGCCCTGCTATTCTTGTGTCTATCTGCATCCACCCATTGAAAAACACACACAAAATGATGTTTGTTGTCCGACCTCCTCGGACATAATAGCGTTAGGGGGGTCCTCGACGATTGGCGACAGAGTGTCATCGTAGTCAAGGAACATAACAATCCGCTTCCCCTTGGCGTGTCGAAGACCGACTTCGAGCTTTCGGCCAATGCCGATGGGTGCTTCTCCTGCATATTGATGGGTAGTGTAAGGTCAGGTTTAGGTTAAGTTGGCGACGAGCATATATTGGAACAATCATGAACAGGGTGTAGTCAAGCACGTATCATCTGGTCATCGAAGTCGGCATGGCATGGCATGAGTTCTAGCGTGTCTGTGGCCTAACGTGCTGCCCATGAGAATTTTGCATGTGTGGCACACACACACAATCATTTTTATGGTGCTTTGGACTGTAGCCATACTCTTTCTTGGTGCATGTATGAAGCCTCCTCACCTATCCCTAGTCACTGAGTACATGGAAATCTGTTCTTTGTATAGTTTGGTTCACTCAAAAACATAGAAAACTAAGCTCCATTGGTAGAGAAGGTTAAAAATGCTCCGTGATATATGTAGGTGAGCACAGATAGGCATAAGTGTGGTAGGCACACAAGTGTGGTTGCCCTTTTTTTTTGGAAGGCTAAATCCATAATATTCCATGAGTACAAATAGGCATAAGTGTGGTAGGCACACAAGTGC
This sequence comes from Hyparrhenia diplandra, assembly GCA_015847255.1. Classification (NCBI taxonomy): domain Eukaryota; kingdom Viridiplantae; phylum Streptophyta; class Magnoliopsida; order Poales; family Poaceae; genus Hyparrhenia; species Hyparrhenia diplandra. Next base: position 157,906 of record JADLZK010011535.1, on the reverse strand, counting down.
TATGTCATCTATTTATCTTGGTTTATATTGTGATAATTGTATCAAGCAATCAAGAGGCACAAACACAGCGTGCACCTCAACGTTTTGAGGACTATGGCAGCTAAACTTTGAGCTTCCTTTTTTAAATCTCAACTTGTTTCTAACTTTCAATTCTTCATTTCAGCTCTCTTACACTTGACAAACCCGGACTTGTCGAAAGTGCTTTGTTCCGCCTACTTCTATATAGAAAGTGTTATTCAAACCAGAGCAAAGCGAATAAATTCTCAACATAATCGATAGGAACAAGATAAAATATAGTTTTATCTTTGTCAACACCAAGTAGCAGGTGCCACTTGAAATCATGCTCACCATTCATAAAAAAATAACCTTGTATTGCAAGTGACATATTCCAAGGTATTCTAGGTAATACCTTCCACAAAGACAAAGATTCACCTCCTACTGTAAGTACATCTTACCCGGCCCAAGCTGTTGTGGTATATTTGTGTGTGGCACATAAACTGGCCCTCACGTTCCTATGCTTCTAAGGTGGCATGAAAGCCACCAACTACAACCACACATGTGCCACTTGGGCCAGATGGGCTAACTTCACAACTAACACGGGGAACTAATGGGATCCCCATTGAGGTCATATGACTTAACTTAACAAGCATCTAAATGGAAGTTCAAGTGTATGGCACACAAAAGTAGGCCATTTTCTTATGAAGGCTAATAAATCCATATTAGGCCCCCACTTGGCATGGCTCCACTTCACTAGTCAAACCATTTTTTGGGGTTTAGCTCCATGAATAGCTCCGTCATTAGAGCTGGAGCTATTTCTATGAGAGCACAAATTAAGGGGTTGAAACTATTTTGTTACCCCGTATGGCAAAAAATGGCTCCAAACAGCTCCCGAAGCCTCCAGAAAAGTCCTACCATACAAGGCCTTAATTTGTGTTTACAACACAAGAATATGTGTGGTAGGAACACAACAGTAATGTTAGCCTACCTAGTGACCAACAATTACATAACTAAGGGTGTGTTTTGTCGGGTGGATATCCCATAGCCAGGCTCTCTGTAGCCATTTTTTGGTTGTTTGGTTGCCTGTAGGGGGTCTTAGGCCTACCCAGGGACAAACAAAAGTGCCACTTTAGCCTAGACAAGTATTGAATGTGGGATTTGGTTGTTCTCCTTGAGGCAAGGTAGAACCAACCCCATGCCGCTTTCTAGACGTTGATGTGCCCTTACCTCTTGACATTGGGGTCGAGGTGTCCATGAGTCTTGGTTTGGGGCCACAAAGCGCGATACACCTCGATGCCACCGCTAAAGGTGTGCTCACAAAGCCCTTCACGTCATCCCACATCTGCCCACAACCACCGCCCATGTCGGCCCCATAGCGGTTCCATAAGCACAACATCGTCAAGGAATTCCACAACGACGGGTGTTGGTCGAGCATCGTCGTGTCCGCCTCTAACGCCACTAGAGTCACTGTCATGTTCCCCATCACCCACAAGGTCATCGAGTTCCCACTACGTCGATGGTGATAGGATCCCCTCTCAGGCTTCCATGGTTCTCTTCCCTATCCACACAGTCAGGGTCTATGACATTGGGGACAAGGTCCAGGTAGTGAGGGAACTAGATGTGTTCCGTGAGTCCTGATTCCCCGCCATAGTGAGATTTGTCATCAAAGACGTCAACTATGTCATCGAGTACTTCGATCTGGAGGAGGACAGGGAGGACGGGCATGAGAAGATCACTGAATATCAACAATGGAAGTTCATCACGCCAGGGGACATGTAGTTGAAATGGAACTTGACCTTGGCCATACAGTAAGATGTAGAGTGTTGATGTCCTTGGCCTCCCAAGCACCTTTGTGGAGATGCAGTTGAAATGAAACTTGTGGGAGCATTCAGCAGTGAAGAGTGCTTGGCCACGACCAGACCTCATGGCCTAAGGAAAATTGCACATATCTTCTAAAATCATTAAGAGAACTCAAAGTCATAAAATGTCTATTTATTGCTTGTACAAATACAAATTACATTGTTATAGAGGACAATGAGTGGATCAGGCATTCGATCAAAAAATCAGTGGATCAGACATTCAATATTTCAAAAACACATAAATTTTGCTAGGAATCACAATTCTTGCTTAAGCATAACACAAATTGATAACATTAGGATGTCTTGGTAAAAGCATAATGTAAGCAAAAATGTAAGCAATCAGTAGATGGTAGTTGGAAGCAGGCCAATGACCTTAATTAGCCCTCTGAAACCTTTAGGAAAGGAATCATTGTAAGAGATAGAGATGCACAAGGTGATAAATTAAGCAAATTGGAATGTAGCCTCTCTACCCTCCTGCTCACGATTGATGTCGAAGTGCTCGCCATGCCTCTCACCACATCTTGCATATATGGCATGCCATAGAAAAGAAAACGTTAGGTAACTAGCTAGTATGGCCCATGAGTGCCTATTACGCCAAAATAGAGCACAATCGAGCTACTCCTTCACCTATCTACATCCAATCGACCAAAAAGACATGCAAATGATGTTTGTTGACCGACCTCCTCGGAGATAATGGCGTTGTCGTTGCCCTAGATGTTCGAGATAGTGTTCCATCGTAGTCCGTGAACATAACGATCTACTTCCCCTTTGTGGCGGCCAAAGATCGACTCAAACTAAGCCAATGCCGACGGGTGCTTCTCCCGCATATTGGAGGGTAGTGCAGGGGTCGGTTGGGTCAACCCGGTGATGACCATTTATTGGCACAAACACGAACAGGGGTAGTCGGGCATGTACCATCCAGTCATTGAAGTCGGCATGGCGTGGCACGTGTTTTGGCGTGCTATGGCGTAATGTACCTCCCCATGGGAATATTTTGTGTGTGGCACACACAAGTAGGCCTTTATCTCAGAAGGCTAAATCCATAATAATCCATGAGTACAGATAGGCATAAGTGTGGTAGGCACACAATATTATTTCATCAATTTATCTTGGTTTATATTGTAATAATTGTATTAAGCAATCAAGAGGCATATACATGAAAATTAAGGATTGGCTATAATTATTTTAATAATTGAATTGCACTCTCTGGTGTGCATCAAAGCCAAACCCAGTAGACAATCCTTTCTTAATATTTGGAGAGATAACTATATGTAAACTCTTTCTTTTTGCTTTGGGCCTGGTTGCCTTGTAATTTTTACACATAAGATTCTTTTATTTAACGGTAAAGCCAAAAAAAATTATAGGTAGGGGACTCCCCTGCTGATTCGGTCAAAAAAAAAAATGACTAACAGCTACAGGTAAGTATGGTACGGTGGCAAACGTCACTTGTTGCATGTGTTGAGAGAGATAAAAAAAAATCAAGGGGAAAGGATGTGGAACAGGCATCACTCACCTAGATGCAAGCACCAGAGGAGCCCGATATATGTGGCCTTCTTCACCATTTCCTCTTTTGCCATTGGTGACGCAAAAATATTTTAGCTTGCAGACAGAGCATTAGCACATGGATAACGTTAGCATGCTTTTCACACTAATTTGTATGGTATCATATTTGAAACTTTGACACCAAGAGATAATGTAGTATCAGATTTGGAAACTTTTTCACAGTTAATAATAAAGGATAATTGTATCATCTTTGGAAACATTGACACCTATGCATAATACATTATATATTGATGTTTACAGAACATATCAAGAACATGCTCCAAGCCAAGCTATCAGATATGTTTGTTAGAAAACTCCTTATTTATCATTTGAAGTTTACTTGGGTGCCCCATTTTCCACTAAAAAGTATTAGCACTTCTACACGATTCATTTTTGAGGCGGGCATTTATATTTATTGTGGCGGGCAAAGGCGCCTGCCACCATTGTAAGGTCACCGTTAATCCCACATTAATTGTGGCGAGTGCTTTTTGCCCGCCGTGGTAAATGAATCTACTACACCTATAAGGGTATCCCCACTAGGGGTTTATTTTGGAGTTCTCGGCCTTCTAATTGGTTCCCGCCATTGGTAACTGAAGTAGCACTCACACACAACAAGAGCCGTCACCAGCCGTTTCAAATCCAGGCGCAGGAAGGAACTGAATAGCCGCCCTTGTCTGCTTGCGTCCCGGCCTCTTGCCTCCTATGCCTGTCCTGCTCCCCGAAGCACATATGCCTATAAATCTGGCCCATCCTGGCAAGCCGGCGATGGGGACGCGCACCGCATCGGGAAGAATGGGTCGGTGGAGCAGTACTGGGCGGCGCCGTACGTCGCCACGCTGCTCAATTGCATGTTGTGATGTTGTACGCACTCCCGGCCGTGCAGCCGCACAGGTCAGCATGTCCATCATCATCATCATCATCATCATCATCAGCGCCACCGGCATGTCCACCCAGCTCACCTACATCGCCCTCTTCCTCCGCCTTCTCCGCTAGCAACGACGCCCGATGCCGCCGCCTCGTCATCTCCCCGATTGCCCTTTAGCCCTGCTCTCCGCGTTCCGTGGACCAGAAAATCCAGAGATTGGGTGCGATTTGGAAGAGGAACGAGGGGAGGAGGAGGAACGATGCGGAGCTTAGGTGAGAGGAGTGGATGAGGATTGGGTGCGGTTGATTTTTTTTTTTTTTATTTACCGGTGGAGGTATGCTGTGTTGAGCACGTGCAAAACGAGTGGACGAGGAGAAGGCACGCGTCTTGGTCGAGAAGTCTTTGTGAATGAGTTGACATGCAGCATTCTTACTGTAGCATTTTTTTTATCCAAAGAACGTGGTAGTTCCTCTTCCTCTAAACGTTAAGTACATACTTCTCTAGATTTTTTGAAGTTGCATATATTATTTGAAGACAAGCACTGAATGTATGTTGGATGATCAGTAGGTTAGTATTTTCTCAAATCTATTTTTGATGACCTATGTTTTCTTTGATGAAGTCGAAGATCTTAAGACTAACATGATGTTTGTTCTTTAGTTCATTATTAAAATTACTTTTAAGTTCCTCTTAGCTAGACTAAAATTACTTTTGCAGACCCTGCAACGCTGAATTCCACTAGTTAAAACAATAAAAAAACTCACCCAAGCCTTGTTGGTCGCTGCTCACCCGCCGATACACACGTGGCCACGATGCCCACCACCGTCGCCGGATTCGAAGCCCCAAGCCACCGCCCGCGCTGCTCCTACCCTCGCGCCAGATCCGAATCCGCCGCCATGATCACGCGATCCGATCCACCGCCATGGCCATGGATCCGCCACCGCCAACTCACCACGCTGGAGAGAGAAGAGTAGGTTGCGCGCGATCGCGGGCCACCTCGTTGTCTTAGGAGGGAGAAGAGGAGCGATCTCCGTGCGACTTTGCGGAAGCAACAACCCATAATGTCGCCACGGAGTGAGGGAAGAGGGAGGAGGGAGACGCCGCATCATCCGTGTGAGGGAGGAAGACGGCGGTGACAAATCGGGCTTCTAAGTCGTGAAGACGGCGTGGGCGTTCTTGAGGGAGGAGGGGTGGCGGCGGCGGGCTTCTGAGTAGTGGAAACAGATGGGTGGATTGGTGGAGAGGTGTGAAGGAAACCCTAAACCCCACGTATATATAAGCCCGATTAATCAGAATTGGATATGGGCTCTCAGTTGGGCCTTCCATTTTAGGAGGAAGGTCTTGTTGTGCGCTCGCCTTGAAAAAATGATCGTGGCGGGCACGTTAGGATGCCCGCTACGGTTAATAGATATTAACCGAGGCGTGCAATGGCGGCCTCGGTTAATCGATTTTCCAAGGCGCAAAGTGCCCCCTCGGTAAAAAAAAGGTTTGCCATCGTTAATCGGGCTATTAACTGTGGCGGGCAAATAGGGCTTCCGTCATGGTTAATTTTTGGGGTGTGTCTTGCAAAATCAATTCGATAGTTGTGTCTAGCTAAAACTCTTCCATTTAGTTTAGCTTTCTTTCCCTATATTCCATGTCCTTCCACATGTGTCACCATTTGGGCCCAAATGGCAAATTAGGGTTCTTTTGATTTGATGAAATCATCCATTGGACTCCTTATTTGCTTGGTACCAATTGGGGACACCCTTTAGAAACCAACTTCACACTTCTGCCAATAGGTGCATGTGACAAAAAAATGACAGAACGAGATCAGCGGATGGGCGGTCGAGCAACATGGCATACTAGGTTGAGGGTGTCATCATTGGTTGGGGTAGAAGGGCGTGCCATGAACCAGGCGAAGGAGCCAATACTCGCACTAGATAGAGTGGCGGCAAATCTAAGATGAGCACAATTGAGGTGGAGTAGACGAAGCGGTGTGCCAAGGCACTACTAGAGGTTCATGTGCCACTATGAGCTATGGGCATCAAACCATGCCTCGCTAAAAGCATGGTCATTATTAGGGCCATCAGGCGTTGGAGTGGATGACCATTGGGCGTGGTGGACCTCCCGACTATATGGATCTTAGGTCCATGGCTAAGGCATACTAGTAGGTGAATGATGGGTTGTAATTGTTCTGGTGGGTTCACATATATTGTTACTTCCTGGAGTCATAGCACAACACGACCAAGTGTGGGATGTTCAATGACTTGGAGAATTAGGAGAAGTGATGGCTAAAGTGGATGCATGCCTCGACTAAGCTAGAGAGACTAACAATCCCAAATTTCGGATCAAGAGATTAGAGATGTACATAGGGAAGAATGGCCATTTTAGGTACAACTTAACAACCACTAAAAGAAAGCTGGTCTGAAGTGTGGCAGATAAGAAACATAAGTTAAAATTGTTCTCATATATCTGACTTCTTGGAAAATTCTCGTCAACAATGCAGATCAGCATTTTGTACTTAAGGAATCAGAAGGGTAGCACATGAGACTTATATTGGTTTAGATACGGCGTCTCCTACTTCCAGCGTGGAGAGTCGATCTCTTAACTCAAATGCTCAGGAATTACAAGGGAGCTCATACCCTACCTAATATAATTGGGCGTGTGGTTATAAATAGAGACCTTATTAGTTTACATAAAGGTTACCTAGTTCATTACAAGGAAAGTTATTAGTTAGAGTTGGTTTCAATGTACATATTTTTATGCCTTGTACGTCCACCCTGTCCTGTTTTTGCCTGCTTTTGGTAGTTGGTACACCCCATCCCATTTGTGTTATTTTCCATGACGTGAGGTGACCAATATAGATAGTAGCCCTGAGCATTCGTGCGATTCAGATAATCAAGTGAAAGGCTAATCTTCATTGAAATCTAAATGCGAGCACTGTTTGTGTTTGAATGCTCAGGTTTTCATAGTTGATTAGGTTCACGCGAGCTGACCCGGTGTGACTCTACCTCCAGGCCTCCAAGCAATTTGGAGAATCAGTCATAGGGCAAGCTTGAAATCCTTTCTTCTTCTGATCTGGAGCACGTGTCGAGCATACCTATTGTAGATTCGGGTGAAGCCTAGCTGCGGCGTGCCAGAGCAGTGGAGGTCGACAATGAGGGTGATTTGGCTCGAGCAGTCTGGCATCGACATGAGCGCTCGGAGGAGCCCGACAGCGGTGACCCAAGTGGTCCTAGCCAACGGCATGGTCAACGGTCAACGTTCATCTTGGTAAAGTCTGTTTGAGGATCGAGTAGTCCTTGCCGATGACATATGGTGGAGGCTGGCTCGAGTGATCTAGCCAATTCAGCTTGTAAGGTCACGTAATTTCTTTGTTAGGCCTCCTGTTTAGCCAGTTGAGCCTTAAGCAAAGTTATACTGCAACGTCACGGCCCATATCAGACACTGGCATTTCCCAAATTCTATGACTAATATTTTTGAAAGGGAAAAACAAAAGCACCCAAAACCACAAGTCCACAGCTATTCATTAGCAGCACTGATGCAAAATATAGTCTGGACAGTCACCAATACCAGTTTAACACAGATCCTAATACACCAAATAAGACTTACTATTTTTCGAGAGAACAAAAAAAAGAGTTCTTGCATACGGAGTACTGAGGCACAGCCTGAAGCGTAGACATGCAACTCTAGATTCAAACAGCAGCTCGTGCAGGGTAATCAGCAGAAGAACATCACGTCCTTCACATTCTCCTTGATCTGGGGAGCCTGCGTGCAGGCAGACCGCCGGTGGCTGCGGCAACACCGCCACTGACAACTGAAGTCCCCTCGGTGCTACCTTGTTCGTCGTAATACCTCGCTCGGAATGCTGCCAGGTGAGCGTAGTATGCTGGTGGAACTGCACGAAGGAGGATCAGAATAAATATTCCAGTTCTAAACAAGAAGCTCCAAGATCATCAATATGGACACTTATATAGAAATAAACAGGCGCAGAAAAAATAATCTCCCCAAGTATAATGAACCAGCAATACTTGGCTAATCACACAAACAGATTGGTGAGACTATTAGACTTACCAACAGAGACAGCGCGTGTGCAGCGTGCGTATCTGCATTTGCAAAACAAAAAAGCTTGAGTTTAGATGGAAGCAAATATATTCGGTTGGGGAACAAATATAGGTTACAAAAGTTGGAGCAGACGGGATTCAGTCAATCTTACGTGTAGCACAGGCTGTTTGTGAGCATCTGCAGCGCATCAGCCGAGAAATGGTTTTCATCATAGAGGACATGATAGTGTGTTGGCCTGCTTGTTCCCTGAAGAAATAAATTTACATTTAGAGTGACAAATATTACACAATCAAAAGCCTGCGCCCAGAGTGTCGATCTGACACATACCTTAATTCCAGCATGGCTACAAAGGTAGAAATCGAACTCACTGGGATGACAAATACTTGTATCAACCACGGTTCCTGTGTAATTTAACAGGAAAAGTAAGTGACAAATCACAATCAAAATGTATGTGCTCAAAATAATATCATAATTATGTTAGAAGCAAGATCTTCTAAGATATAGTGTAGCTAGTGTGGTGATTGTCTTGAAGCCAATCAGGGTGGCTGGGTCCAATTGTCATTGGCTAATGCTAATACTAAGGTTGATGTTTCTTCTGTCTTTTTTACTTTTAAACTTAAATGCTAATACTAAGGTTGATGTTTCTTCTGTCTTTTTACTTTTAAACTTAAATAAGTTATATAAACAAGGATAAAGATCATCATGGTACTAACCAGGAAGAATGTTTCCACTTTTGTCAGTAAGATCTCTCCTTCCATGAACTTCCGGGAAAAGCCTTGTGTGGTGCCTTTTCTGTACCACCACAAATGTCACTGGGGGCAGATACCCATCTTCCATAGAGGCACAGGCCTTCCTGATTGCGTCCATTTCATGGAGCAAAACGTGGCTGAATTGTCCCTCACTTACACCGTCCCTAAATAAACAAAACAAAAGCAATGCAGTCACGAAAGCTTATTTTTTTTTTTGAAGAAATAAGAGGGGCAGAGGAGCCCTTACTGAACCTTCATCAAAGGTATGTAAATAAGTCAAGCACATACCTGTAAAATATAATCCTTTTGGGCTTTCGGCCAGTCCTCTTATAGAATGAAGTCAGTAACTCTCTGCAGAGCATAATTCAGCAGCACCTTAGTTTAACACCGTCACCTCTTCACTCACGGCTGTCATGAACACAAAGGATATAAATTACCTTATCATTCCACCGTTCACTGAAGTGCCCTTCTCAGGATCTGTACCAGTCCAGAAGAGATTTTGTATAATTTCTGCCCTATGTGCTTGCGCCGAGACCAGTGCTTTATATGTTGTGACTTGTGGCCAGTCCATGGATGCAACCACCTGCAAAAGGTTATACCATCTATTCCATTACTTTGAGTAATAACATTTCCATTGGGAGTAAAAGTTAAAATGCGGAGTGAAAAATCCTTTTAGCATTTGAATGAAACAATTGTTAGCAGAGAACAAGTAACTGACAGCTGCAATAGAAGCCGAGGAGTCTTCTCCGGCTGAGGGATGGGTAACATCAGCACCAAAAATGATTGTTGGCACATCTGAGACAAAAAGGTATTCCATTAGGCACAAAGGCCCTCTCAAGCACTGTATTGCGCCCTCCAACCTGATAAAAAGAATAAATTTCAATTTCCATGACAGCTGAACCACACAAGAGAGAAGAAAGCAGTTAACTGCACTGACTTTAACATTGATTTTAAGGGCAACATTTTCAAAATACTGCTTGTTTTTTTGTTCTTCTTCGGGTTGATGCACTGAGATACAATACCAAGGTCAGTCTCGCATATCCTCTTAATTATCCCTGCAAAATTGCACAACACTGAGTTTACTACAAAACCAAGAATAAGTGCCGCTGGAAAAGTACACTGCACGTTTGCGGTTTGCTACACATAATTGCCAATAACATGCATTGTGTATGCTACACATAATAACTTAACATGTGCATAATTTTATTTTCACAAAATTTATAAGTTTCATAGTTTTTTTCAAAGAAAAGATGCACGTACCATATTGACCAGTAACATCTGGCAGAATCACAATAAGGAGCTGCAAATTCGGAGCCCTCGTATGAACATCTCTTAAAGCAGCTTCTATGTGGTTGGGAGAGGCTGACTGAACTTCTGTCACTGGCCTTGGATTGAATTCCTAAAATATCGTTGACGTCAAATTCAACATGTCGTGTCGCTGATGATTATGTTATCAACTATAATAGAATTCAGAAGCATATGCACAAAATTTACCATGCCAATGGAATTGCACATCTGAACCAAGTCCTCGCATATTCTGTCTACTACATGAAGCGGAATCCGCGAAAAACTCAAACATGTCCAGTTGTGAACTGTTCCACCATTGACCATTTTCTGTAAACAAAAAAGTGAGAACCTCCCTAGGAAGACTACTCCAAATATGAAAATGACCAACTCTAGGAACCACGAAATATTTTGTTTGCCCTTTTATGTACTTATTATATCAACTATAATGAAAGTGACCTTGCAAGAAAAAATATCAGATCAGGAAATTTAACTAAACATATAAAATCACCTTGTTAATCATATTCCATTGCCCCATATTTGGTTCAACGGTTTTCTCCCTTCCAGATTCATGATATTTCAGCTGAAACAAGATTAAATACAGGCAATGCTTCGAATTAATTAAAGAAATAAAACACAAATCATCAAATTAAGAATGCTTCATAATAGATACCTTAGGTGCTGGCAGAACACGAGCTTGCACATTAGCCATCTGGTTGGACACAGTGATCCCAAACACCCTTGCCATCCTATCAGCTGAATAGTTGTTTTGACGAACCATCTATATACAAGATAACCCCAAGAGAAAATTGTTAATTTTGAAAAGAAAAATATCAGTAGACAATGAAATGTCTAGGTCACCTACCAATAAAAAACAATGCCAAAACCAACACTAATTTGGCCTATACCTTTAGAATGCCCTCCTCCCTCTCCTGAGGACGTTTACAGGTTGCCGTAAGTATATTGGCCACCTGTGTGTCGCTGAGTTTTTTAGGATACTTCTGCCCTTCAATGATTTGGCACACCTGAAAAAAAAAAACATTATGCATATAACTATTGCATGGTACACCAACCTGGTGCAGCGTAGGAATCACAAAGATGCCAATATTACCTCCATTGGTAAATATATGGGCTTAGAATCATTGCCGGACTGCAGGCAGGGCCAAGCAGTGTAGCGCAACCGGTAATTGTACCGTTGTGCAAAGTACTGGACAACAGTCAGCTGAGGGCCTTCATTACAAGAAAAGCTGAAGACAAGAAATGGAAATGAATAAGTTCCTCTTGGTACTAGACCAAAGAAGCAAGGAGGGAAGAGATATTAACAGATAGGTACCTCAACTGAGCCAATGGAACAGGAGTAATCCCAGTTATCTTGTAGATGCTTCTTTTTTTTTCCTGCTGGTGTGTAGTCTCAACACGAACTCCGCGCAGGGCTTTCTTAAGCTGAAATTTTGTATACAGAAACAGATCAGTCGGTTACTGTAGTTAAATTGCATGTGACAACTTTTGTTGACAAATGCTACCTTCAAACGATCCCTATCTGAAAAAGGTTGGTTAGGGTTTGTCAGCCGAAGGCAATCTTCAACATATTTTACCACAGGGACAGATTTGTAAAATGCTGTCGAGCATGTATCTGAACAGAAGTGAGTTCAAGAGGTTAAAAACAGAAACATATTCACATGGACATTCAAGACATACAAAAAAAGAAGGCCACATCTATATTGTGCTAAATGTAATGCCCCATTTGGCATGGGCCCAAATGCTTCCGGCTCCTTACTACAATGCCATGAGGAGCCAAATCCAGTGAAGCTAAAGTTAGTGGTTTCACGTGCTCCTAGTTCATGAACGAGCCAGAGCCATCCGAGCTCTACCAAACAAGGCCTAAGAGTTTTGTGGCCAATTTTCAACTTTCAGATATGCATGCCGCAAGTGGCTACTTTGATCATGCCAAACAGCACACATTTCATATTTATGTGCCAACTGAACAATGGCACACCTGCAAAATAGCAACTTGTGTGTCAATTGAATAATGGCACACTAGCAAGTAGCAATTTGTGTGTGGCTTTACCCACAAAATTGTCATACTCGTGTGTGGCTAACAACCCACGATGTTGAGACTCAATAGAAAACAAGTAAATCTTGGGTGCAATTTTGTACATGATTATTTTTTGGATAAGATCATTTACCAATGTTTAGTGAGAGGCCCATTTGGGTTGGGCGCAAGCTCTGGTAATATCCTTTCCAGGCCTCTAGCCCACCACCAATGTCCTCCACATTATCAAATTTCTTGGAGAAGAAGGATCGAGAAAGAGTGACATAACTGCAAAACAAAAGGAAATTAGTAAGCACATGGTTAGCAGCTCAAGAAAAAAGGATACTGCAAAAAAAAAAGAAACAGTGAAGAAATGGCACTAATATCCTACTTGAGAGAAGGCGACTCTCTCAGGGCAACATCCAGTGCTTGAATTGTGTCATATGGCGCATCCCTTTGCTGACCCTTCAGGAATTGCTGAAGATGGTACAGGTTTGGACGTGCTGCATAGCGGATTGTCACCTTGTACTCACTGAATTTCAGCAATTAAAATAACAGGATGCAAATTTCATCAGTAAGCAGCTGCAAGTCACAAGTGTACTGCACATAGGACACAGGAGTGGTACTTACATTTCTCGGCGCCCCAACTTGACAACAAACTCCATTGATTGGAATGGCAGCTCGCCTGCTGTGTACAGGCTCTTGCTTCCATCATAGGCAGGTATCTTGTGGGCGAGGGATGTCGCACCATGCACCTTGAGAAGCTCTGACAGAATCACCCTGTTGGTTCTTCTTGCCTTTGGTTCAGGATTTATTAAAACCTGATAATGTGTACGAGTCGAGTCAAATATATATGGAGCACAAACACACCACACCCTTCCAATCAGACAATAATTACCATAATTATAAGAGATAAACATCAAATATTTCTAGCATACATACATAAGAAACATAAATCACAGATTTCAGCACGCAAAACCCAGGACAAAAATCGAGCAAGACAAACAAATGGATATCTATATCAATTACAAGTGCTAGTAGAAGTGTAGTGCTACTGATAAGGTATGAAGGGTTGGAACATGTTCAAGTTGTCTATTAAGAACCACAAGCTGTGATCCACTAATCGATATCTTTCTTTCTTCATTTTGTTTGATAGACACCCTGAAATTCATTCATGGTTGCTGGACGCCTGTGTCTCAAACACGGTCAGACACCACCACAAGTCCAGAACAAAAGGCTGTGGCTACTACCCCAACCTCGCGTCCTCTCATAGAAACTGTTACCAAGAAACACAAAAAACGCCTCCAGGAAAGGAAAGCGGGATCATTACGAATCCACCGTGCAACCATCAAGAGTACTAAAGACCTTGCCTAAACTGTCTATCATTGGCAAAGCAGTAATGCACTGGCCATGCTTCCCTCGTCAGGAAATGGTGAAAAGCTTCCTCACAAGCATACTGAACAACACATGTGACCGGTGACCCCTCTCCTTACACCAACAAGGCAGCAAGTACGGCACGCGCAAGCTGTAGACATTTTCTCAAAAACGGCAACTGCAAAAGTACTACTACTACTTTGATAGAAAAAAAAATGAAACAATAACGGACAGCTAAATACTTCCGCAGAGGAAAAAGCTGCGGGATCCATCGGAATCGGTTAGTGCGCAAGAATCGCACGGTACGGTACACCAAGCAGATAAACACTGCTAAACCAGATCCACGAGAACAGACCTAGGAAATTGTATTCAAAAATTACCGCGCGGCTAAAACCCCTGAAATAGATGGAGAGAAAATGAAAGGAAACCGCAGCTAATATAGCAAGGTTGTTGCCTGATCCCGGCACATGATTGCAGGGAGAGAAATGGAAATCACCTAACGACTAGCGTCAGAGATCATGTACAAAGATCAAAACAACTCTTGCCAAAACAAAAAGATCAAAACAATATATATAAACAACAGATATATCCTGAATAATCGGACGCCGCAAAGGGCAAAAGTACAAGAAGATATGGAGGGACGCTGCAAAGTGCACAAGTACGAGAAACGAGAAGATGGAGAGAGAAGATGAAGGGTGGGGATCGATGGAGCTCACATCATAATGGCAGATGTCGTTGTCGGCGACCTTGGCAACGAAATGGTTGGCCCGAACGACGATCTTCCTCCCCAACGTGCCGAAACTGGGGCGCGCAGGCGGAGTGATCCCCTTGCTCGAGACCGGCGGAGTCTGCGGAAGCTGCTGCGCAGGACCTTGCGCCACGGATCTACCTGCAGCAGGCGCGGGGTCGTCCGCCACGGCCAACCTCCCCATGCCTGCCGCCAAGGCAGCAGCTGATCCAGCCGCCCCGGCGGGAGCTCGAGGCGCCTGCGCCGAACTTGGCGACGGCGCAGCAGCTGACGAGGCCGCTCCGGGTAATGCCGGGCGGGCAGCGACCGGCGGTTGTGGGCGAGGCGCGGCGGGGCGGGCTGGAACCGCCACGCCGGCGCCGCCGCCCTCTACGATCCCGAGAGGCGGCGGCGACGGCTGCTGGTAACCGACGCCGCCTCGGCCTCCGGGTCCGCGGCCTCCACCGTCGCCGCGACCGCCGATCCCGCCGCGCCCTCGGGCCAGGCCGCCGCCTCGGCCTCCAGGTTCGTCGCCGCGACCGATCCCGCGCCCCCCCGGCCTTCACCACCCCGCCCACGACCAGGGCCTTGCCCTACACCGCCGCCGCCGCCGCCGCCGCGCCCACGCGTAGCCATGGTGGATTCGTGGGAGGAGTGGGGGTTTTGGGAGACGGAAGGAGCGAGTCGTAACTGACTAGCAAGACGATCGGGCGTCACAGTTTTATAGCCAAAAAAACGTGGGCTGGGCAGGCCCAAACGACCCGGGCAACGGGCGGCTGCAGGCCTCCGGTCTGAACCCTGGACCTCGAGAATATGCCGAAGGCTCGCTGAATGTGGGGCCAAACTTTGGGAGGTCCCACTTGTCAACGAAGATTGAGTATACTTCTATGTACAACTACCAGGTGCATAGCTCGGTCCAAACTCCGCGAGTTTTTTCTTTTTGTGATGGGGAAAAGGAAACTCTTTTTTTTTTTTCCGGTGAAAAGGAAACTTGAGACCACCATTTACGTTTTTGCCATGTATAAATCCACGGTGCTTTGTGGCCCTTGGATCCAAATCTAACCATTGATATTTCACATAAACCCTAATCCCTCCAAAGATCGTAACCCCCAAACCCTACCTACCGCCGCCGCCGCCACCGCTATCGATTCATCCCGATTGTAAACCACCCCTCCCCCCCCAAACCCTACCTACGCCGCCACCACCGCTATCGATTCGTCCCGATTGTAAACCCCCAAACCCTACCTACCGCCGCCACCGCTATCGATTCGTCCCGATTGTATTGCCCTAACCATGTTTTCCTAATTATACGCCCACGGTAGTATTGCCCTCGTTAGTGTTTTACGACCGATAGTCTGCCATGGGGTTACTCGGGACGCTTATGTCCCGGATTCGGTAACTCGAACTCGGCGGTTAACGCAGCTTGACAAGCGGTTTTAGACCGGTTCGGGCCCTCGATCGTGATAATAGCCTTTACTTCTAGTTGATGTTAGCCCGTTGTTGGATTGATTGGTGTTGTTATGTGTTTAAAAGGTGCCCCTCGACCGCCTTCTATACGAGAGAAGGGTGTTGAGGGGTTGTTCGTCCTAGTCGCACATGAAGAAGCGCGTCGAGTATAACTCGTCCGATTCTTTCTATACGTATTTGACAAAGTTTTGTCCTAGTTTATCCGAAGTCATCGTAGCTTTGCTTCCACGCCTTCTATTGTCGACGGTGGGCCACGACCACGCCCATTGGTATCAACATGCCCTAAGATATTTTTGTCGACTATAATTCTCGACAAGGACGCCGATATGGCGTGACTGTCGCCCAAATGGGCAAAGGTAATAACTCTCACCAACGCTGGCAGCTCCACATCAATTTTGAGAATACGTCCACAAAAAATCAATTTTGAGGACATGGTTACTCAAAATTAGCTTGAATCGACTAGCCACGACCTACTGAAAATTGAAAGGAAAAACTGAATAAATGGATCTAAATTCTGAAATGAAAAGGAATGCTAATCGAAATTGAAACAATAAGGAATACTAATAAAAAACTAAACCCGAAAAGAAATAATGAATCAGAAACTAAATTTGACATATTCATCCATTGTCGAAACTAGATCTCGTGTCTATCTACATATGCTACAAGACCAATCTCAACGCATATATCACTTGCACAAATTGTAATCATCACATGGATACATGACAAAAAAAATTAACCTTTAATTATAGTCCCAAGCTAGAGCTACACAAAACTAATTGAGATTCTTGTCTATCATTTGAACTAGATGGTTATATTATCGTGTTTTACCTAAACCAAGAACCTTACAAAATAAACTATCAACCACAAGTTACTTAGTGGGTGTCATTTACATGGGCTGACCATTTAAGTTAACTATCAACCATATAAGTTTGCGCGGTCTCTAACCATTTATCCACTTCATCGACTTAACAACTTAATAGTGTTGCCATAGTATGATGGGACTAGCACGGCTTACCCAACACTAAATTAGGTGGATAAAGAGCTATATATGGCATAGTTTAATAAGTTGCACAAGCATATTTATTGATTTTTTTTTTCAAAACAAACATCGAGCATTTGTATAAGTTAAGTGGTTATGTTTATGAGTTCAAACTTCCATACTTATGATTTAGAACTCTGCATTGAAGCCAACTATGATGAGTATGCTATTAACTAAGCAAAATTTTGAAATTAACTCAACCCTAAAAGAGTGTGAATTATACATGAAGCATAAGGTCAAACCGCAAACATATTATTGAGCATAGGTGAGGCTCGTTGATTGTACCTTTTAACTTTGGCACACTTGGGCAATACTACATCTGTCCCTAAATGTTCGTCTCTAGAAAATCGTGTTTCCCTCACAAACACTCTTCCCGGGCGACACACATAAAGGGACGGAGGGAGTATGTCAAATGAATGGTGTGGATGGACAAGGTACTAGGATTCACCTCATCTACACCTCGATGTGATATGCATTGAAACCACCATATGACATGGACAAACACATGCTAACTAGACGAAAGACATGTTTTGATTTTGATAATTGAATGACAACATAGTGGACCAATGTTTTCATTTGTGGCATGAAAGCTGATGTTTAGCCCATAGGTTAACTAGGAGTTTTCATTTATAAACTTGCAGCCCGCTTCCCCTCTCTTTCTCCCCTCCCCTCCACCTCAACATTTAGCCGCCTTATAGTCTTGCTCTTACTAGTAACTCCTATGGGTAATGTCTCCAATTAATAGTAACTTCCATAGTTATGGTTGTAGTTATTAGTAACGTTTATGTTTATGGAAACGTGGTTACTAGTAATTGATGACGCTTCATGACGTCTAGGTTCATTCTCCTTTTGCCTTCCACTTAACATGAATATGAAGCAATGTGTGCTCGTCTTTAGCCTCGCTTACAGACACAAACACTGCACCCTCTTTCTCTCTATTGAGTTGCGCAGGGGTGACAAAGGCAAGCAACAACCTATTGGCATTATCCTCGGCTATCGATTGGGATGAAGGAAGTATATCCAATGTTTGGTGTTTGGGCAACCTTTCTTTTTCAGAAAAAGAGGAAGGACAAACCTTTTTGTTATGTTGGGCTGCGTCTCCCGGCGTCGTCTCACTCCCACCCCGTAGTAAGTTTTTCCTCCATCTGATTGAGAAGAGGTTGATGTCTTGTATGGATGGGAATCAGGTCGACTCATTGGGTATTTGACCCGACCTATAAAAGCAAGATCAATGGCCCATAAGGGTCGGGCCTCCGAAGTCTAAAATGGATTAGCAGGGCCGGAACCTATTGACCCAATGGGTATGATGGGTCGACCCGATCATTATATAATATATTATTTATTTGTTAGTTTTATAATAACTTATTAGTTGGTCATAACTTGTAACACATCTGTGTTTCGAGGTGCATATATAAATTTACATTTTCAAAACAAAAACATGATTAACTAGAGAAGTCGTTCAGTTTCTCAGGGCAGCGGCATAGAGTTGTGGACTGATGGACATTGCAAATGAAAACAAATTTAAACACTAATGGAGTTAGATGTTCATCTCGGTTTGTTGTAGCATGTGCACGACGAGTTGAGGAGGTATCCGTTGGGGAGAGGTGATGAATGGGCGTGTTTGGATGCTGTGGGCTAGGCAGCGGAGCAGCCAATGCTCCCAGGATAATCTGGATTGATCCATATTACCCCTTAGGTCAATGATGAGGCCATGCATATCATTTAGATAAAATAAAATGGGTTTACCGCCATGGCCTGGCCCCTAAAATTAGCCTTGACTCCATGGAGCCGGGTCCAAGAACAGGCCCGGGTCAGTCCATTCCGGCCTACTACAAGGCCCTGTTTAGATTGCTGAAGTTTCTAACCTTTTTTCTCACTTTCTCTCCATCACATCACATTAAATACACCAAAAGACATATGTTTGGAGTATTAAATGTAGTAAAAAAAATAACTAATTACACAGTTTAGATGTACATTGCGAGGCGACTCTTTTTGAGCCTAGTTACTCCATAGTAGGATGATATTTACCACTAACAAACGAAACGCGTGTTACGATTATGCGATGTGACATCCGGTGCTAAATTTTAGCAATCTAAACAAGGCCCAAGTCTTGTATTGGCGTGGCGTAGATGGTGATGGTGACCCGTCGGGGTGACGAGTGATGGCTATTTATTGTGACAAGATTTGACGCCACCATCGAAGGATATGATGTGATGAATGATGGGTATTTATGGTTGCGTGCTTATGATTATTTCAGTTTTGACTACTCCTGAGTCAACTATAGAACATGTGCCGGTCTGATTTCTAAAGTTTAACTAAATTTACAGTAGTATTACCATTTGTATCTCAACCAAAATTTATTTTGATACTTATTTTGTATTGTAATAGTACCTCTTTGTAGAGTTTTGGTCAAAGTTGATATCGGTTGTCACCACACCATGGTGTCTTTAATTTTAAAATAAAAGACGATGACATTTATGACATTAAATAAGTATCCTTAGGTTAATCACTAAAATAAGTTATTGAGAAACTTTAAATTAATTAACTTATAATTGCATTCTTTTTTACACACATGACCGTTTATTTATCTATTACTGACGTCGATCGTAGTGTGTTCTTTTTGAAAGGAACACAATAGTGGCATACAGTATCTTGTTACACTAACAGAACTAGTACAGATAACCGCCGACGATAAACGTGTGCTAATTATAAATTAAAAATAGATTCGTTTACGTGAGCTACTACTAGTGTTTAAGCCCAGACACCCCCTGACGTGTGGTAGCTAGGGAGGGAAAGAGCAACGTCACCCTCCCAAACGCAACGCATAGGTCAGCGCTGCTGCTCTGCAACTGGCCTGGCCTGACGCGGCGTGACGGGACGAGATCATTTGCCGGATTGGGAGCGAATCTCCCAGCTGGCACATCGTTCCTGACCGCGAAGAGGCGACGGATCGAGACTGACGACGACGACTGCTCTGCTCTGCCGAGCGCCGTGCTCAGCGCAACAGTCTGCTGTGTGTGTGCGCACGCAGACGCATCCAGTACAGTCAGTGCACTGATCCGGTTTACTATACTGGGTGTGTTTAGCACCCCAAATTTTGGGCCTTGTTTAGATGGCTAAAGTTTCTAACATTTTTCCCTTTTTTTCTCCATCACATCACATTAAATACACCAAAAGATATATGTTTGGAAGATGAAATGTAGGTAAAAAATAACTAATTCTGAGTTTAGATATGCATTCTGAGGCGATTCTTTTGTTCTAATTACTCCATGGTAGGATGATATTTACCACTAACAAAACGAAATGTGCTTCAGATTATGCGATGTGACATTCGGTTCCAAATATTTACCATCTAAACAAGGCCTTTGTCAAAATTTGGGACCGATGGGACATGTATGTCACATCATACAATCGTAGAAGACGCTTTCGTTTGTTAGTGGTAAAATATTATCCTACCATGGCGTAACTAGCCTCAAAAGAATCGCCTCGCAATGTACATCTAAACCGCTGTAATTAGTTTTTTTTACCTACATTTCATACTCGATACACGTGTCGACATTTTGATGTGATGGGGAATCTTCTTTTTGCGATAAATGAAATTTGGGAGAAATCCGGACTCTAAACACACCCACTGCTTCAGAGCTCGTCACCGATCTTCGACCGAAAATGCGAAGTACAGCATGTACCTGCTCAGCGGTGCCTATCTCCACCGCCCACAAATGCCTTAAGATTTGTGCCATCCCATATTCCACCCCAGTATTCCATCTGTATTCCTATTTTCTTTAAAACTTCACAGCAATACATGTGTACCAGTACAACAGTGGGGCCCATGCATGTGTTGCCTCCCTCCCGACGTGCGGTGCAGAAGTGCACAGCAGGAGTGCAGGGCCCACAACGTTCGGCTTCCTTCCTCTCCACACTAGTTCAAATGCACGTACTACCTTTTTTAGCCTTTTTTGTCTGTGTCCGCCAATTTGGCTGTAGAGTTTTTTTTAAGTCTTCAAGTGTTCTATTTTCTTTTTCCTATATTCTTCATCTGCGTGGACTAATCTTTATTTATTTATATTTCTCAGTAATTAAGCAAGTACATCATTATTATTACATTCGTTTTAACAATATATATTTTCATAATTGTTTTTCCAACGACATGCAAATATTTTTATTGTACCTATTTCTTGATTTATTTCCTTTTTTTGTCCATCAATATTGTTGTTGAGTAGTTCTTTCTTTCTCAGTTTTGCACAGGTTGTTTTCTATTTATTGTTTTTAAATTTAGTTTTTCCAAGTTCTTCAACTATTTTGGTATTATTTATTTATTTATTTACATTTCTCAATGATCTAAGCAAGGTTAGTTATTTCACCCATTATAAGGACTACATTTTACAGGTCAACTACAAAGAAATAATGGAACACCCTGCCATATACTCCTCATGTTCTAAACTATGATCTGCTCACGCTTTTTAGTACATCAAAGTGGCTGACTATCTACATATAATTTGGAACAATCAAAACTAGAACACGATGACGTACATGATACATCTATTATGGCCATACAACTCCTTATACCTTTTTTTTGATAAAACTTAAGTCAATCAAGCTCCTTCTAATTATCAGCCTATCAGACCAATTTTTTAATATGTTATAATCAAAATTTGTTCAATTTTCCACTTCACCTATTTCTTGTAAACAGTTTAATAGTTTAATGTTCCTTTCAAACAAAAAATAACTTAATTTTTAATACCCTTATTTCTTTAAAAATTCTACTTGAAAACAAACAAATATTGGTGACACTTAATAAGTATTATAAACTTCAAAAAAATTTATCTTGTCCTAAACCTTCAAGTGTACTCCTTTTAAAATCCTTAAATGGTATGATAAATGTTTTGATGAGCCATCATTTTAAAATATAAAATTTATAAAGTAATTTTAACATTATGATTGTGGGGATCGATATTCGGGACACTCGAATGAGCTCCCCCGGTCAACGTCAACAAGATGGCGCGGCTCTAAGAGCCCACCCGGTCGGCGCAAAGAGGTCATCGCCCTCCGAAGAGCTCCGCGCTCACGAACCAGGCTTCCTCCCATGGCCAAGTGTGCGTATACGAGCTCTCCGTCTTGAGGGACCCGTTCCCGCCACGGCCACCAGCTCTCCGGCAAGCTCCCCCGTCCGCGCAGCCAACACTCTTCCAAGGACCTCTTTCCGCCTCGCCCGAGCTCGAAGCTCGGCCAATCACGCAAATCGAAGAGCTCTCCCGTCTTCCGCCGCTGAAGCCGGCGGCACGGCTGGCCAACCACTCCACGAGCATCGTAGCCACGCAGCTACGCCTCACGGGGAGAGGAGGTCTTTTCCATCACGGCACCATACCCCATCGACTCCAACGCCGCCCTGGCGGCACCCTCAAAATACGGTCGACGTGCGCAGGCCCCATCCACGGTATGGCCGTGCCCATGCCGACGGGACCATTTCTGCCGCGATTGGGGGCGGCACGACACGAACCGCCGCCCAAACCTCGACTTCGCGTGTCTGGCGGCGACCAATTTCAACATCTAAGGCCGCCAAGAGCTCCCGGAAGACGACTCCCGCCTCGACCAAAGAGCTCGTCCGAGAGCTCCCCGCCGTGCCCCGTCGCATCCAACAGCTCTACTACAATCCCCGACGGGTGCGTGCGGGCGCATCTCGGCGTCGGCCGCATGGCCACCCCTCCCATACCGAAGAGACGGCTTCCAACCACGATTAAAGACTGGCGACGCATGACCGTCGTCCGGACCCGGATTCCCGCGCATGACGGCGGCCGATTTCAACATCCAAAGCTACCGAGAGCTCGAAAAGAGCTCTTGGCCAATCGACGAGCCTCGTTCGGAGAGCTCTTTCACCTACCCGCCACTTCATGGCTCCTCATCCCATCCGTCCCTCGCCTCAACTTCGAAGAGCTTCGTATGTCCCCGCTCCCCTTGCCACTATAAAAGGAGGGGCGGGGGTTCTCAAGAGGGGGACGGTTCCGAAAAAAAGAAGACAGACGCATCCAAGTCCCCGAAAACCAACACCCTCATACACACCCGATATTGGCACTTGCCTCGATCACGAGAGACTTGGGAGCCGGCTCCCTCTCGATCCGCTTATACGCACCCGGTATGAGCGTTTGAGCTCGGATAGTGATCACACCGGACTAGGGAGCCCGATCTTGCCCCGAACCAAGATAAATCTTGTGTCATTGTCTCTAGAGCTAGGCCATTCGAGATGCGCACTAGCCGGTCGATTCATTGTGGCGGTGGTCGCCGCGATATCGAACCACGCGGCGGTTGGCGCCGGTAGGGGCGGCGCTAGTCGCGACTCCACCACTCCGATGGCTTCTTCCTCGCCACCACCGACCGGGCGCCGTCGCGTGCCCGGCACCCTCGACCCCCGGCACCGGCGCGGAGAAGTCCCCGTGGGAGCCGTCTCCCGACCGCCCGATGCGGCGTGAGGACATCTCCGCGCGCCTCCGTGGCACACCGCCCGACTCCGACCTCGCCCGGCCGACGGGCGGGGGCTCCACCGAGCCCGCGCCCCATCCGCGGCGGACCGCTTCGCCCGATCAAGGACCTCCTCCCCGCGTCCCGGGGCGAGCCCACGCAGCCCTGTTCCGTGATGTCACCTTCTCCATCGCGCCAACGTCGTCCTCCGGCTCACCGGAGAGGACGCCTTGCCGATGGGCGAGTTCACGGCGCGTACGCCAGATGTACCCCAACGGCGGCCGGGTCTCCCCTCTTCTCGGGCGATGAGCCCCAGAGCCACGTCCCACGAGCACGAGCTCGCCCTCGACGGGATGAGCCTCGTGGATCTGCGACCCCACACGCCCGGTGTTACATGTGCGACACCCCGAGGGAGCGCCGATAGCCATCCTTCCGGCGACTCCCATCGAGGGCGAGCTCGAGCCCACCCCGTCGCACGAGGCCGACCTCGAAATCGGGGTAGTGGGAGAAGACGACGCTGACCGCCTTGTGCACCGTGCTCGCCGCATTCTCATCACCTTGCGCGGGACACGGACACCAGCGCAACCAAGTCCACCGCATCTTCGCCCCGAGGATGTCGCGACACGTCCCGACCGCAGCGGCGAGGGTCCCGTAAAGCGCGCTTCAAGCCCTCGGCCTCCTCCGCGGCCTTGGCGGCCGCTCCGGAGGCCTTCGAGCGCCTTCCGCGCGTCGATAAGCTCGAGGGTGCGCTGCTTGAGGTCCTCCTCCTTACCCTGCAACGCGAGCCGAGTGTGCTCCAAGGTGGACTTAGAGACGGCGAGTCGGCGCCTCGGGGTCCTCGGCCTCCCGCTCCGCCTTCAGGGTCCTCTCCTTCTCGGCTGTAGAGGAAAGTCGGAGGTTATACACGAGTCGCAAAAACCCTGAAGACATGAAGAAGAGACAGCCTCTCGCCTACTCCAAAGCTCATCGTAGAGCTCTTGCTCGTTACACCAATACCACGAGCAAGGGCGGAAGCGCTCACCTGCAAGCTCGACACTGCGATGATCGAGCTCTCCCTTGAGCTCGTCCTTGGCCTTCCGCAGGGTCTCTTTGCCGAGCTCGAGCCTCAAGCGCTCGAGCTCCTTCTGCTCAAGCGTCCTACGGAGGGAGTCCAATTCCTCCTGCGCCTTCTTGCGCTGCAGCTCGTGGGCGAGCTCGCGCTCCTCCTCCCTCCGTGCCGCCTCGCGGAGCGCGGCCTCCACTCTCGCCTGCGCCTCACGGGAGGCCTGGTCTTCCACTCCACGAGCATACTCCGTGACCTCCTCCACCCGGCGCTCGAGATACCGGTGCTGGAGCTGCGTCACGTCGATTTCCTCCCGCATGTCTGCGCACGCCGTCGTCAGCTTGCTCACCAGACCACTGGCCCTCAACGAGAGCCGTGTCAGTTGGTTGTAGCCACGAAGGGAGTCCTGTACTCCCTGAAGGGTTGAAAAGCGCATGAGCTCCCAAACAGGGTATAGAAAGAAACGGCCAAGCACCACCACCAGACCGAACCTGGGCGAGACGGAGCACACATGTCGGTCCCTCCGACGGGAGCGGCGGTTGTGGCGTCATCGGGACACAGGTCGCAGGGAGAACAACGTCCGCGCCTGGAGGGACGCTAGCCGCGCGGCAGCGCACCAGCACCCTCGCCCCGTCGATGTCCATCATCGTCGTGGCAAGGAACGGCACCCGGCACACGTCGGTGACGTTGAGCCCGACGCCGCCCTCGAAGATGTCCTCCACGGCGACCTCCTCCTCCTCAGAACGGGCCGCCTTCGTGGCGCATCCCGACTGGCCATCGCCCGTCGCCGCCGGCGGGGTAGCCCGACGGCGACCTCCTCAAAGGAAGCCGCCTCGGCCCCGCGCGGGCCCTCGGCCCAGCGTTCGGCGAGGCCTTCTTCGCCGAAGAGCTTCGCGACGGCCGCCGATAAAGAGCCTGGGCGTCGCGACCCGGACATCGGCGAGGGCGACGAGTCGTGAGTCCCCTTGGAAGGAACACTCATGCCATCTGCGCGACCCTGTCGGCCGCGGCCGTCGCCACCACCGCCGAAGAGCTCGCTCGTAAACTCATCGTCGGCCCGGCGCCATCGTGCTCGTCATCTCGAGCATGACGGCGGCGGCGAACTTCGGCGCCATCGACATCAAGCTCCCCGACGACGACGGCAAGGAGCTCCGCGGCTTCGGGCCCGAAACTCGAGTCGCTCAAAGCTGAGCCGCCGTCCTCGGGCGCTTCGAGGGTAGTCTCCCGCCGCCCGAACGTGGAGGAGAGCTTGTAAACGCGACCAGTCTTCTTTGTCCCACAACAACGAAGACGAAAGAAACTTACCGGGGGCCACCCTCTTGACCTCCTCTTCCTCGGGCGCTACCTCGGCGGCGCTTCCCAGCGGGCCGGAGAAGTCGACCGACAGCGGGCACGGGCCGCCGGCGCAGTGCCGCGGAACAAGCGCCGTCGCGCCCAGCCGCCACCACCAGCGTCCGAGGGGCTCGCCGAGCTCGGCGGGACGCCGGCCGAACTCCCGGCGGGCTGGGTGGATGACGCCGGGGGCTCTGTCGGCGGCTCGGCCGGTTCCTCGGCCGGTGAGCACCGCCTCCGCTCGGACGAGCCCGTCCCCCGCTACCACGGCGGCGGGACAACGATGGGCGCTGGTCCTGTCGGGGGAGAAGGCTGAGACCCGAAGGAGTGCATCACCCCAACCTTGAGGAGCACGAGCTCGTCGGAAAAGCGCGGATCACGCGCGGTAAAATGGGGGAGCTCATACGGAAGAAGAGCACCGGCGCCGGCGTCGCCCGCGTTGGGGAGAGCTCCGGGAGCGCCGGCCCCTCGTCCCCGTCTTGGTCACCAGCTCGGGTAGAACTCCACGGTGGGTCATCAAGATTGCGGCGTTCGCGATACCCTCAAACGGGGCCTTGTCCCCCGTCATCTCCCACATGCGGAGAGCTCGGCGCTGAAGCGGCTTCCGCCCCTACGGAGCCAGGCCTCGATGATGTGGTTCATCGTCAACCCGGCGTCACGGCGCCTTGATCTTGGCCCGCGGCCGCCACGCCCGCCGCCGCACCGGCGGAAGGGTTCTCCCCGCCACAGCGCTCCCCTCGTCGAAGGTGCGGCCGGTGTACCACGGCGGAGGGAAGGATTCGTCGTTCTTCGGGTAGAACCCGCTCCCTCCCTCCACCGGCGTTCGCCGTCGGAAGTCGCGCCGGAAGGTCTCGCGGACCTTCCCCCACGGAGCTGCGGTGGCACGCAGCGATCGGGGCGGTCCGCCGCCCTTGGCCCGTATTTGGATCTTGGCGAAGACGTAGTGCTTAAAGAGCTCCCGTTGGGAGGGATTCCCAACCAACCAGCGCAGCATAGCGCGGTCGAGAGGAGCAACACTCCATTCGGCGGTCTTGCCGGAGCTCGGCGCCCGATGCGTGATCAGCCCCCCGGAAGTCATTGGCGGGCATTCCCAACCCGCGCTCATGGAACGCGACGAGCGACGACGTAGCCCGCGCGGATCGGGCTCCTCGTGCGTCGCCGCCGGATGATCCACTCTTCCGCCTCCGTCCCGCGGAACGGCCCACCGACGTAGACTGCACCGCTCGATCAGGTCCTCCGTCGCCAACGAACGCTGCCGGGAGCCCATCTTGCGCCCGAAGGGCCGGGCGATGCAAGGGAGGCGGAAGATCGACCTATGCACCGACCACCGGCGCTCGGTTCTCTTCTTCTTAACTTCCGTGAAGGGAGCGGGTAACGGAAAGATGAGCCCACCCCTCCATCTCTTGCCATTTATAGGGCTTCGCCACGACGGAGGGAGAGGGCCCGCCACGCGCCACGTCCCGTAACCGACCCCGCGGGATCACCGCGGCGACGACACCGGGCGAAAAGCCGGCGGCGCTACATTAATGGGGCGGCTCCTCCCCAACGGTAAAAATCTCAACGGTAAGATCCCAACAGCTATTTCTTACCGGTGAGCAAAAATCCCGAGCTCGGCATAACGGCCCGATCGCCAGCGCGGCGGGAGAGAGCTCGCGGCGCGAGCTCGCGAACCCCAGGGGTGCAAGCTCGAGCCCGAGAGCTCGAACGCCGCCCGGGGGCGCCCGCGAGCAAGGGCGCCCCGCGGGCAACCTCGGCGGTCCGTACTCGAGCTCCCGAAAGAGCTCGGGGCTTCGCTCGCGGCGCGGCGAGCCACCCGGGGAATCACGAAATCGAGCTCGGAGCCCGAATGATCCACCACCGTCGAGCGAACAAGCTCACGAGCTTAGGCCTCGCCCGAGCCCGTCCGTGCGGCGGCGGCGTGGTGCCCGCACGGTAAAATGGCGAGCGCGGTGGTAACCGCAGAGCGACCAACGGTAATTTTCCAAAGACCGGATACTAACGGCCGGTTCTTACTGCGGGGGCGAGCACGCTGAGCTGGTCGAACGACCGCGAGCTCGAGAGCTCTTACCGAGCCGCGACACCTCCTAGGGTTGAAGGCCGGCCCTCCACGGGGTTCGACGGCCGCCCGGAACACCACGGCGAGGAGCGCTAAGGCGGGGCGGCATCGGCGGCTCGCCCCCCTGACTCACGAATGAGCTCGGGGGCTACCGCCTAAGCGCGTTCGGGCGCCAAAGGAGGCGAAAAGACGACCTTAGGTTGTCCTCTACGATGAGGAGACTCGAGTCCTCGAGCTCTCCGAACGAAGCTCGAGGAACCGTAAAGGTCGCGCCTTTGGAACACGAGGTCGGTCCACTAGGACGACCACACGCAATGAGCTCGAGCTCGACCTCCCCCGAACTACCCGCTATCACTCACCGAGCCGATTTCGGCCAACGAGGCAAAATCAAGTCCGAGCTCACCCTCCCTTTCTGCCCAGCGCGATAACGGAAAAACGAACATCGAACATAATCTCTAAAAAGTCTCCACGCGAACCTCTTGTTCCCGTGGAGCCTCGAGCTAGACCAGCGGGTGTGCTCGGGAGCGCACCCACGGAGATGATCGGACATCCCCGAGACAAATCCTAGGCGGGGGAGAGACCGCGGGGCTACTGCGGCGAAGTGAACGTCGAGAAAAGCGACGAGCTAAGCACGAGCGCCTCGCCCAATGAGCTCGAGACCTCACGCCTAGCTACGATCGAGATCTCGCCGACACGAGACAAAAATCGACATTGAGCACTCGAAACAACGAGGGCAT
This sequence comes from Hyparrhenia diplandra, assembly GCA_015847255.1. Lineage (NCBI taxonomy): Eukaryota > Viridiplantae > Streptophyta > Magnoliopsida > Poales > Poaceae > Hyparrhenia > Hyparrhenia diplandra. Next base: position 129,307 of record JADLZK010011535.1, on the reverse strand, counting down.
CCCAAAGGTGAACTAAACCCTCACGAGCGCATTTATCGCTTACACACACACACACACACACACACACATATATATATATATATATATATATATATATATATATATATATATATATATATATATATATAGGTATGTGTACATAACCCGAGTAGGAGACTACGAGGGGCATCCCAAAGAGCACAAGAAAAGTCCTAGCTACGACGACCTCGGCAACGGCGACGCCCTGTGACTACACCAAGCTCACAAGCCCTGCGGTCGAGGAGCGCCTTGCGATCCTTGTCGAGCTTCGGCTCGGTGACGAAGGCCTCGCCGGGCCGCCGACCGAAGCCGCCGCCGCCCCGGCGGTCCAACGGGCTACTCCTCCGCGAGGAGGGCGCCGACGTCGACATTCGCCACCACCTCCTCCGCGGTGGCCTCGAACTCTTTCGACGTCGTCGGGCGTAGGGTCGCCGAGGACTCCCGTCCGAGAACCCTCGGACTCCGTCGTCGGCGCCCGGTCGCCGACGACGCCATCGCTAGGGCCGTAACCGCCCCACGGCGACGCCACGGCGGCAACCACCTAAGCCGCTCCCGCGAAGTGATCCGCCTCTTCCAGCGAAGCCGCGAAGAAAGCACCGAGAGTCGTGAACGGCGGACTCGAAAGATAGGCCAGGAAGATGGGCGCTCACCCGCCGCAAACTGGTCGGCGTTCTCGCGTGGATGCGCCCGCGCCGAGCTCTCTCTCGAGCGGTCGATAAAGCGCCGCCCTCGCATCCCTTGACCTCGGCGCGGCCCCGAGTAATTTGCGAGCCGGAGCTCGGCGATCGTCGCCTCTCCCGAGCGGAGGGAGGAGGAGGAGCCGGGGCCGGAGGGGGAGGCATGGCCCCTCGGCGGTGCCGGGATCGGCCAACGACGCAGTTGCGACGGGAAGGCGAGCCCGCCTCCCCGCCGATGACGACGCCCTCCTCCCGGCCGCCGTGTCTAAAGACCCCACACCTCCATCTCTAAGGCAAAGAGGCCTCAAGGAGGAAAGAAGAAGGACGGGAGGAAGAAGGCGGATGCCACCTCCACGACTCGAGTCCCCGAATTTATAACCGGGAGACGACGGTTCGCCTCCCGCCCAATGTGGGAGACGCCCAATGAGACTCCCCACGATCTCCACCCATGACGCATGATCCACGAGGAGGCGCCGCCAACGGCAATGACGCCGCGAAGACCCGCCCGTAACTGGCCAATCGCATGGGTGCACGGCGCCCGCATTAACCACCGACGTGGCGGGCGGCGGCGACGCCGGTTTCGGAAACCGGTCATATGAATAAAGGCCCCCCGTGAGCTCTCTAGAAGAGCTCACCCCGACATAGGCCCTTTGGCCCGTTCGGTCGGACTCGCCCACTAGAGCTCCTCCAAGCTCTTGAGGGATCTCACCACAGGCCTCCCGGGCCGCCCGAACTCCCAACAATGAGCTCCGCGCGGGGCTGCCCCTGAGCTCGGCCCCGGTCCGCAGATACGAGGTTGGCCACCAACTCTCCGACATAACCGACCCGCCCGACGAATCAGCCATGCGGGGCTACGAGAGACAGGAAGAGGTCGGTCAATCCTACCATCATACCCCGTCAACTCCAACGAGAGGCCGGCGGGCACATGCCGTGCGAGACCCCCATGCCGAAGAAGGCGTTTTCCAACTCGATTGGAGACAAGCCCGGCTTTTTTACGCGACGGGCAAAGCGCCGAGAACTCACGGCGCGGACGAAGTGTTGAGTTCGGCGCGGGCTTCGCGGCACAAGCCCACCACCGCAGGGTTCGAAGGTCAAGCTCGACTCTAGGCTCCCCGGGCGCCGAAACAACAAGAGCCGGAGCACCTTGCGGAAGCGGCATCGACGCCCCGCCCCCCGAGCTCTCGAAAGGGCTCGGGGGCTTCTTTGTCTTGGCGTCGGGTAGCCGAGGCTACGAGCGACTCGGCGGCCTCCACGAGGAGGACCACGGAAGTCGGGCCCTAATTTGAGGTCGATCCACTGGCCGATCGCGCGAACGAGTTGACGAACTCGGACCTCACCTAGACCATCCGACGGCGGCTCACCGAGCACTCGGTCTCGCCCAACGAGGCTAGATCGGGTTCGAGCTCACCATCTTCGCATTACAAAAGACAACGGTCGATGCCCCACAAGCAATACAAAAGCCTCCGCGAGCTCACGGCTCTCACGAAGCCTCGGGGGGCTACACCGCGGTGCGCGCTCAGCGCACCACGACCAAAACTTCCCCAGCAAGGCGTGCGGGAGAGACCCATCTCTCTCCCAAACGCTCGGGCTCTTGTGGGGGATCGATGTCGGGACACTCGGAATGAGCTCCCCAAATCAACGTCAACAAGATGGCGCGGCTCTAGAGCCCACCGGTCGGCGCAAAGAGGTCACCGCCCTCCGAAGAGCTCCGGCGCTCACGAACGGGCTTCCTCCCATGGCCAAGTGTGCGTATCGAGCTCTCCGGGTGCCGGGGACCCGTTCCGCCACGACCGAGCTCTCCCGGCAAGCTCCCCGTCCGCGCAGCGAACACTCTTCCAAGGACCTCTTTTCCGCCTCGCCCGAGCTCGAGTCGGCGAATCGAATCAGCGGCAGAGAGCTCTCTCTCTCTTCCGCCTTCAGCGAAGGCCGGCACGGCTGGCCAACCACTCACGGCGAGCATCGTAGCCACGCGGCGCTACAGCTACGGAGGAGGTCTTTTCCATCACGGCACCATACCCCATCGACTCCAACGGCGCCGCCACGGCACCCCTCAAATGCGGTCGGCGTGCGCGAGGCCCCATCCACGGTATGGCCGTGCCCATGCCGACAGGACCATTTCTCGCCGCGATTGGGGGCGGCCGACACGCGAACCGCCGCCCAAACCTCGACTCGCGTGTACGGCGGCGACCAATTTCAACATCTAAGGCCGCCAAGAGCTCGGAAGACGACTCTGCCCGACCAAAGAGCTCGTCCGAGAGCTCCCCGCCCGTGCCCGTCGCATCCAACAGCTCTACTACAATCCCGGCGGTGCGTGCGGGCGCATCTCGGCGTCGGCAGCATGGCCACCCCTCCCATACCGAAGAGACGGCTTCCAACCACGATTAAAGACTGGGCGACGCCTGACCGTCGTCCGGACCAGGATTCCCGCGCATGACGACAGCCGATTTCAACGTCCAAAGCTACCGAGAGCTCGAAGAGAGCTCCTGGCCAATCGGCGAGCTCGTTCGGAGAGCTCTTTCACCTACCCGCCACTTCATGGCTCCTCATCCCATCCGTCCTCGCCTCAACTCGAAGAGCTCGTATGTCCTGCTCCCCTTGCCACTATAAAAGGAGGGGCGGGGTTCTCAAGGGGGACGGTTCCAAAAAAAAAGACAGACGCATCAAGTCCCCCGAAACCAACACCCTCATACACACCCGATATTGGCACTTGCCTCGATCACGAGACTTGGGAGCCGGCTCCCTCTCTCGATCCGCTTGTATGCGCACCCGGTATGAGCGTTTGAGCTCGGATAGTGATCACACCGGACTAGGGAGCCCGATCTTGCCCCGAACCAAGTATAAATCTTGTGTCATTGTCTCTAGAGCTAGGCCATTCGAGATGCGCACTAGCCCGGTCGATTCTTGTGACGGTGGTCGCCGCGATATCGCACCACGACAATGATACCAATTACTTTTTATTACATAGATGTAAAAATATATTTCTATAAAGAAAAAGCACTCCTATTGCATGTGATGTTCTGAAGATTTTAGCTGACGTTGTTCAGTGTAGCTTTATGTTATGTTCTGATAACTATTTATTAGTTTTTTGCTTACTGCGTTGTTAAGTGTAGCTAATTATTTGTGTGCTGATTATAGTAACAAGATCATTTTTGTAAATAATAGTTGTAGTGTGCTAATTATAGTAGACAGAATGCATGCTAGTTTTAGTAGACAGAATGCATGCATGGCACCATGTGAAGGCCAAAATCAGCTTCAACAGTTTTTTTTTTTTTTTTTATGGGCGTGCACCTAAAAGACATGGTTGTGTTGCAGTGCCAAATGAAATGTGCAAGTGAAACTAATATCATTTTTCAATATTGTATTCCTCCCATATTATTGTAACTGAGCCAATTTGGTGAAGCGAAATAGTCCCGTTGTTTATCTTCTTAACATAATTATCATTTTGAGCCAATCTAAATATATATTTATGAGAAGGAGCTACTATCATTTTGAGCCAATCGAAATATATATTTACGTTTCTGAGTTGGAATACCTATCCGGTACCCACAAAATAGTAAGAGTACCTCACTGTTACGCTTTTTAAGTTGTAGTACCTATTATGATCACTCGCACTGTTATCACTGATGATGCCAACATTGTCCTGGTGGAGCCTTGATCTCCTACATCAGTAGTATGTATTAGTTTGTTCTTAGTTAATAATAAGCCCTTAATTTCGACCTCTATTGAAATGCTTGTGTTTCTTTTTAAAACTTTGGGTGTGTTTAGATCACCAAAATTTGGTGCAAAATTCCTGTAGCATGTCACATCCGACACTTGTAGCACGTTTAGTTTGTTAGTGGTAAATATTATCCTACCATGGCGTAACTAGGCTCAAAAGAATCGCCTCATAACGTACATCTAAACTGTGCAATTAGTTTATTTTTTACCTACATTTAGTACTCGATACATGTGCCGACATTTTTTGATGTGATGGGGGAATCTTCTTTTTGCATAGTGGAATTTGGGAGGAAGTTGGGGCTCTAAACAGGGCCTTCATCCCCGACTTTATTATCAAATTAAATCATCTACAGTACCACCTGGATGACGACGAGTGCTCCACGGCGTGCTCAGCGCACCATAATGTGCAGAATGCTCGCAGCAGTGGACCGCAGCAGTGGACCGCAGCAGTGCAGATCAAGAGTATACGTACCCCTCCACGCCTATCAAGCATCGTCCAGTCAGGTCACAGTCGTGTACCTCCGTTACGATACTTGCGATTCTTTAACTCATATAAACTGTGTTTTGACTGTTCGTCTTATTTAAATTTTTTATGTAAATTATAAAACAAACAAAACATCATTACAATATCTTTAGTGATGTAATAAGTCGTAACAAAAATGGTAATATTTATTAAAAAAAGTTAAATAAGACGAGAGGTCAAACACAGTTTATATGAGTCATAAAATTGCAAGTATTGTGGAACCGAGGGAGTAGTATCCACTGAACAGAGCAGCTCAATCGGGTGGACAGTGGTACTCCAGCCTTCTTCACGAGCTTCCGCGTTCAGTTTTTCATTTTGTCTTGGCGCAACGCAAGGACACCGTCAGCATCAATTGTGAGTTGTGACCAGGCTCGGCTGGCCTTTTTTGGCAGCGCTGTGCAGCTAAGCGCTGTACTAGTTGTATTGCAACTGAAGTGTGTTGGCATTGTTTAGATGTGAAGACTTTACATTCCAAATTATTTCATTCTAAATGACTGCAAACTTTATATCTAATCTTTACATCCAAAACTCCAAAAAGTGGCCTTATGCCTGGTTTAAATGACTCTAAACTTTACACTCACGACTTTACACTCAGAATTTACATCTTAACCTCCAAAACTTCAAAAAGTGGCCTTATGCCTGGTTTAAATGACTCTAAACTTTACACCCACGACTTTACACTCAGAATTTACATCTTAACCTCCAAAACTTCAAAAAGTGGCCCAATTTCAAAAGATTTTGGAATTTTCAAGGCATCTAAACAAGGTCATAGTATTTATGTAGCGATGTGGACCATTGTGCACGTGGAACGAAGCTCGGTGGTCGCCGTTAGAGCAAGTACAATAATGGGCTATAAGCCAATCTAGTCAGCAATTTTGATGATGTGGAGGAGAGAAGTGAAGAGAGAGAAGAGAGCTTGGCTCTTGTTCTAGCACCAAGCTGGGCACGGATGCATAGGCATTAGTGGGTCCCAATAAATATGAATGTGAGAAGGAATAGGAAAGAAAAGGGAAACAAATAATACTAAAAAATTTTGTAGCCAACTAAGAGACTAGTTATTGTATAGCTTGGCTATTATCACTGACTTATAGCCAAGCACTTGGCTCTACTATTAGCCATGCTCTTACATGTATTCGGTTTGGCACCAATCCATATGTATTGGTGTTGATTGGAGTGGGCTTGAACTAAATTATATCTCAATATACCTTAACCCATGCGGATTGGTGTCAAGATGAATACACCCACACAAAACCTTAGGGTGGAGTGGAAGTCGTGACCAGCGGTGGCGGAAGGGTGTTTACTTTGTTTGGCTTGGGAAATCAAATTATTAGACAAGGTCATGCATGATGAGATCCATTCTTTAAACTTAGTGAGATAATCCTATCTCTTACACTAGTACTAATTAATTAATTATCGACTTGTGAGGAAGGAGATGCATCAACTCATTCCATTTCACAAAACTGAACGTGTAATAATTTCAAAGTATGGACCTGGATGAGAGCGAGGGGCAGTCCAGAGATCTAAATGTAGAATTTCAAAGTATCAAGATTTAGATGAGAACTCAAATAAAAGATCGAGGACAACCTGTTAAAATTACTCTAAGTAAATATTCTACCTCAGATGAGATAAATAGTACCACCAATAATATAATAAGAAATAGTGCTAATGATCTAGCTTTGGTAAAATAAGTGGTACAAGTTATATCCTTCGTGTCCCAAAAGTTCTAACGTAAACATCCAGATTCATCTCTTGTAAAACTGTAAAAGGAGTAAAAACTAAAAAAATGGAGAATAGAAAAAAAAAGTAGAGTGAGAAAGTAATACAAAATCTATTGAAATAGTCAAACAAACACTCCGGCCGGTGTGTTCACACACTGACACACACACAAAAACACTCGGGTGAACTATACTTTTGTGTTTTATCAAAAAAAACTATACTCTTGTGTGGGGAAAAAAAACCGCTGCATATATTTCCTGTTTTGCTCGGGTGAATTACAGCGTTAACATTGTTTATTTGTCTTTTCGATTCGAATGTTCTGTTCACGTGTATACGTAGACTTGACCACCTCCCGTTCCGTCGTCGTAGTAGGGCACACCGGAACCGGAGAAAGCGTACAACTTTGAACGTACTTAGCACAGTGTGTGAAATGTCTCGTGTGCGGTCGTGCCGGGTCAGTGTGCCAGTGGCCAAATCAGGAGCCAGAGCTCAATTGAGTGCACTGCCACTGCACAACGTCCTTGCATGGAGTTTTTGGATGATGCACGTCATGCACTGCCGGAGCCGAACAGGGACAGCTTCCAACCCTATACTTTAGTACAGCGAGTCTGCGAGGCATGCGAGACGCAAGGCGCAACGCTGGCGTCGTACGTCTCCTGTTGACTCGATCGCCTGCTGCAGCCTGCAGTGCTGATGCAGTATACTCCATGGCAGACTACGTACTCCTCCGTCCCCAGAATAAATGTAGTTCTCGCTTCCGAGAAAAAACTGCCGCAATTATATATTAAAATAGGATTAATATTTATATTATATAATTAGTATCATTGGAAAGATATTTTGATCTAGTTTTTTAACAAATTTATTTAGAGATTTAAATCTTGTATATATTTTTTTCTACAAATCGAGTCAAATTTATAAGACACGAACACCTAAAACTACGTTTAATTTAGGACGGAGGGAGTATGATTGATCGTTTCCTGTCTCGACGGTTGCAAAATCCAGGTGATAGTGAACCAATCTAATCTCTTTTCCAGGTGATGCCTTATTTAGATTGCTAAAATTTCTAACTTTTTTTGCACTCTCCCTCCATTACATCACATTAAATACACCAAAAAGACATATGTTTGGAGTATAAAATGTAGGTAAAAACAACTAATTACACAGATTAGATGTACATTTGCGAGACGATTCTTTTGAGTCTAGTTACCCTATGGTAGGATAATATTTACCACAAATAAACGAACGTCTTCTGATGCCTACGGGAGTTTCAAACGATTACTTTTGCAAGTTTTTCTAACATCTAAACAGTGACTTTGCTACTTTCTAGAGACACGCAAAACGAGTTGTGATCCGCATTACTGCACTTTAAGAATTTCTATTTTTTTCCCAGCCACGGCTCCTATGTCATCAACAAGATCCTTCACGTTCAACCAGGCAGTCCACGTCATCAAATTGCTAACTTCCTGTTGGGACACGTGTCAGCACCTAACTGGTCCCCCGGCCCAAATAAAATAACCCATTCCTTCCTTCAGCAAAAAAAAAAAAAAAAAAAAAAAAAAAAACGCTTCCCGCTCCTCTCCACTCCCCTCATCTCGCACTCTCTCGGGGGTCGGCGGGCGATCTTTGGTGGGCGGCAGCCACGGCATCGGCGGCAGCCGCCGCCTCCTCCATCGCCTCCTCCTCATCCTCATCCTCCTCCTTTCCTCTTTCATCCCGAGCCGGGCGACAGACTCGAGGCCACAACGCCCCTGCTCGATGAAACCCTAACCCCTCGGTGTTGTTGCAAATGACGGCAGCTGAACCACACGGTATAGGTCTCTCCTCCTCCTCCTTCATCCCAAGTTGCTTCCCCACATCCTCTCTCCATCACGCATTACCACACTTTAAGAATTTCTATTCCCCCCTCCCCCCCAAAGTTACTTAATAATAAACCACTGATTATGTCAAAGAAACAAAACAAATACGAACATATTCTCTTTTTTTTGAGAAGTTTTCAGTAGTTAGCTTTATGAAACTCAATAATTGAGCGAGAAGAGGGAAAACCAATGAATGAGGGAAACCGCACAGAAACCATGGTTGCGAGGTGTTTGGAAGCATAGCAAAGCGAAAATAATGTAGACAGATATAAGAGCAAGTATAATAATCCTACATCAACGGGCGGCTCCGTGCACACGTAGGAAAAAAAGCGTAGTTGGCGAGAGAGGAAGAGAAGAGAGAAGGAGACGGGCGTCTCACCAAATGCCAACTGAAAGCTGCCTTACCTCTGATTGGCTCTGCAATGAAGCTTCAATGAAGCAGAGTTTATTAGGGCCGGCCGGCTTGAGAGTAGGATCCAGCAACAAGAAAATCTTTGGAATTGCAATTGGCAAATTAACCGCGTCGCGTAGTAATCCATCCATCCGTGTGGCGCCCGCAGGCCTCTGCATCTTCAGTTCTCCATCGGCATACCGAAACAACGTGCCACTGCGGCAGTGTCTTGAGCCGTAAAGTGTGTAGCGTCTGGACCGACCTCCCAGATGGACTGACTGCATATATACTGAAACAACGTGCATACGCATGCTAGAGGGAAAGAGGAATCCAGGTTGAGGTGTGGGGAAAGAGCGCGTCACCTCATCAATCGGGGCCTCCTACCTCCAAACACGGCAACATTAACCCACACCTGCCAGCCGCGGGTTGACTGGCCGGGCGAGATTGTGGCTTTGGCTAGCTGCGTCGAGTGCAATGGAGTACAGTAGTCTGGCACCATATCCTGGTATGGTACTGTACTCATATGCCAGAGCAGAGAGGGCCACAGGGGGTGGGTGACCGCGAGATGGACGTGGCAATAAGTGGCAGCGGCAGCACTCCACGCCGTGCTGAGCAACTACACATTGTGCTGGAAACGAAACCAGGGCAGGACCGGACCGCACGAAAGATCGACTAGTCTCCCAGAATGCAAGTAACTAAGGTGGTTTTTCATCAGTTAGTTTTTTGTCTGGCAAGCTCGAAAAATGCTAGTAAAACAAAATTGTCTCAGGACTTTTTCATTGACAACAAGGCGTTACGTTGATCCATAGTAGTAGTATGTTGCTATGCTGTATGCATCCAGAGCGGACACAATTTTTTTGAAAACTTTTTTATTTAATTCAGGACGGGAGCGCTTCACTACTGAAGCAGAGTTATTAGGGCTTGGAGTAGGATCCAGCAACAAGAAAAATCTTTTCTATTCCATCCCAGTAGCATGACTGCATCTTCAGCGTACAGGAGCACCGTGCCATCTCCGCCGCTCGGCCTCGGGGTCGGTCGGGGCTCGGCTGGGGCAGGGGAGGCGAGGGAAGGAGAAAGGAAAGCGTCAGTCAGATTCGGTGCCTCTCGTCTCGCACGGAGGAATCGCTTGCTTTGAATTGCGCCTCTGCCTGAGCGGACGAGGGAGCGGTGGGCCAAATTTGTTGTGGGCTGCATAGTACCATGTTCCTTTCGGGCCAAAATTGCAGCTAGTCCATTACGTCTATTCTCACCCATAAAATGGAAGATAAAACTCAATAAAACAGTAAGCTATGTATCTCTAACTATCGAAACCCGAGTCCAAGCTCGGGCACGAGAGGGTATCCACGTCGCCTGCAAAACAGCGACCGTAGGATCTCGATCTGACGGCTCCAGCCACTCCACGGGTCGCTTTCGAGGACACTGTTCATGCACTGTTCAACTGACGCCTGCACTGTTCACGCTCGCAATTGCTACGCGTACCTGAAAACGTACCAAAAAGATAAAAAAAGCTTTTTTCCCTTTCCAGAAAATTTTCAAATAAACTAGAACCTACTCAAATATTTTTCACCCCTTTTTATCATCCAAAAATTTTTTTTTGAATTCCTCTCATTAAATGTTTTATCGATAAACTTAGGAAGTTTATATCTCATTCACTCCAACTCGAATCATATAGTTTTCCACCAAAAATCTTCTAAAATAAAACCTTTACATATAATCGGAATAATTTTCAATCCATCCTAACTCCGAATCCCATAATTCTTCCACCACCAAAAAGTTCTAAAATAAAACCCTATATATTCAAAATCATTTTTTTCCTAAGTTTTGGTCACAACCCTTCTCCATCATCAAAAAATCAAAAATAATTTTCACATTCGTCTCATTCACATTTCGCCAATAAACTTAATTTTATATCTCATCCATCCTAACTCCGAATCCCATAATTCTTCCATAAAAAATAATCTAATATAAAACCCTACATATTCATATCTTTTCCCCAATTTTTGGTCATTGTCACAAATGCAAACAATAATTCTTTTCAACAATTCCATTGGTACCATCTGCAAATATCAAGATACATATAATCCAAAATAATTTTCAATCCATCCTAACTCCGAATCCCATAATTCTTCCACCACCAAAAAGTTCTAAAATAAAACCCTATATATTCAAATCATTTTTTCCTTTTCATCGTCCAAAAGAAAAAGAATTTTTAATTTTATCTCATTCACGTTCTATCCATAAACTTAGGAAGTTCATATTTCATCCAACCTAACTCAATCCCATAATTCTTCAACCAAAAAACTTCAAAAATAAAACCCTACATGTTCAAATCTTTTTCATAATTTTTAGTCGTACCCCCTTCTTCATCATCAAATAAACAAAAAATAATTTCTCAAATTGCTCTCACTCCCGTTGTGCCGATAAACTAACAAAACATATATCTCATCTATCTTAACTCTGAATCCCATAAATCCTCAAAAAATTAAAAAAAATCCTACATATTCAAATCATTTTCCTTAATTTTCATTGACTATGATTGTCACAAATGCAAACAACTATTCTTTTCAACAATTCCATTCGTAGCACCTGCAAATACCAAGATTTTAGATATATCGTGACCATTTCTTCTTCAATTGCTAAATTAACTCACAATCATATATAAATGCAAATGCAAATGCTACTGTTGGTACACTTGTCATTTTTCCCAACGTAAATCCTAAAGTTGTACGAACCTACAAAATCACCATACCAGCCATAAGATCCATCGTATAGCGAATTAATTGTACTACTAATATACACCGTCAAATCCATCATATAACGAATTAATTCTACTACTAATTTATATACTACCATTTTTCTCATTTATAAATCATAAAACTATAGAACCAGTATTTACCATGGGTAAATGATAACTTATAATCACCACGAAAACATAAAACTAATGTATTGCATAAAGACCAATTCGATTCTGCATTAGTTGTACTCATGTAACTAACTACAAAGGGAAAAAATGGCCACGCAGCGGCAAAGCCGCTTCAGTTTTCTAGTGGAGCTGAAAACAGCATCTGCATGTGAAGAGGTTCCTCATGTATCGCAGTTACAATTACAATGAATGGACTAAGTCTATAGCTCAACTGCTTAACAGTGAACTGAGAGCGAGGTTAGAGGTGCGTTGTTCATCCATTTCAACGGCTCGTGTTTTAACTCTGAACTCTTATTTTGCACATATATCTTATTTCTTAATAATAATGAAAAACGCTTAGTTCTTGGGGTCTCTTTCTTCCAAAATACAGCAGCATTCATATGGATTCCAAATATACATGGATGAATCTTTTGCAACAAAGATAACTATCAGTGCTTGTATTTCTATCTCTATTTTGCTAGAAACATCATCTTGGCCCTGGTCAAAAGTTGTCATATATAAAACCTTGTCCTCTACTCTCTGCAGTTCTTTTCATCGAATATTATTTAGAATAAAAACAAAAGGTACATCCACGCGTCATGTGCAAAAATTGCGCGACCACACCACATTTAAATGTGTCAAAAAAAGGATTCACTAATTTCCTGCAAAATTTATGGACTCAAAGTTCTTTTCGGCAAATAATTTCCACACGAGATACATTTTTTTGGTTCTTAATAAAGCAACAAAACTAAAGATTGCTCTGATAAACTGGGTCACTTTTAATTAATAATTTCGAAAAGGGAGAGAAACAACAACAAGAAACTGAGGATCATGTTTGGACTTGTCTGCACTGCAGACAGCCTGCAGTGTGGCTGAAATTGAAGATCCTGATTTCTGCCGAGCGACGCACAACCGACAATTCCAGGATGAGGATGGAAGGAAATGCGGAGGCCACGAGCACCAAATCCGCACGAACGGAGCCGGAAAATATCGAAATTTCCCGACTCCGCCGCCGCCGGCCGAGCAATGGAGCTCTCCGTCCTGCCATCGCTCTCCCTATTGCCGCGCCACGCTCTTCCGCTCCCGGCCAGGACGGCGGCGCGGCGGCCGGCCTTCGCCTGCCGCTGCAGCGGCTGCCCGGACGCGTCCCCGGTGGCCACCCGGCGGTGGTTCGCCTCCCTCCTCGCCGCCGCAGCAGGTTCTGGGTTGCTCTGCTGCATGGTTCTGTGGGTTCTTTTCACCGGCGGGGACTGCGTTTTCCCTGATCGTTTCTTTGGGTTGCTTGGCGTAGCGGTGGGGGTTGGCGTGGCCGGAGGCGGAGGCGGAGGAGAAGCCGGCGCGGTGTCCACTAGCAGGAGGGCGGTAAGCACCTGACGACGACCTTGTACTCCGCTACATAGTTTCTCAGGATTGTGTTAGGATCTTGCGAAGCTGGGTTGAGATGTTTGTGCTTTGTTTTCTGTGTGTTTGGTTGATTGAATGGGCAGCTCAGGGCGTCCAAGATTCCTGAGAGCGAATTCACCACCCTACCCAATGGCCTCAAGTAAGCATTTCCCTTGATTTTCGTTCATGTCGGTGTGATTTTTGGGGGAATTGGGCTCTGCTTCAAGTGTCTCAGTGTATTAGTATGGGGGCATAAATCAGAGTTCAAAATAGGCCGTTTCACTAGTATTATTCAGAGATATTTTCTTTTTTGCTGATCCTTTTGATTCAAAGATGAAGCATGTTTTTGTATTGCCTGAGTATCCAAACTACTTGTCAAATTTGTGACCAGGTACTATGACATCAAGGTCGGAAGTGGGGCTGAAGCTGTTAAAGGATCCCGTGTTGCGGTAAGTACCACCATAATTTGGCTTTGGGATCTACCATGATATTAGCCATAATGGACGATTCATTGGCATTTGCATTTGGTCTGCAGTATGCAAATCGTACATGACACTGTATCTCCCTCAAAATGCAATGATTAGGGAACAGAGGAATGGTGACCCTGAGCCCTTAGGTCTCTTGAGTCCTGAGACCGGGAAGTCTGAATTGTTTTCATTTGTTTACTGACTTGAACACTAAATTAATCTATTGATGTTTTACAGTGTGCTTTTGTTTTGAGAAATCATGTGAATCAAATAATGACTTGCTTGAAATAAGTTAGCATGCTATAACTAATTGATGCTGAAAAGTCTATCCTAGAACTAAGAGGATCCCATTGAACTTTTTTTTTTTTATACCAATACAATGTTGTCATACAAAAAAAAAAAGATAATTCATTAACTACTTACAGACAACCTGTATGAATGTTTAGCAATTGCATTGTTATTACAGACAACAGAGCTGTATTTATCTTGCATAATGATCGATGTTTAAGTTAGTGTAGGTACATTATGTGGCCAAGTGGAAGGGCATCACATTCATGACAAGCAGGCAGGGTATGGGTGTTGGTGGTGGCACGGTAATGCTATAACATATTCTGCCTCTTTCTTCATATAATTGATACATGTTCTCACATTGGAATGTGCTTTTAACTTGCACCAGTAAATGGTGGTACTGAGCTAAAATTTTCTGACATCTTATGAAATTCTAATCTTGGAGAAGTTCCTTGCTCCTATACCTATATAGTTTATGATTATTTGGTGCTTCTTTATTTGAACCAGTAGAGGTTTCTTGATAGTTTCCATATTACAAATCCTAGTATTTATGGAGTGAATATATTTGGTATCTCAGCTGTGTTTGTTTAATATTTGCTGTTTTTTACAAGTCTTAAGATTATGTGCAGCCATATGGGTTTGACGTAGGCAATTCTGAGAGAGGAAATGTTTTAAAAGGATTGGATCTTGGGGTTGAGGGAATGAAAGTCGGAGGCCAGGTCAGTTAATGCAAGTTTTGATTTGGTTTCTGTGAAATAAACTGACTCTATCAAGAACTAGTATCTGATTCAATTAGCTATGAACCAGAATGAGTATAACTAAGTTATCCATATGTCCACCATATAATTATTTATCAAAGAACAATGTTAATGATTGTCCTAGGACATGTTAATGTAATTTGTTGTGCAAGTTCCTTGTGTCATGCCTAAAAACAATATTGAATATCCATTTGGGCTTCAAACAGAAGAAAAGATGCATAAATAATGTTTGGTCTAATTCATCCATTTTGTTCTGTTGAACATACATACATGGGAATTTTAACAACATTGGAAAACATGATAATGTAATTTTCAGAGGTTGATAATTGTTCCTCCTGAACTAGCGTATGGAAAGAAGGGCGTCCAGGAAATTCCTCCAAATGCAACTATTGAGGTAAACTAACATCTGTTTCCACATTACAAATTGTCATGTTTTTACCAGTCAAAGGTCGTCTATTCAGTTTTGATTTTCTCCATCTTATTTTTCTGTTCCCATTATTTCAATAGCTGGATGTCGAGCTACTGTCAATCAAACAGAGTGCATTCGGGTAAGTGTGCTTGACTGCTTGTAATTTACATTCAGTTTGTTTTCTCTCAACCATCATGATAATATAAATTTCCTATGCAGGACTCCTGTGAAGATCATTGAAGGATAACTGTGCATAGAGTTCTGAAGGAAATGGTACATATCTGCATGGACAGTGTAGAGTGTTGCTATTGAAAAAGGCTAGTTTACAAAATATGCTGGTGGTATTGCATTGATAGTACACTGTTGTAAGATTTTAAACTTTCTTGAAATATAGATTTTTTCCCGCTTACATTTGACGAAGATGGATCCTTACCAATTTCTCTCCATTATCTGTGCTTCTTAGAAGAATGCTTGTAGTAAACATTTAGTTACAAAGAAAAATATAAATGGTTGCCTACATTGATAGTTATATGAATAAAAATAAATTGTTGTTTGGGATTCTAGGAAACATAAATAACAATATCCAACTAGATGTATAAAGCAAAAGCCAAAAGGTCGGCTGTCTTCATCTAGCACACGCAAGCAGAAAGGTTAGATTTTTACACATGAAGCAACCCTGGCTTGTTTGTGGTGACTTGGTCTACTTTATGAGAAGCATGCCACTTTTCACCTATTTTATCACTGTGCTTCTCTGTTATTAATCATGACCAC
Organism: Hyparrhenia diplandra; assembly: GCA_015847255.1. Classification (NCBI taxonomy): domain Eukaryota; kingdom Viridiplantae; phylum Streptophyta; class Magnoliopsida; order Poales; family Poaceae; genus Hyparrhenia; species Hyparrhenia diplandra. The sequence continues at coordinate 113,431 of JADLZK010011535.1, read as the reverse complement.
AAGGAGGGAAGCCTTGGCTGTTAGAAAAGGTTCCATGATGCCCAGCAGATGATCCTAGGCAATGTTTAAACAAGGAGGTAAGCCTTTGCATCTTCTGCATGCAAAGTTTATGCTTTCTTCTCTATCGAGAAATGGAGCAATACTAATCTTGCTCTGAAAGAGAAAGATGATTTCTAGGTTGTTTAAAACTTGAGCTGCTAGTCTTTATCTCTGAGGTATATTTATTTGAAATGAGAACAAATGGGATGGAATAAGCCTAGCTATACATTTGCTTGTTCTGAAAAGCCTCTGTTTTTGTTCTTGACCAAGGATGTTTTGGCAATATCTATGGACGGTTAAATACCTGAACAAACTTGGCATAGTTTAGCCCTGAAGGCAAAGCAATGTAGGAACAACTTTGGGTTGGCATACATATAGACTATAGTAGTAAAAGCTTATTCCATTGAGACTGGAGAAATGATGAAATCTTATCAATGGAAAGCAAGAATGCAGAGAGCATCAAGAATCTTCTTCTGAAGATAGTCTTTCCCATAGCTTTTCCCCTGGCAGGTGCTTTTATCTGTGACCTCATAACAAACAGGGCAAATAGGCACAGTAGTTCAACAAACTCATCTGGTAGTTCGTTCCAATTGGAACAATCATTCAGTTCAATCTGTGAAGAAGAGGAGGAGGAAGAAGAAGAAATGGAATCAACTCGCCGCGCACCGCAAAGTTGGCGAGAACAGAGAGTGCCTGCAGCACCGCCGGCAGGCTTCTGATCAGTGAACTCGCAAGGCATGCGTCGAACGCCGAAGAAGTCATGGTGGTAGAGGCCACCGAGGATCCATCACAAGCTGCATCCAAGAAACAGACCCAGGATGATGACGGAACAGAGACAGACGAGATGGCGAGCCTGAAGCTCATGGTGTCAGCCCTTGAAGACAGAGCCTGCGCCATGGAGGCGCAGTTCCACGAGTACTGCGACATGAAGGAGCAGGAGTCGGCGTACCAGAAGATGCAGATCATGTGCCTGGGCATGAAGCTGGAGCTGCTGGAGTCTCAGAACCAGCGGCTCGAGGCAGCCGCCGCAGAGATCCGCGCAAGCGCCGAAGAGTTTGCTGCCATGAAGAGCAAGCTCGACAGGCTGCAAGGCAAGTTGAAGAAGATGTCGAAGAGAAGCAAGCGAGATTCGGACGCTGTTGGTGAGAGACTCGTGGCTCTTGATGCGAGACAAGCCCAGATGGCGAGACGGTGTGACGAGTTTGAGCAGGCCATGGAGGAGATGAAGCAGCTGACGGTGCAGCTTCTGGAGCACAAGGGAGCAAACATTGAGGTAATTAATGCACTGACGACGATCAAACGATGATCTTGTTGGCTTCATCATCTTTGCTATTGGTTTTGGTAGTAGTATATCTGTTCGATCAGTGATTAGAAATGCAACTATAAAACGATGGACTTGATCGATGAAACTGCATGCTCTCTGCTTTTCTTTTTTGCAGAACGTGGAGGTGGCGGTGGAGAGAAGCTTGCGGAACCTGTCGAGCGGCAGGGACCTGGTGGACGGGCTGGAGGCGTTGCGGGACCGGTGGGCCGCCGGGATGGAGGAGATGATCTACATAGGGTGGATCACGGCGTGGCTGCAGCACGACCTGATGCTGATCGACGACGACGACGGTTGTTACAGCAGCGGCACAGTGCTCGGTGGCGGCAGCACCTACGTCAACGACGACGACGAGGAGGAAGAAGAAGACGACCAAGACGGAGCGGCGTCGAGGCACCCGCCGGAGGAGGAGAAGAAGAAGGGGGAGACGATGGTGGCGTCGGTGCCGCCGAGCAACAAGGTGGAGCTATGCAAGGCCGGGTCCGTGTCATCGTCGTCGGGGTCCGGGTCGGCGGCCACGGCGTACCGCAGCGTGGAGATCGAGCAGCCGTCGGCGTCGTGCGTAGGGTTCGCGGCGGCGTCCGGTGGTGGCGGCGGGTGGAGCATCGGGCGGCCGAGGCTGCTCCGGAAGCTCCGCGGGTGGGCCGCTGGCGGAGGGAAGGCTTCAGCTGGACCTGGCGGCAGCGGCGGCAAGAGCAAGACTACGAGGTGCAGGATCGTGGGCCCATGCTGTCAGAAATAGTAAATGTGAAGTAGACGGTTTGTGCATATAGATTTGGTTGTGAAAAATGGAGAATGTAACAGTAGTATTATGCAGTGTACTTACTCGGGACAAAAGTACTTATACTGGGGACAAAAGTGTGAAAAAATATGTGTTACTGTGAGGGGGGAAAGCAAAAAGGAGGAGAGTTGCATGTGACGGAGGTAAAAAAAAAAAGAAAAGAAAAGAAAAGGGGCGGTGGATTAACGTGTGTTTTACATTCTCAAAAAAAAAAAAAAAAAACGTGTGTTTTACGTGTTGTTGGGATTATCGGTGTGTTTGGGAGTTGGGAGCACGGAGTAATATCCGTTGTTCACGTGATTTGATAATCGTTCCTGTACTTGAGAAGTACTGTTTCTTGTGTTGATTCGTGGGGATCCCTGTCACCTCTGTAAATTCAGAGACGGATTGGATCGGGAGTAGTATAAAACGATCATTCCCGGCATTTGAGGCTCGAGTACAAGTACTACTCCACTATACTTTTCGGTATAGCATCTGCAATTGTGCCCATCCGGCCTCCTCTGTGGACGGTCATGGGATCCCGAAGCGCGGCGGCGAGGCCCTGTGGGTCCCACGTCATGACGCACGTACTCCGCGATACGGAGGAGACGGAGACGATCGTCGGCTTCCCCGATCCCGGCCCCCTGTCCTCCATTCGCGACGCGACGACGACACGGCGGCTTCGTCTGAAGATCTCCAGCGCCGCCGCGTGTCTGGTCTGAGTACATCCGCATTGAACCCGTCTTGTATCTGGCTGATGGAGAGATACGTACGCCGTCGGTCGGTCTATCTGGCTGCACATACGCATTGAAGTTGAGGACACACTGGGGCGACGGGCCAGCCCTGGTGGGCTCACGTGTCCGTCCCGCCGAGGGCCGCGGCTCCACGTGCCCGCCCAGGTCTCTGGCCGATGGACACCGCGCGAGGCAGGCGGCGGCGCCTCTTGGACGACGCTCTGGCTGTGGCAAGGGACTCCCTGATCTGGCACGTCGTCGACGGGGAGCAGAGATGCAGATGCAGGATTGCAGCTGCAGCAAAGGGAGCCCAAGAAAGAAGGTTACTCTAGCTGGCCTCTGGATTGATGAAGCACCACATGGCGATCACACGTGAGTGACACGCGCCAGCAGCCCAGCACCCACATCAACTCTTTTGACTTTGACCATTGCTATCCGACGTTTATATTGATAATTGAGAATATAGACTCAAGTTATTAGATTAGTAATAAGATCGTCTTAGTATACTTTTTTTTTTCTAAACATAGGATAACATGTTGTGTATAGATAAGATATTGCTAGTCAAAATAAAAAAGTATTTCCACAAAATCTTGCATCTCCATGGCTCTGGCTCTACATTTACTTTATGCATGGAGCAATTATCTTCATGGAGATATACAACTTTAATTTCGTACAAAATCTAACGTCGACTTAGTTATATATCCATATCACCATTGAGCTACCTACGCGTTCACAAAATCAAATTACCTTTAATTTGGTAGTATTAGATGCTAAGGATACACACAAGTATGCTCCTATAAGATTTCTTGAGGCTTTTCCTTGAAAATTCAGCTTGCTCTTGTGTGACGCGGCAGCGCTTTGGAGTGTCTACTTTTTCGTGTTTCACGGTGTCATTGAGAATTTAAGAATCCAAAGGACGTAACCGCAAATACGCCCCTGTTATCTGTTGACCAACTTATAACCTTAAAATATTGCCCGCCTTCGATCCTATGGGTCCCACCTTCTCCTTGCTTCTCCACTCCTTCATCTATCTACCAATTTCCAGCTAGTCGCCATCGGCATCGAGACATCTCGGCAAACGCAGCTCACACACATGCTTTTCTTCCTCGCCATGCCAAGGCATCATCATCCGGCTCCATCGGCTGCCCATGCCATGCCATCCTCATATGAACTTGTCCTAAGCTTGCCGGCCGCCGTGGTCAAGCTTAAGCAAGCTAGCTTTCTTGTGATGGAGGCATCGTCGTCCTTGCGTTGACGACACCTTGCCCACCAGCCAAACCACCCGCCATGCGCGCCACCACCTCCACCGCGGCTCCTTGTTGCTTGCCGTGGTTGCATGGCCATAGACGCGGCAGGGCCAGCTCGGCCGCCTGCCTACTCGCGCTCGTGACGTTCCTGGTGGTGGCTGTCTGCTGGGAGCCCACCACCACCAGGACACAAGCTTCCAGCTGGTTCCTGTCATCGTCGTCGTCGCCGGCGCCATCCTTCTCGTCCTTGACAAGTGCCGGTGGAGCTGGGCCAGCTGGCGGTCAGCACCTCCTGGCCACCGCCAGCTCGTACTCTTCCGACGGCGGCGGCAGGAACAGCACCGGCAAAGAGGTGCACGAGGAGGTCCGGAGTCAGCGTGGTGATGATGGTGGTGGCTTCCTGTCCTTGGTCAATAACTCCAGCTCCGGCTATGGAGCACCGCCGCCTCATCAGAGCTCTGTCACGCTGCCGCCACCTGCACCGGCACCGGCGCCCGCCGCCCTGGCTTCGGCGGCGTCTCCAGTAGTAACGGTATGCAGCTCGTCTATCTAATTAATAGTGTCCGTGGCTATTTTCTTCTGTTTTCTGGTTGATTATTAGGTCATTTGAGATATATTTTCTCTGGCACATAATCCTATGCAATCAATATAATCAGTACTAGTAGGGCAGTAGGATTACTCCCATAATGCCCACCTTTTGGGCAGAGCATATATCATCTCCTTCTGTGAACATTTTTCGTACTGTTCAGTTCAGTTCAGTTCACCAATTCAACAATGATGCCCCAATCACGCGCCATCAATGAGAAGATTAGTACATGATATGTACATCAAATTCATGAACATATATATTTTAGCAGATAAAAACAGAACACGTGTCTCGCCCGTGCCACGTAGTTGTCCTCCGTGTCCTACGTTCTTGGCTTGCCAATGAGAAGTTTAACGAGCAAGCCAAGACAGGTGCGTCCCTTTTGGTCGAATTGGCCTGAAAGCAGATATCCTGGGGCTCTCGGCTCTTCCTGCACTCTCAAGATCAATTGGGGACCCAGGCCAGGAGACCTCTTATTTTTCAACTGAAATTTGTTGATGAACGAACTCTTGCGTTTTTCTATCAGAAATTGTGACACGTACTGCATATAGTGCTCCTGAAATTGCTGAAATTGCATTGCATTGTTTAGACGCCTGTAATAAGAAGCAGTCTGTGATCACTGTCACTGCTCATCACACGCTGGAGTACTGAACAGCTTTGAATTGAGCGTGTCCTTGCAGGATGAGTTGCTTATTAGATTTCTCTTTGTGTTACAGGTGAACTCAGATGAGGTGATCCAAGCCACGCCACAAGTTCAGAGGAGGAGCAGAGACGTGAAATTGGAGCGATTAGAACTCGGTCTTGCCAAGGCTCGGTCGTCGATAATGGAAGCGATCCGAAGCAAGGACAAGAGATCCCCGTTGGATGATAAGGATTACGGGCCAATGGGACCTGTGTACAGGAATGCCCATGCGTTTCACAGGTAGCTAATTTCTGTCGAAACATGAACAAATGTTCTGAATGTCTGAAGAACGTTATCATACTGAAAATGCCTGAACATCAACGTTTTCAGTGACACTGATTACTCTGAATGTCGTCTGAACCTTGCTCCTCTGCTATACTACTTGACAGGAGCTACCTGGAAATGGAGAAGCAATTCAAGGTGTACGTGTACGAGGAAGGCGAGCCGCCGGTGTTCCACGACGGTCCTTGCCGAAGCATCTACTCGACGGAGGGCAGGTTCATCCACGCCATGGAGATGGAGAGCGGCCGGTTCCGAACCACCGACCCGTCCCGCGCCCACGCCTTCTTCCTCCCCTTCAGCGTCGTCAAGATGGTGAAGACCATCTACGAGCCCAACTCCCACGACATGTCCCCGCTCAAACGCACCGTCGCCGACTACCTCCGCGTGGTCTCCTCCAAGCACCCTTACTGGAACCGCAGCGCCGGCGCCGACCACTTCATGCTCTCCTGCCACGACTGGGGCCCGTACGTGTCGTCGGCGAACGAGCAGCTGTTCGGCAACGCCATCCGGGTGCTGTGTAACGCCAACACGTCGGAAGGGTTCGACCCGGCCAAGGACGTGTCGTTGCCGGAGGTGAACCTGCTGAGCGACGCCGTGGGCGGCAGGTGGGCGGGCCGTCGGCGTCACGGCGCCCCATCCTGGCATTCTTCGCCGGCGGCAACCACGGCCCCGTCCGTCCAACGCTGCTGGCGCACTGGGGCCGTCGTCGTCGCGGGCAGGACGACGTCGACGTCGACGTCGACGGCGACCCCAACGGCGTGCGCGTGAGCGAGTACCTTCCCCGTGGTGGGCCGTCGTACACGGACATGATGCGGCGGAGCAGGTTCTGCCTGTGTCCCGGCGGGTACGAGGTGGCGTCGCCGAGGCTCGCCGAGGCGCTGTACCTGGACTGCGTCCCTGTCGTGGTGGACGACGGCGAGTACGCGCTGCCGTTCGCCGACGTGCTCAACTGGGATGCGTTCGCGGTGCGGGTGCGCGTCGCCGACGTGCCCAGGATCAAGGAGATCCTGTCGGCGGTGTCGCCAAGGCAGTACATCCGGATGCAGAGAAGGGTGAGGATGGTGCGCCGCCACTTCATGGTGCACGGCGGGCCGCCGCGCCGGTACGACGCGTTTCATATGATCCTGCACTCCGTCTGGCTACGGAGACTCAACATCAGGATCGATGCTCATGCGCAGGGCTGAAAAATGCATTAGCCGTATAGGAAGTGCGTACGTACGTGCGTACTTAGAGGTGACACGTCTGACTCTAATCTGAAGTCTAACTGAATCGGAGTGAGTTGTGCATTTTGACACAGGGTTGGAGGAATCTTGGAGCTGTTGTCTCTGTCAGTGCACACTATACACTAATACACTGTGTTTCATATATACTTCCTTTGGACAAGATCTGGTGAACCTCCCTACTACAGAGATCTTTTCCCTCATCTATAGAAACCATTCTTCACAGTGGTAGTGTCTTTGAGTAATAATTATTTTCTCTTTCTCTCTCCCAATTCCACCAATGGTGAGTTGCATTAACCCCATAGAAACTAGTGGTTTCTTCCCAATGGCAAATTCATGGTTTCCTGTGCATTGGGTAAAGTAGACATGGTTTCTCCATGAAGAAACCATTTCTATGATTTATGCTCTCTTTTCTCATTAATTAGTTTGCCGCCTCATCATTTTTTGCTTAGTTGGCAAGCTATTTAATAGGGGCAAAACTACCATTAATGCTCCATTGGAAGTGCCTAATAAGTTTTAAGCTAACTAAATGCTGAGTTTAAGAATAGAAGAGAGAAAAGAGAAGCGGGTTATAAACTTACCGCCAAGTTAAACACGGGAACCAATGACCTTTATGAGAGAGATAATTGGGTTATATATTAATAACAAAGAGCTAACTATAAATATAGGTTGTATTTTGGATAGAGGGAATCTACTAAACTTATGTCTCCACATGCAAGGGTGCCACATCGGCACCCTACCAAGAGAGGGGAGAGGTGACGCAGTCCTACTATTTTAATGAACTAAAAAATGTTATAACTTATAAACCCAAAAACCAAATCAAATTCTGATTAATACCATTAAATTTATTTTAATAAATCCTTTAAAATAAGATCTCACATGAATATATTTCGATAAAATTATAAGTAGGCCCCACCGATAGTGGTTAGTATAGAGTAGAGATATAAAAAGATGATGAGTTTAGGGTTTAGGATAGTAATATTGTAACTCATAGATAGATTTCTTATTCATACCAGCTAGTACTGTTGATAAACAAAACCTACATCTATTTTAGAACCGAAAGAGTAGTTATTTAGGGTCTGTTTGGTTCCAGGAACTAGGGGACTAAGGACTAAATAAGACTAAAATTAATCATTAGTCTCTCCCAAGAATCTATTGAAATACTTACTCTTAAGGACAAAAATGCTTTTATATTTTCCTCACATGTACTTCTATTTGTAGATTCTATTGGCATATATTTTTTTGGAAATTTATCGAACCATATCTGTATTGGACCAAAGGCCCATACCTACACTTTTAAGGGTCGTGACCCAACATTGCACTACATTCACCGGATAAAAACCATTGCCAACAATCTCGAAATAGCAATGCAAGTGGCATATCCAGCTTGGAATGATCATATAGTTAACCGTGTGTTATTTTGAAGGAACATATCTGGCTATTTGGCTATCAATGTCATGCGCAAGCAATTGTCGTTTATTTCAGGGTAAGTGTTGTAATCTGTTTTGAAGTTTTGTGCTACATTTCAATCTATGCTTTCTAATATTGCTCTTGATAATGTATGTACAGAATGAAGATATGAGCAACTCCAAGCGGTTTGGTATTTGGACCTGGCATTCTATATTAATTTTTGCCAAAATCTATGAATTGTCCTCTCCAATGGTTTGCCATTTGGGTTGCCAAATTGGTGAGACTTGCATTTGAGGGGACAAACTAGGCATATTTGCCAAGTGAATCTCAACTTGGCAAAACTCCTCTCCTGCGTGCATTGCCTGCTTCTCTCCGCGTGCATTGCCTGCTTCTCTCCCGTGCATGCCACATGCAACCACTAATTTAGGTTTTGCCAAGTGACAAATGCCAAACCATTACAGATGTACTTTTATTTAACTTGGCAAACATCTTCGGGACTTGGCAAATTGTAACTTTTGCCAAGTGCAATTTGACAAACCGTTGGAGATAGGAGCCCAGTTTTTAATTGACCTACTCAAGTTCAGAGAGAATGAAGCTAAAGATAGTATTCCTCAAGACATTTAGGAAATTCTCACTCATTTTGAGATCTCATAAAGTTGTGATTTTCCTCTTTGGATGTGCTTCTATAATCAACACAATAACTCTACGTCACATCTTCTTTGGGTGAAACAAAGATTTCTCATTTTGAACTATGGATCATGTGTTGTTTTTGTATGTCTGAAATGCATCCGTGGCGTTAGCATGGGCACGCTAACTCTATGTTACATACAAAGGCTTTGGCAAGTATAGTGTTGAATATTTGAAAATCAGAATGAGCTTTGACAAAGTAGCAACAAAAATATAGAAGCCAAAGGTGCTCAATATGAAGGGGTAACACTCGCGCGCCACATAACAATTGCAGTGTACGTTTGATAGGAAGCACATCAGAAGTCATCAAGTGTTACACAAGGTTGATGGTCATCTCATCTAGCATGCCTCGTGCTAATCATTGTATTATGATCATACAATTGATATGCAGCACACAGGAAATCACTAGATGTTAATCAAGGGTCCTCTGATCTACCAAGTACCAACTGCTAACTATTGTAGAGTCAGCAAATCCAAAAACAATTAGATGTTTGCATCATAAAATCACAGATCCTCTAATTCCGCAGTCGGAGTCTGGGCTAGAGTAGGGCGCATACAGAAGAGCTAACACAGAAGCATGTTTCACCGGGGTTACTCAGACAGCGGCAAATCCTTCGGCTCAGTGTCTAGATCCGGTGTCCAGAGGAACACCATCTTGCGTCCTGCACAGGCAAGATAGCCAGCTCGATATGGATGCACAGCAAACAAGGATGGAACCTCGGTCATGTGTTCACTTTCAATGCGCGCGCTTTGCAGGAAGTCAAGATACTATCATCATTTAGATCAACAGAGACGATATGTATGTCCCTTTCAGTTCCAAGGAGAAGGTCGCAGTCAGTCCATCCCCAGCTTGCCCTGCAACCATGGATTTGAGTATTTATCATTGCCCTCATCAAACTGATGACATATACTATGCATAGCGAAAAGAAATGCAAAGGAAAAACAGAACTGCTTTCCTTTATTCAAATATGTTGCTTCTCAATAAACGCCACTTTAAAATGTGTGCGTTCAAACTATAGGCAGTTAAACAGAGAACATATGAAAAAAAGATCAAAAAATTACCACATACAAATGGTATCAGTGCTTTCTTCATCAGAAAGAGTTTTAAAATCATTATAGCATAGAATAGAAAAAGTTTTTGGTCAACAGATTACATCGGAGGATTTACAAAATGGTAAGTAAAAAAAAAAAGCAGAGGAACATGCATGAATGAATAAAATTGGTACTCCGCACAGGGAAATGTTATTTCGAAATAAAGGAAATAAATCAGAATGAGACCATACTTGAATGTAGTTGAAGGAGAAGAATGCTGTTGAAAGCATGAATTTTCGAAGTTGCGGACACTAAAAATTCCAACAGTATTGTGGTGACTGCATAGATAAGCGTTAGATTAGCATATCTGTTCTCTTTAATACATAAACCACAGTTCTGTCTAAGGAAGCACAGTCAATGAAAAGCATGCCAAATGACCATTTTAATGATATTTTAGCAGCAATGCATTGAACAAGTACTTCCAACCAAAAAAATAACAGATACAAACATCACAGCCCCCACAGGATGCATCATATGGTGATTGAATAACTTTTAAGCAAAAACCAAAAAGTAAAACCTTGTCGTCGCAAGGAAGTTTCCGCTTGGTGAGAAATAAACTGAACGGACAGCATGCTTATGTTTGGCAACCTTCAAGCTCTCCGGCTTCAGCATTTTCATGTTTCTTAAATCCCATAAGCAAGCTGTACTGTCCAATGAACTTGTTGCCAGCATATATGGGTTCTCCGGATTGAAATCTATTGAGGTAATGCAATCACTATGCAGTTTCCACTTGCTTGAGACTTGACCCACTCTCTCATCAAATGCCTTAAGCTGACCCTTCCCTTCACCAAAATATAAACAAGTGCCATTATCTGGTGCTTGGCAAAGGGAGAATGCTGGATAGTCACACAAATATATCGTATTAAAAACATCCTTGTCCACGTCCATGAGACAAATGTCACCATCATCCGTACAGCTGTAAATCTGCAAGTCAAGAATCAATACAAAGATTCACAATACTGAATTTCCAATTGTGCACACAAAATGAGATAAAAAAACAAGCAAGTGATCCTCAGCCAGTAAACTATCAGTTGCTACAACTTACAATTCTACCAAGTCCTTTCTGTATCCAACTTAAAGGAGACCCTTTCCTCCCAATCTTTCTTTTACCACTAAAGAGTGACATCCCAGCTCAAACACCAAAAGCGAGATAGTAACATACAATAAGCTCGGAATTCAATCCTAACCACGAAATTTACCTGGAGAATACGACCAATACTAGAGCATCACTGAGATCACATAAGCATACCCACCCATCTTACCATTCTTACTATGTCAGGATAGAAACTGTGAGGAAACCCCAAAGCAAGGCAAGGCAAGGCAATACGCCACTACATTTCAGTAATAGCCAAAGGCTCATCACCTTCCTTGGAGCAGAGGGGGTGAGCCGTGATTCCCCTACGGATCCGGTGTGCGGATAGTAGGTGAAGACGCCCTCGACAGCACCGCGGCCACCATACGCCAGGCATGGTCGCACCTCCGTCAGCGGGCGGTCCGCGTCCCAGAACACGAGATGTCCCTGCGTAGTCCCCGCGGCCACCACCGTGCGGTCTGCCAGCGGCAGGACCCGCGCCACCGTAATGATGTTAGTCCCGAGCTTCCTCACATTCCGCGGGTACAGCACCAGGTCCTCGCCGGGATCGGCCGCCGCACGAGCCTCGCCCGCAGGCTGCCAAGACGCGGCGCGGAGCGCGGAGGTGAGCGGCGCCGAGGCATCCGCCAAGGTCCTGGCGAGGAAGGCGTCGGTGATGGGGAAATGGGCGGCCCGGGGCTTCAGGCGCGTTGAAGGGAGCGGTGCGGCGGAGGGCGGCGGCGGCTGGAGGCGCGCGCGACCGGAGCGGCGCGGGGGGCCCCGTAGGGGCCGCGGCGGCGGGAGCCACGCGGGGCTGCTTCTTGGGGCGGGCGGCGGCGAAGGCGGCGGAGACGTCGGCGGCCTGGCGGCGGAGCTGGGCGAGGATGGCTTGGTTGCGGAGGACGTTCTCCTGCCGACGGCGCTCGTACTCCGTCAGGGCGGCGGGCGGTTCTGCCATTTTTTTTTTTTTAGGTAAAAGCTTGGGAACCGGCGATAATTTCAGAAAAATTTAAGGGACCCAGCTAACGCACCGGGAAACCAGAGAAGCTGTGTGACAAGCCTAGCTTCAGAGTTTCCATTGATGTGTTGATTGAGAGTGTGGCTCCATAATGATTGAATATATATCAATTTATGAGTTTGATTGTTGCAGCAATTCAAAATCTCAGTGTTTATTTTTATTGTGTCAATTCATAATCTCTGAATGACAAAATAGACACTTCAAACGAATTGAACATTCAGTGGACTGAATGGCAAAAGGCATTTATACATACACAGTCCAACATTTAGGAGACTTGACATTAGTGAGTGCTCTTAATTTTAGGCATTGATATATACACAACTAAGCCAAAAGATTTTCAATGGGCAAAAGGCACTCAAGTAGCACATCAGAGAGAATGTGTGCTTCATACAGAGTTGCATATGCATGCAGATCCCTCCATTCTCCCAGGGTGCTGCTCCTTTGCTTGCAAAATGGCAAAAGCGCTCTAAAAGGTCATCAATCTCTCCAACTTTTCAGGTAAGGAGCTCTAAAACATCATTTGTGATAGGCCTATAAATTAAATAAACAAACAATTAAGATATGTTGAAGACTATATATAATGTCCAGATATGTAAATTAAATATAAAGAGGATTACCGTCAATATTTGGGTGAAGCTATAAATTGCATTATAAGCTGCAGCCTGTTCTTGCGCATCACTAGCACCACCACCTTTCTGCTCCCCAACCTCTTGTACCTTGCAGTGGAACAAAACATGAGGGTTCATAGGAATAATGGATAATTGACAACACATGAAACATGTTTTCACCAACATACCACTGAAATTTGCGGTACATGTTCCTGATCGCCTTGATTACTTGTCTCTCCCCCAACCTGTTTTCCTTATGATGTAACATTGTCCTGCCACACCTCACCTGGCTCCGGCGGCTCAACGTCAGGATTGATGCTCATGCGCAGGGCTGAAGAATGTATTAGCCGTATAGGAAGTGCGTACGTGTAGTACGTACTTACAGGTGACACGTCTGATTCTGATCTGAAGTCTAACTGAATCGGAGTGACACAGGGTTGGAGGAATCTTGGAGCTGTGTTTTGGAAGGGAAAATTGGTGTGCGGGCAAGACAGTTGTCTTTGTCAGTGCACACTATACACTGTGTAGTGTGTAGAATATATATAAGGGAAAGTGTTGATCATGTAGATCTCTTATGTCTTGTAAAAATTATAATCCAATAGTCTGGATGTTTGTTTCAGGCTTTTAGCGCACACTTACTATGCATGTAGCTAAGTTCTCCCTGAAGCTCCTAGAGGGGAATTATATATATTTACATCATAAATTTAACACTTTCTTGTATATATTTGGTCAAAAGTTAAACACACTTCTTAAAAAACGTGAACGACACTTTGGAGCGGAGGGAGTACCTCCTCGTTGACAACAAACTGAAAATTATTATCAGTACAACGGATTCCACCAACAAATTCCTAGCATCAAGACGATCTAGAAATATTTTTGCAACATCATATTATTTGAGGTTCAAAAATCTATATCTATATCTATACCTACTAATAAAGAGAGAAAATTTCAGTCCCACCTCCTTTTCACACGGGCTTTTCACCGGGCTTTTCACCTCCTTTTTCTACCGGGCCTTTTTCGCCGCCCATCGCGCGCAGGTTTGTAAGCCCGGGGCCATGATGATCGAAAGGCCAGCCAATCCCATGATGACCGACGGAGGGCCCATGAAGAATATAGCGAGCCCGGCACCAAGTCACAACAAGTCGTCATGATCGGGGCGGTGCGGGAGATCGGAGCTGTTTAGTCCCACCTCGAAAAAGGAAAGTAGAGATGCGGGTGGAGGCGAGTACAAGAGGCGACTACAAGATGCGGGGGGTGGGCTACCAACCTTGAACCATACCAGCCTTGAACCATCTTTGAGCCCGGGCCATTGGCGCTAACTTTTAAGGTTATATTTGAGGCACGTCGGGTTGAAAAACTATTTGCAAAGCTTTGGCCTCAAATTTACGGAAGAGCACCTCGGAGACGAGAACGTTCGTCGTGGTCCGCGGTGGGCTGCCTCCGACCTTTCTCACAATCAAAGGAAGAGGACAAAAGGAATTAGAAATAAATAATAGTGTTCCGGATGCAAATATACCAAAGACAAATAAATTAGGGCTTAAACAGTTTACAAAAAGAATTTAGGGTTCCTTTTCTTATTCTTTTTGTACGCATGGACCTATCGTTCGGGACTGGGGACACCAGGCTCTTGGCTGGCTACGCCGTGAGCTGGGCCGAAGATCATGGCCCGTCCGCCGACAAAGATAACTTTTTCTTTCTTTTCTGTTTTCTTTTCTTTTAAATCATTTAAGACTTCTATAAATAATAGAAAATCAAAACAATCAAAAAAAATACTAAAACAATCTTGCTATTACAAACTCTTTTTTGACAAGGGCTACACTTTTGTCATGTGTCAAATAATACACAACAACATGATATAAGATACTTATCGCGTCAAACTTCATAACAAAAACATATTATTAGCCATTGCAGTTTAAATCGATGGTACTGATATCATATTTACCCATCACCCGTTGCAACGCACGAGTTCTGCCGGTTTTTTTTCACCGTGGATTTCTTTCGCCTCTGTCCGCCCGCCGTATATATTCCAATCTGCATCGGACTCTCACGTAACGTGCAGCAAGTTAGTCCACCGTAATGTCCAAAGTTTGCGTCTCAAACCAACTCATCGATAGAGTCCAGTTCGATCTCCGGCCTGTTGGCAAGGGAGGCCCACGGCTAGACAGTAGATCGAGGAAAGTGCCGCACGTTGCACTGCCCTTGTGCGTGATTCTTTTTGTTTTTATTTCTTGATTGAAGTATCCCCGTTTATTTTTACTTGGGAACATGCCCGTGCGTTGCAACGGGAGGAACTACTAAACATTGATGCAAAGTAATAACGTGAATAGTAAATATCTACTTATGTTTTAAGCTTTTATAATTTATATTTTGATGATCGTGACATCATAACATAAGTTAGTGTTGACAATAAATAACACTATCATACTTAAACCAGTATCAAATTAAATTACACCTTGATATATTTTTCCTTGCATTGCAAAGCACACCATTATTTAGATATAAATATATCATAATGCGTAATTCCAAACTATCCATGTATTTCCATGACTTGATATTGACCACTTTAGGTTCTTTTATGCGTCATATCAACTTCCTTAACTTGTTTTTGTCGAATCTAAAAAAACTTGTTTTTGTCTAGGTGTAAAGAATTGGTCTTTCCACCAATAATTATGACACGGCAACCCTCCTTACATAAATACATTTGTTTACGTTTCATTAGACAAATAATCTACTCAAGATTTCGGTTCACCAAGTATTTAGTTGTACCATTAACTAATCCATACTTTAATAAAAGAAAGTTTAGATGTGTGTGACTGGATAAAAAAAGCCCTGTTATGAAAAAACACAATAAACACTACGATACCTGAGGTCCTGGCCCTTCTGTCCAGCTAGCAAACGTAAGTCTCATATGATGAGAGCCGATGGGCCTAGGCGCCACAGATGTTGTTCATAATCGTGGACGGTCGTTGACTCGTTCAGACTATGGAGCTACAGCAACAAGGAGAACAGCGGTAGATGATAGATTGATGAGTCTGATGGTTGCAGGCAGCTCATGGCCATATGCAGGATGTCAACAGTGGATTTCATACAAAAGCGATTGGCGGCTACACGCTGATGAATGCTGATTGATCTTATTAGCAAGAAAAGATTGACGAACGTGTACACTCAAGCGTCATGCATGCAAGGCAGCGAAGAGATAAAGCTGTGTTGATTGTCGCTAGATATGCACTCCCGGTCCCGGACCTTTTGGTGTGTTTGGCAACAGTTTCTTTTTCATGTCATGATTGAGGATGACGACAGTTCTTCAATTCGCCTCGTACATCATCCACAGGATCGATGTTCCTAGGCATTGGCCTGTGCCGGCGTCGGCAAGATGGCAACCAGGTGTTGATGTACATGTAGCTGATAGTTGAAGTACCTATTTTCGAAGAGCGTCCACTGCTGGGAACGTTGCTGCTGATCCGGGGCGGCAACCTGGAAGCCATGGAACTCGGCAACTCGCAGACCATCATGACACGGTCCCGGCAAAGCGCTCGACGAAGACTACTTGGGCACATGTGCGTAGGGCGGCGGTAGTCGTGTACCGTGCGGAGAGGAAATAAATCACCGAGACCCGGGGATTACGCGATGGAGTATTTTTCTTTTCCGTAGGGCCGCATCGGCAGATCGTATTTGCACCGGACTCCAATCAAGGCGGCAGCGGCAGACCCAAAAAGTGGACAAGAAATTTTCTCTTTTATTAGTAGGTATAGATAAAAATAATAAAAACAATAAATATAGATGGGTCTATATTTTTTTTAAAATCTTATTATATCTATATCTATACCTACTAATAAAGCGAGTCTCCACCATCGCACGTCCTTCTGGATGGATTAATTTGTCTGGACATCCAAAACGTAGTCCGATACGAATACACCTTTACAATGAGTCAGCATGTCCTTCTGGGTGGATTAATTTGTCTGTCCATGTACGTTTCCTATCCTATTCTAAATAGGACTCCGTGTCTACCGTATTAATTAGACATTACACGCCCCTACATATACAAAGCAAGAGCAAAAAATTAAAAGAAAAACATCTCCAACATCATGAATATCAACAATCAGGGTCAACCTTCTATGCGCAATCCTGCTCAGTGCCCTTCGACTCTCCACGCGTCCCAACACCGGCACCACGTGCTCATACGCTCTGCTCTCTCAGCCGCACGACAATTCGATGATAATCTCGAAGAATATTTTCACGTTATAAATCTAAGTGCTTTTAGGTATAATAATATAGGTTTTTTCTTCCCGTTGCAACGCACGGGTATTTTTACTAGTAAAGAAAAAAGAAGCTTTGAGACACTACGAGCCCGAGACCTCTTCCACTGCCCAAGGCCTAGTATGTGAAATGACACGGTCCATGAAGGCCCATTGCTCTACAAACAGTAGTAAAGCGCGAAGAGGTAGGCCGCGGGCGCGCCAGTCCGTCGCCACTCTTCCCTCCTTCGCCCCCCTCTTCTCGGATTCGCGCCGCCGGCGAGCTCCGAGCACAGCCCCGCATCCACCGTCGCCTCGCAGCTCCGCCGCGGTCGGTCGATTCTACTGCCGTATCTCCGCCGGCACCGTCACCGTCACCCGTAAACCCGTTGTGTCCCCTAACCATATCCCCATTCTGTCCGTCGTCTCGGGCAGCGGCAGCGGCATCCGACAGCGTCGCTTGCCAACGCTAGCGCGCGCGATGGAGACTGAACCAGGCGGCGATAAACTGAAGGAGGCCACTGTTCCCGGCCGCGGCAAGAAGAGGCCGCCATCCCCGGCTCTTCTCGGAGCGACGACGAGGAGGACTCGTCGATGTCCACCAGCGACGACGGCGGTTGGTACTTCAGTGAGGAGGAGGAGCAGGAGGAAGAAGAAAAGAAGCGACGACGAGGACTATCGAGGTACGGCCGGAGCTCTGCTTTATTTTGTTTTTCTTTTTCAGTGTGATAGATCTACTTAAATGCATACAACATCATTCTAATATCACTCAAGAAAGTGTCTCTCGGTGCTTTGATTTTTTTTTGACGTTTTTTTGTGGGCTGGGATTTGTCCGTACTGAAATGCTGCACAAATAATGTTCAAATATTTTTGGTTAGCCCTTTACTTTTTGTTTTTTTACTAACTGGATTGTGAACTGTGGTTGGTGCTCTTTGATTGGGTGTCACTGCAAGGATAAACACCTATAATGTGATACTTTTCCGTGCTGGAAATAGTTCTTGGCTGTTTATCATAGTAGCTATGAACATGTGATTTGATTTCAGTCTATTGGAAATAAGAACCCAAATGATAGTTATCTGATGTTCGTCGGTATCCATTATTTCTTTGCTAGTATTTATTTGTCATCACTTAAGAATCAAATTTTAGCTTCATCTTAATGAGTCTTGGCAGCACTACAGATACAGCCACAAGTCGAACCAAGAAAAGCAAGTTGAAGGACGATCAAGGTACAGGCAGAGCTCTACTTTAATTTTTGTTTTTCTTTTTCAATCGGATAGATCTACTTAATAAGTACAGTATCATTCTACTATATCACTCAAGAAAGAGTAACATATTCTCTCAGTGCTTTGATTTGTTTTTTTTTTTTTTTTTTTATGTTTCCTGTGGGCTGGGATTTATGCATACCAAAATGCTGCATGAATAATGTTCAAATATTTTCGGTTAGCCTTTTACTTTGTCTGTTTTTTTTTGGTACTGCCTAGTTTATCAATTATGGTTTGGTGGATTGTAAACTACGGTTGGTGCTCCTTGATTGGGTGACACTGCAAGGAAAAACACCTAGAATGTGATACATTTGTGTGATGAAAATAGTTTTTGTCTGTTTATTATACTAGCTATGAACATGTGATTTGATTTCAGTCTATTAGTAATAAGAAGAATACAAATACAAATGACAGTTCTCTCGAGAAAAGGAGAAAATGCATAATCTTCTTTGTTTGTCGAGTACACATTATTTCTTTGCTAGCCTTTCTCTGTCATCACTTAAGAATATAATTTTAGCTTTAGTATTAATGAGAGCTGGCTGGAGTTGAACTTAACATCCTAGATTTTTATTTGGTGGATTTGATTGTTTCAACAATTTTGGATGTAGGGATGAGCCCGTAAGTCGGGGCCATGGTTGGGGAAATGAAGAAACTCAACGTCCCACATGGAGAACATGAATGCCATTACGCGAGGCCACCGGGACAGCCGGGCGCAAGGATAAGGAGGACAAGAAAGCGAGAGAAGAGGATGATGGTCGATCACATCGCGAAGTTGGCTAGAGAGTGTGGTGCAACCGAGGCGAACCACCGCCTATGGGTTTGTGTGCCGAGGATCACCAAAGATGAAGTTGCCATAAGGTTCTTTCTTGCTTCCAGCCCCACGATGGCAATGGGGACCCGATCCCCCGATTCCCCGTGGGGAATTCCCCTATTAGGGGACGGGGATGGGGAGAAATCTATCCCCATGGGGATGTTAACGGGAAGATTTCATCCCCGATGGGTAAATGGGGATGGGGATGGGAAATCATCCCCATCCCGTTCCCATGAGGGACCCGATAAAAGCTAGTATATATGCTACTTACTTTGATATGTTAATATAACATGTGAATGATGATATAATTATACGAGAATATATAATAAAATACGTGAACGTAAGTTCATATTACGTATATATGGTGAAAATGTGAAACCATATAGTGTGATATCATGTCACATATAATATGATATTTTGTCACCTATATAGTATAAAATAATATATATTGTCAACATTAAGCGGGGATGGGGATCCCCGATGGGGATTTATCCCCGCGGGGAATGGGGATGGGGAGAAAATCCTCCCCGCGAGCATAAATGGGGATCCCCATGGGGGAGAATTTTCTTCGCGGGGATGGGGATGGGGAGCCGATCCCCGATGGGGAATTCCCCGTTGCCATCCAGCCCTATAGGAAGGATGGTCGTCATTAAGGACTATGCCGAGGTGGACAACTAGACCCTCTAATCCTATTTCGTCTGTCCTTTGAACTTAATGTAGCAATGGTGTCATTTGAACTATGTCTGTGATGTTTGTCATTTGAACAACTTTAATGTAGTGAGGTTTGATGAACTTCAATTATTTGTGATGAAATATATCCTGGTGCATGTGTGAGTTACTGTCAGTTGAGGTAGTCATGCATGAACCTATTTCTTATTGGGCTTCATGACTGAGTTATTGCCTTTTTTTCGACCGAAGGATGTTGAATCAGCAACCCTGGTCTAGTCTGATGCTGATGCTGACGACGGCGGCGACGACGATGATGATGAATTTGAGGAGTTCTTGAGCTTTTTTCTTGACTATGATGTCAGCATATGCATCTGCTTTATGTATGCATGTGCTTATGCTATGCATATTGACAAGGTGGTAGGTCAAGGTACAGACAAAGCTCTCCTTTAAATTTGTTTTATTTTTTCAGGATAGATCTACTTAATAAATACAGTATCATTCCTATATCACTCAAGAAAGAGTAACATATTCTCTCGGTGCTTTGATTTTTTTTTTTTTTTTGAGTTTTCTGTGGGCTGGGATTTATCCATACCAAAATGCTGCAAGAATAATATTCAAATATTTTTGGTTAGCCCTTTACTTTGTGTGTTTTTGGTACTACCTGGATCATTAATTATGGTTTGGTGGATTGTAAACTACGGTTGGTGCTCCTTGATTGGATGACGCTGCAAGGAGAAACACCTAGAATGTGATAGTTTTCCGTGATGGAAATAGTTTTTTGTCTGTTTATCATACTAGCTATGATCATGTTATTTAATCAGTCTATTAGCAATAAGAAGAATACAAATTATAGTTTCCTGAGAAAAATGAGAAAATGCATAATCTTCTATGTTTGTCGAGTACACATTATTTCTTTGCTAGCCTCTCTGACATCACTTAGTTAAGAATCTAATTTTAGATTTAATATTGATGAGAGGTGGCTGGAGTTGCACTTATCATCCTAGTTTTTTATTTGGTTGATTTGATTATTTTAACAATTTTGGATGTTGGGATGAGCCCAGGAGTCAGGGCCATGGTTGGGGAAATGAATGTCTTCAAAGTCCACATGGAGAACAGGAATGCCATGAGGCAGGGCAACTGGGACAGCTGGCGCATGGATAAGGAGGACAACAAAGCAGAGAAGATGATGGTTGAGCACATCACAAAGTTGGCTAGAGAGTGTGGTGCAACCGAGGTGAACCACCAGCTATGGGTAGGTGTGCTGAAGATCACCAAAGATGAAGATGCCATAAACTTCTTTCTTGCTTCCAACCCTGAAGGAAGGATGGCCATCATTGAGCACTATGCCCGAGTCGACAACTAGACCCTCTTATCTATGCATTCGAGCTTTATATAGTGTTGTTGTGATTTGAACTATGTCTGTTATGTCTGTGATTCGAACTATGTCCCTTATGTCGGTGCTTTGAACAACTAAATTGTAGTAAGGTTGTGATTTGAACTTGAGTTGTGTGTGTGACGTTGGTTGTCAGTTGTTGGCATTCTATGCTGGCATATGTTGTTTTGAGTAGTGCTGCATGAAGTTGTTTGTTTCTGGGATTCAAAACTGTGTTGCTGCCATTGCTTCATTTTTTTAGGAGATGCAAGTGCTTTCATGTACGTCGCATCGTGACAAATACTGCAATAGGCCTGAGTATAGGCAAGTTGGCATGGGTTTGAGTGGTTTGGAAT
The DNA here is from genome assembly GCA_015847255.1 of Hyparrhenia diplandra. Classification (NCBI taxonomy): domain Eukaryota; kingdom Viridiplantae; phylum Streptophyta; class Magnoliopsida; order Poales; family Poaceae; genus Hyparrhenia; species Hyparrhenia diplandra. Next base: position 91,968 of record JADLZK010011535.1, on the reverse strand, counting down.
GGATAGAGAGGAAGCTGGCAAATAGGAAGGCATGCTGCAACATGTATAGAATGACCCCAACCGTGTTCTATGGGCTTCACGATGTTTTGGTATATTAAAGTACGGACTGAAATCTAGTACCAAGGCTACCTCATTTGAAGCTTTAGGAATGTTCCTTTGAATGGTTGGAGGTCCACCGTCAGTTAGGAAGGCAAGCTAAGGACAGATTTGAGAGATCACTAGGCACAGTTCTAATGACCCACAGTTCAACACCATGCATTCAAGACTAGTTCAGAACCATGCATTCAAGACTGAGCAACCGTAGGTTCTATCCCTTCTTCAAGGATTGTGTTGGGGCAATAGATGGCACTCACATTCCTTGTGTGGTGTCCAAAGATCTGTTTGTTCAGCACTTGTGTCGTAAGGACATGACTACCCAAAATGCGATGGCATGTTGTGACTTTGACATGTTTTTACATTTGTATTTGTACTTGCTCAATGGCCTGGTTCAGTATGACATGAGTCTGTTTGATGATGCAATGACCAAGTACAACAATGTCTTTCCTGGTGAATCACTCAAGAAAGAGTAACATATTCTCTCGGTGCTTTGATTTTTTTTTTTTGACGTTTTCTGTGGGCTGTGCATGAATAATATTCAAATATTTTCGGTTACTTTGTCTGTTTATTTTGGGTACTACCTGGATTATTAATTAATTATGGTTTGGTGGATTGTAAACTACGGTTGGTTGGGTGACACTGCAAGGGAAAACACCTAGAAAGCAGATATCCTGGGGCTCTCTGTTGGCTCTTTCTGCATTCTCAAGATCAAGTGGGGACCCAGAACAGGAGCCGTTGGACGCAGGGTGACAGGAGGCCAAATTTGCAGTGTACTAGTGCAATGCAGTTATTTATTAATTCTGCAATTGAAATTGTCCAAGAATTTCGAGAAAGGAAACAAGTTTTTTTAATGTTTCTGTCAGAACATGTCACAAGTACTGCATATTGGAAAGAGTGTGATCACTGCTGATCGAACGCTGAAGCAATAAACAACTTTGAATTGAGCGTTTGTTAGGCTGACCCATTTTATTCCGGCTTCGTTTGGCATCAAAGGTTATGCTGACCCATTTTATTCGGCTTCGTTTGGAATTCACGTGGTGGACTACTCAAGTGGGTATTGGATGATCACCCGATGCCCACCCGCTGAACCTTATTTTACAGATTGGATCAGATGGAAAAGAATAAAATTCACAAAAAACAAGATCAACTGGGACGCCTTCCTACTTGGTCCGCATCGCCGACGTTCCCATGCTCAAGGAGATCCTGTCGGCCGTGTCACCACGGCCGTACATCCGGATGTAGAGGCGGGTGAGGGATGGTGCTCATGCACAGAGCTGAAGAATGTATTGGCCGTGTACGTCTGATCGATCTGACGAAGTCTAATTGGATCGAAGTGAGTGGTTGCGTAGTTGCATTTTAACACCTAGGGTACGAGGAATTTTGGAACTGTGTTTTGGTGTAGATGTGCAGGGTAAGTCAGTTGTCTCTGTCAGTGCACACTATACACATACACTGTGTAGTGTAGATATCAGGGAAAGTGCTGATGATGTGGATCTCCTGCGTCTTGTAAACATTTGTCAGAATTAGAATCCAACAGTAGTCAACTGAATGTTTGTTTCAGACTTCCAGTGCACACTTGCCATATGTTTGTGCTGCTCTGTGTTCTGTATCGGTTACCACTGTGGCAGTATGACAGCAAAGTTGACACAATGCTGAGAAGTAAGTATGGTATGGCAGTACTTGGTATGCTGGACAAGTCAAAAGGCCAAAGCAGTAGACTACTTGGCACGATCACCTCTCCAAGATACGGCTGACTGGGCTGGCTTGAAGCTACGGCAGGCTCCGGCTGCTTCTTGAAAGCCTGGATGACCAGTGCTTGCACTGTACTTTTGCAGCAGCAACTAATAGTGAACGCAGCCACAAAAAGCCCGTGTATATATATAATCCAAGTCCATGTAATACAGCTAACCAACGGCAAAGAAAATCAAAAGAAAGGAAATTACCTCTAACCATCAATATACTACTCACATTTTCAAGTGCCGTGACTAGATTCATCTTGCAGTGTAAAAAGCTTACATACTAGTCGTCTTGTTCCTCTTAATTTTGCAACATTATTATCAAGTCATCTAGTCAATCCTAGACCACAATTATTTGGGCAACTATTTCGTGAAGTCACGTCATCAAAGAATGTTTGAGAACAAAACTTGCCACGCCAAAGATTGGATAAGTAGAAGTTGGGGAAAAAAAATGTTTGCCTAGCTTCACCAAGCCCCTCTCCGCTCATGCTCTTGAGCTCGACACAATTTTTTTCTTTCTCGCCAGAGGACCGAGCACCATCACATCTCCATACCCCACCAACTATCTTTTCATTTCTTAGACTACCTTGGAGCCCGCTCACTTCCTCAACACTCCCCCGTGTGAAAATAAGTGTCATATTCGTGTCAATCAAACTTTCTCAAGTTTGACCAGATTTATATATAATATTTGAAATATATGTATCTTCAAACAATTTTTTATGGATCCATCGACAAATTCCTAGCATCAAGACGATCTAGAAATATATTTGCAACATCATATTTGAGGTTCAAATTCAAATGAAGAAAAAGGAAGGTTTGAGCTAGAGCTAGTACGAGCCGATACCTCTTCCACAGCCCAAAGCCCACAACATGTGACGTGACACGGTCCAAGAAGGCCCATTAACAGTAGTAAAGCGCGAAGAGGTAGGACGTGGCAGTCGGGCCGGGCGCCACTGTTTCGGAAAGAGTCTTTCCCCTCCGCCCCCTCGCCTTCTCGGATTCGCGCCGCCGGCGAGCTCCGAGCGCAGCCCCGCATCCACCATCGCCTCGCAGCTCTGCCGCGGTCGGTTGATTCCGCTGCCGTATCTCCGCCGGCACCGGCACCGGCACCCATAAACCCGCCGTCCCCTGTGTCCTAACCCTAACCCTATCCTCATTCCATCCGTCGTCTCGGGCAGCGGCAGCGGCAGCCGACAACGTCGCGTGCCAACGCTAGCAGGCGCGATGGAGCCTGAATTAGGCGGAGATAAACTGGGGGAGTCCACAATTCCCGGCCGCGGCAAGAAGAGGCCGCCATCCTCACCGAGCGACGACGGGGAGGACGACTCGTCGATATCCACAAGCGACGACGACCGCTGGGAATTCAGCGACGAGGAGCAGGAGGATCAGGAGGACGAAGAAGAAAATGACGAGGAGGACGATCAAGGTACAGCCAGAGCTCTAATTTTCACTTTTCTCTGTCATCACTTTTCACTTAGGAATCTAATTTTTAGCTTTAACATTAATGAGAGGTGTCTGGAGTTGAACTTAACATGCTAGAATTTTATTTAGTTGATTTGATTGTTTCAACAATTTTGGATGTAGGGATGGGACCTTTTACAGTCGACAATTTTCCAAGGTTTAGCAGTGACCATTTTGAGCAGACTGATACAATATACAGATATCCAGGGATTCATCTTCGAGGCCCTTTCACCACTCAGCCTTTTCTGTGCTTACAAAGATTATCCTGTTAGGGTCACAAAAGGCCGTCATTGGTTTGGTAGTCTGTATCAACTCTATGATGAATCTGAAAGTAGGTGCTTTCTTTTATAATTCCATTCCAGTTGTTTTCATTTATCTTTTAATAAATTGCAAATACCCAAAAAAATCTTACGCTCTATTTATTTGTATATATGTAGTCAGTTTGAACAATGCCCAGACCATTGATTGCTCAGAACATTGTCATTGCCACGCTACAGACTTGCTGCAATTAATTGATATTAAAATCGCTGGCTATCGCCACATGCAGCCTGGACGTGCCAAAATCTTTGGCTTTTTTGCAGCCCGGGATAAGATTGAACCTTTACGCAACTATGTCTACAGACGTGGGATTGACAATTATGAAGCAGTGTCTGTGAAGCAAAAAGACAGTAATTTGTTTTTACCTAAATGCTTATTGTTTCACTTGAAAATACCATATAAATGCTTCTTTTTATTGAACATCTCCAGATTTAGTCATTATTTGCAAGGTGTGATGTCTGAAGCCATGCTACAATAAACTAAAACTACGTTTAACAAGCCTAAGTCACATCGCCATTGTAGAGGAAACACTTGATTGTAGTGGTAGTATAGTGTATGTGTGGCTGTTTATGTGTTCATTTTCTAGTTATCGATGAATAACTCAAAATATGATGTATTGTGCTTGTGGTTCCTGATTACAGGGTATGGCACACTTATCATTGACTAGCCCTGCTCGAGGTATTTGCATCTCAAGCCATGCGTTGTTCGAATTCGAGCTTTGTATCCGAACTGAAGATCCATCTGAAGATGAACCAAAAGGTGACGTTTTGATCAAAGGGTGTACTGAGATCAGCAACATGTTTGGAACAGAATCATTTGTGAAAACTGGCCGCCTGTATGGGGATAAGTGTGCATTGGATGTGAAATTTGCAGTTCTGAACATTGCTGTTCAAGCAATAGTTTATGTTGAGATCCTACATGCTCCTGCCTGTGGCTTTGATCTGAAGTTATACGCCAAGACCAGTGGCTTTAGTGATGTGATCCGTCTTTTCGAATGTGTTACAGAAACTGGGTGCAGATTTAGTTCAGTTGTAGCGGTGGTGCTTTGTAGTCACCTTGATCTTCATATTACAGGGTCATTAATATATAACAGTCACTTGTCCAATGAAGTGTGGACGCGCAGATTTAATGCTTGGTATCATGGAACAGTGGATAAAGAGGTTAATCTTGATGATTTCGCAACAATTTCAGTGAAGGTTACCTGGAAAGCTGTAGCTGACACACGAAGACTCTTGGAGGACTAGTGGAAGTTGCATTTACTTGTTTGACGAAGACTCTTGGAGGACTAGTGGAAGTTGCATTTACTTGTTTGGCCATTTTTGTAGAGCTTTCTTCCATGTATTACTACCGAGTTGTTTTTAACTCTTGCCATGATAGACTTATAATAGCCTTAATGTTATGGCTATTCCAGCCCTTCAATTTTATTGTCTTTTTATTTATGTCTATCTAAGTGATGTGGTTTGTGAATCAAAGTTATTTATCGGCACTTTCATAAATATTTGCATGATGTTCGGTGGTTTCTTCAAATCTATAGAAGTTAGTACCATTTGGTTACCAATTTGTGCAGTGGCATACTCAACCATATGCCTGTGTATCGTTTACTTGTATTTCTGATATCCAGAAATAGCACACTTGATATGCTAGAACATAGATACGGGACATGCTACGGTTCTGATGATATAACAATGTACGTATGTCCCTTTGCATTCTAAAGCCCTGACGCTGCGAACGCACCATATAAGTTGTTATAAGTGGAACAGATCAACATGCTTTGTGCGCACAACAAACGATGCTTTGTGCGCACAACAAACGTGTATGATTCAAAAAAAAAAAAAAACGTGTATGTGGTGTGGACAGATATCTTTCTGTCTGCATGCTAGTATTCTAACGACTAACACAAAAGATTCCATTCTACCATAATGGGAAAATTAATGCTATGAGAGAAATAAAGACTGCATACTCGAATCCCCTCTTCTCGCCTATAGCTGCATGAATCACAGAAATAAAGATCATTCTTAACCGCAAAAAGATGTCACTTGCGAGGAGTCATTGCTACTCTCTTCGTTCCAAATTATAGTTCACTTTGACTTTTCTAGATACATCGATTTTACTATGCACCTAATTATACACTATGTCTAGATACATAGTAAAAGACATGAATTTAGAAAAGCCAAAGTGAACTACAATTTGGAACGGAGGGTAGTTTTTTTTGTTTTTTTAAAGTGTGTGACACATGCACAAAGCACAATAGCCAATCATTGGGTAGTATATACTCCCTCCGTCCTATAAAAAAATAGTCGTTACGCCCTTCAAAAAATAGACTAAATGTATATTGAAATATTTTAATAATTACATTACATAATTAGTATCATTGGAAAAATCTTTAAGTCTAATCTTTAACAAATTTATTTAAAGATATAAATATTGTACATATTTTATATAAATCGAGTCAAACTTATGCACAAACATCCAAAACAACTCTTTTTTATGGGATGGAGAGAGTATAACCTTTGCTCCAGAAGTTGTACAACATAGCATTAATTAGATTTTCCCTCACTTCTTGCTACTACTCTTGCCCCTACCCCCACCTTGTAAAAAGGTCCGGCCTTAAAAAAAGTCCGAGGATTTGCTTGTAATTTTGTGAACCGAACGGGTCGGATGAAAATTTTCCTCCTCTACCCTTCTATAAATAGAACATAAGGGGGTGAGGGATGGGGTCTCTTTTTTCCATTGATTTAGCACTCCTCCTCCACTCTTCCTTTCCTACCTGTGGTTAGAGCCCAAGTAGAACCTTCACCTTAGAGTTCATTCCTTCACCTTGCATGAAGAAGGTACAACAAAAAGGGAGGCCTACACCCCCAACATCTCGCCTCCTGTTTTCTTGCTCTTCTTTTTGAATCAGCTTGCCCTTGCTCCTTAATCCTCTCTTCTCACACCCACTTCTCCCATTGATATCGACACATCATGCGAAAAACTCTTGCAACATTGCGGACCACATCAGAAACATCATCTGAGATAACCACCTTTCTTGCACTGCTACGTCCCTTATAAAATTTCAAGCTGTTGTCACACCAATCACTAATCAACTTCTCAAATTTCTTATCAATCTCTAGTCAATTAACTTAGGTAAATTTTAGTGATATGAAGTGACATAAACCTATTCATAATCTTAGTTAGCTTCTCATCTACCTCATTGTCCACCACTAGTAAATATCCCTCTAAATCAGCCATTAGATCAAGATTTTTAGTACCATATGTAAGTCTAATGACATAAGTTTCTTGTCTTGTTTATCATAAGGAGTATAAAAAATTTAAAATTAACAGTCAAGTTTTTATCCATAGTTGCTCGAATTTCTTCAATACACTTCGGTACCTTTTAGCAAATTTTTTTGGCTTTCTCTTATCAAAAGCAGCGATTGAAGTAGATATGTCTTGTGTGAAACATTGAACTTATTTTAGAATGGTTTAGCTAGATTTTAGAAGTTCTATATTGATCCCAACATAACAATATAACACATACTTTAGTATTATAAAACTTGCACTTTAACATATTACCATGACAAGAAAAATTACACGAATAGATAAAAACACTTTTTGTGAAGAAAATAAAAAATACACTTGAATACACATGTTATTTATTTATAGATCATAAAACATTGTGTTAAATCAAAAAGATAAGAATAAGAGTCTAAAAGGAGTATTTAACTCAAAAACCACTACTAAATATTTTAACGCCTTATAACATATGATTAAGGAATTAAATGAGTATAGAAACACAAATGAAAAATAAACAAAATTTTCCAAATAATCCCAAGAATATATTGACCTCTCTAACAACAAGAGTTTTGCATATGCTTTCAAAACAAGAAGTTTGCATAGCTTTTTATTTCAAAAGGATGACAAAAAAGCTTTGTTGTATTTTTATTAGTAGTTATATAATTGCTTTGTTATTGGGCTCACTTGTTTAGCTATTTACATGGGCCTCATGATTCATTTAGGTGGACCCAATGCCTCAGTTGGATTGGTGAAATACATACATAGTTGATGCAGGTACATATATAGTGTATAATAATGTTGTTTTGCCAAAATTTTGGTTATGCACGTGCCCCTGCACAAACACATATGAGGAGACAACACTGAAAACGGATAAAACCAAAGGAAAAACCTATAAATGCAATCAGATTATTTGGGCACATTTCTCTAAAGGAAATTACTCAGTTCAATCCTTGTATGCTTTGGTTAATTGTAGGGGTGTTTCCCATTTATGTGCAGGCTGTTTGGAAGCTAGTAGTGCCTCCAAGAGTTCAATTCTTTCTATGGTTAGTTTCTCAAAGCAGGTTGCTTACTAGAGACAATTTGCAGAAAAAGAAGAGAAGTCAATGATAAGTCATGTTTATTTTGTGCTGAGATGGAATCCATTTCCCACACATTCTTTGAGTGTTGTGTGGCAAAATATGTGTGGCTTACAATCTCTGGTATCTTAAATATTAATCTTCCCACACATTCTTTGAGTGTTGTGTGGCAAAAATATGTGTGGCTTACAATCTCTGGTATCTTAAATGTTAATCTCGGAGACTCCTATGAATTAGTAGCTAAGCTATGGATTTCTAATAAGAAGCATATGGTTACAATATGGTTGCTTCAGCAACAATGTGGTGCTTATGGAAAATTCGAAATGAATGTTGTTTTCAGGGTCTTGTTTGGTCAGGGTTCAAGATGGTGTGGGTGAGAATAGTGAGAATGCTGAAGAGTTGGACCCCACTGATCAAAAGAGGAGGAGAAGAATCGGCTAGAATCAGTGATTGAGCACTTGAAAGAAATCTCAAGATCGCCAGCACAGATCGAGTGGCATGCAACGGGATCATCATCACTGTTGGAACCATCAGTTGCTCAGTCTTTGGAGGAGACCAGCAGTGAAGCAACAAACTGTCTTTTCTGGTTGTGGCCTTAGTGCCCATGTAATAAGAGTTCGAACCTGTTGCCGCATGTTGCTTTAAAGCCTAGGGCTTAAACCTGAACAATGTTTTTGCTTTTTGCAATGAAAAGCAGGGGTAACCCTTTCTCTAAAAAAAAAAAAAACCTATAAATGCAGAACAATTTTTGGTTTGAGGTTTATACTTACATCTAGCATCTTTAACTTTATGCTCTCTTTTGTTTGGCGCCTAGTCAGCATGGCCACACGAAATGTCCTTGCTGCCCCCTGTGTTGCTCATCTCTCTCCATCTCTACCAACCGGGTCCCACAATAACCAGCCAGTCTCGCATCTTTGATCAAACTTGAATTATTTTGCTTCTTCACGATGTTATAATTTAGGAAAAATTGTAAAATGCTCGTGTGGCCATCTCTCCATCTCTACCAACCGGGTCCATGTGAACAGTACTTGGGAAAAAAAAAAATACTGGCGTTTCATCCGGATAACTGATTCTTTTTACCGCCCCTCCTGAACTTACGTCCCACGTTTCATGACCGGAGAAAAAAAAAAAAATACTCGTGCTACTCCTGTACGTCCGGCAACGTCAGCTCGCACTGGCGTTGCTCGGCTGATTTCGTTTCCCTTCCGATAGGCACGACACCGACCGACGCCGCACTTGCAAACTAATCACGCTAGCCGCCGTCACGTCACCCGCGCCAATCCACTAGCCACGGGCTCTGATATGGTTGGCCCATCACTCTCTGACCGGTGGGTCCCACAGCCACCGGCGCCGCCGCTATACAAAAGTACACAGCCACGACGACATCCATCACACCCACCAACGAGTCCAACAAACCACTCCCACTCCACCCGGTGGTGCCGGTGGCTCCTCGTCCTCCGACGCCACCCCAATCCGGAAGCGCCGCCGCCGCCGCCGCCGCCGCTCGACCGGCCGTTGAGCCATGCTCCGCGCGGCGCTCTTCCGCTCAGGTACGCGCGCGCGTGGCCCAACGAGACCCCGTCGCGCCGGGGCATTTCCTTCCCTTCCCTTACCTTACCTGACTGACTGAGTGACTGACTGACCCCTCCCGCACGCGCGCAGCCCCGGGCTCCGCCGGTCTCCGTCGATGGCCGCCGGCGCGGCCCCTTCTCCACCGCCGCCGCCTCAGCGTGGCTCTCCAACGGCCCCGCCTCCACCCCGGTACGTACGTGCCCGCGGCTCCCCATCCCCCAATCGGTTCTCGGGTTCTGACGTCCTGTCTGATTGCGCGTGGCTGCGCTCACCGCCTTGCCCGCTGGACTGACCGCGCGTCCCGCTTCTCGCCTCCCTCCCTCCCTCCGCAGCCTAGGGTGCGCCTCCTCATCGGCGGGGAGTTCGTCGAGTCGCGCGCCGACGAGCACGTCGACGTCACCAACCCCGTAAGCTCTTCTTCCCTTCGAATGGATTGTGATTTTGGGTTGATCGATCGATTTCAGGGCGGTCAACGGTGGATGATGTGTGACGCTTGCATTTGGGTGTGTGTGTCGCAGGCGACGCAGGAGGTGGTGTCGCGGATCCCGCTCACTACGGCCGATGAGTTTAAGGCTGCCGTGGATGCCGCCAGGACCGCCTTCCCGGGTGGCGGAACACACCTGTCACAACAAGGCAGCGAGTCATGTTCAAGTTCCAGGAGCTTATCCGCGCTAACATGGTGGTTCCTTTGTTTCAGTTAATATCCTTATCGTGTCATCCTGATGTTATCTGGTTTTTGTTTTCGTGACTGTCAGTTGCTTTCTGGTTACAGGACAAGCTTGCAGAGAACATCACTACAGAGCAGGGGAAAACACTGAAAGATGCGTGGGGCGATGTGTTCCGTGGTCTAGGTTAGTTCCCAGATTATTGGAAGCATGCACTTGGTTTTCTTATTTGGTTAGACAGTAGGAGTAATTATCTTAAGGTCTCTGTTTTGCCCAAAAGAAAATTTTAATCACTTGAATTCAGACCTTAGTTTTGCAGCAACAAGCACATAACTCTTGTTTTCTCATACATGTTTGTAATTATTTGTGTAGTCTCACATGTTGTCTCATGTTTTTCACATCTAGATTGCATGGAAAGACTATTACTGCTGATATTTATTGTATTCCAAAATACTCTGCTCATATGTTCGAACTGTTGACCTTTTCATATGCTTGAACTATTGACCTTTTTTGTGATAGAACTCTTTCTTATGTTGACCCTTTATTATACCACTTTGATTTTGAACTCTTAATCATATAGAGGTCGTGGAGCATGCTTGTGGAATGGGAACACTGCAAATGGGCGAATATGTATCAAATGTTTCTAATGGGATTGACACCTTCAGCATTCGGGAACCACTTGGTGTCTGTGCTGGGATATGCCCATTTAATTTTCCTGCTATGATTCCCCTATGGGTATGCCTAACCTGACCTTCCCTGCCAAATTGTTTGTAATACAAGGCTGACACCATTGATCATTTGAACTATGTGACAGTTATACCCTTGCATTCTTACTTAAATATATAGGACATGATCTGTGCTGTTTTCATGAGCATACTATTCCGCACACTGTCATTATTTCTTCTGCTATTTTTCTATTCAAATTGTTCAATTGAAGAGAATAGATTTGGTCACTCTGAATGTTTCTTCTCTGCAATGGCTGCAGATGTTTCCCATAGCAGTTACATGTGGCAATACTTTTGTCCTTAAGCCATCGGAAAAGGACCCAGGTGAGTTTTTACTTTATCATCATTCATCCATCAGTTATCAATTACTCCCTCTATTCCAAATTATAAGACGTTTTGGCTTTTCTAGATCGTAACTTTTGCTATGCACTTACACAGACACTGCCTAGATTCATTGTAAAAACAAGTGTATGGAAAAACCAAAATGCCTTATAATCTAGAATGAAGGGAGTACTTAGTAAAATATGATCTTACATTCAACTTGTTCCGATCTTTGTTTAAGACAAATAACGAGCAGCATAAGCATTCCCTGCACCCCTCATTGCCAAGCCAACTAGTCACTGGGCAGATCCTTTTATCTTTATCCAGTTCCTTGATAAAATTTGTTATTGTCATGATATATATGAACTAAAATCTGAAAATATACATGGCTGTATGCCGACTTGCTTAGCTACGATTGCAGATTAGTAACTAAGTTGCATGTTTCTTTACATCTAATTAGGAAAACATACTCATATGCACATTATTCTTTTTTAACTGTAAGGGTTATGGATATGATTACTGATTTTAATTTGTGGTGTTTACCTATTCACAAATTCTGTTTGCTTGCCACTGGCTTAGTGGTTTGTAAACGCAGTGTGTTGTAAGTCCTTTCCTCTTAATGAAATACTTTACCAAGGCATGTTCGCGAAAAAAAATGTGGTGTGTACCTGTTGTACCTAAAGTCAATATTTGCACAAGTGTTATAAGATATCGCAAGGAAATGATTTCTCTGGTAGAAGAGAACTACTTACCACACTGGCTCATGAGAAGGTTAAATGTAGATTATATAGGTTGCACTGCAACTCTTTTGAACAATGAAAACTGAGTTACTCTAGCATTGATACATTAATGAAATATGGTGCATTAAAAAGTAGAAAATACTATATAATGTCTTTCAAACTGCTTTAATTTTGACTAATTTGGATTGGAAATCTTATGGTATGCTCTTTTTTCTAATTCTTATACTAATTGAGGTGCTGCTATGATGCTTATGAGCTAGCAATGGAAGCTGGTTTGCCTAAGGGTGTTTTTGAACATTGTTCATGGTACCAACGTATGGTATTCTTTGCTACCTTTCTATTTTTGATAATATGTTTCTCAGTTGTCATATATTACTGGTGCTGGTAGTGTACACATAACGAGACACGACAACTGCCAATTTTTGGGCAATGTTGCCTATTTACTCTGTAGGATTGTCTGATCTTATAATTTTTCCTTTCAAAAAACATTAATGAATTTATTCTGCTGACCTTCATATCTGTTAGATTGTTTGGTTCTAATTGCTTCACCAATGCAGGATGTTGTTAACAATATTTGTGATGATGAGGATATTAAGGCTGTTTCTTTTGTTGGTTCCAATACAGTAAGTGAATCTAGTGACTTACATTTTGCATCAATAATGTGTTGGATATTTTATGCTGCATAATATGTCATTAATTTACTAATCCTTAATCCTTATTAAAAACCACTAGAGTACTCACAAACATGTCTCACATGTCTAATCTTTTGAATCAATGTTATTGTAATGCTGCAAAATCTAATTAATTTTGATCTTGACATAATTTGTCTATTTTGAATTTATCAAGATTCTAATAAGAGCTATGCATTTGGACAGTTATTGTATTTATGTTAACAACATGCTAATGTGTTGTCACAATATTGTAAAGATGCATTTATAAACTCTAGTCGAACTTTTTACATTAGATTTTCAAGCATATACTACATTGGAATAATGATGCTTCTAACGCTGAAAGCTAGTCCCTTCCTTTTCTCAATTGAGCAATACTTTGTGATTTCTCTGTCTCAGGCTGGTATGCATATATATTCTAGAGCATCAGCGGCAGGCAAGCGTGTTCAGGTGAGTTTCTGTCTCTGCTGACTTTGAGTCAAAACTATTTTTATTTTCTACCTTGTTGTAAGTAGCATGATCCACAACAAATGTTTCTGTTTCTTTATAGTGCAATATGGGAGCAAAAAATCATGCAATTATCCTTCCTGATGCTGATAGAGATGCTACATTGAATGCCCTCATTGCTGCTGGATTTGGTGCAGCAGGGCAAAGGTGCATGGCATTGAGCACTGCTGTTTTTTTTTTGTTGGCGGCTCAGAATCATGGTATACCCTATTCAGATGACTTTTTTCCTTGTATTGTCTTCTGAGGTAGCACAGCTAACCAAAATTTGTCCTAGGGAGGATGAATTAGTCAAACGTGCAAGTGGCCTTATTGTTAATTCAGGAATGGTTAATGATGCAGACCTTGGTCCAGTGATCAGCAGACAGGTATGTTTTGGACTGCCTCCCATTTTGTGTTATTTGTATTATGCAACTTGTGGATACAGTGCCAATAACTTTGTGAATGTTAGTCACATAGAATTACCTGTTTTTCCTGAAATACAAGGCCTGTTTTCCCCATATGATCTGACTATTGAAAGATTAAGAGGAGAATACATTGCATCCTCATTCCTCAAATTGAAAATGATCAGACCATCCGAACATTAGACCTTGATGAGCAACTATTGGTAAAAAGGAGATCCACATAAGTATGATATACATTGATTTACCTTTTTGGACTTGGATGGGACACGAAGACCTTTGTTTTGCCATAGTAAAGTTCAGGGGCTGTTTTTATTGTCAAAAAGTTTCTGTAAGTGTAAATTGGGTTCTTGACGCCCTTCACTTGTATGACCTGAATATTGAATAGAATTCTGCTGTAGGTGGTAATCAGTGCTAACACTGAGATGGACCTATCACATTAACATTAATTGGTTTGGGGATTAGTGAGTGACATTACTTAATCATAGTGTGACTTTTGCTTAGTACTTGAGCACCTAGTATCGTAGTTGATCTCTGGCCTCAAGTTAGTTCAGGATTCAGGGTCATTGAATATTTTTTGGCATATAATCATATGTGAGTTATCCAGTTAGTATTTATGAATGACCTGAAGTTACTAGCTTTTGTGTTTGGCTGTAAAACTATTATCAGCTTGGGATTCATACCATTATCGCAGTTAGTAGGTTGCTGATGAAAATGAACTTTCTGTTTGTTGCGAGATATCTTATCTTGCAGTCTTACTTCACTACCCATGAAATTTTTAGCTTCGTAATTGAGGGCTTTTGGGTTTTCTTTGTTTCTTTTCTGCTAACATTCACTAACAATCAGGCAAAGGATCGTATCTGTAAGCTAGTCCAAAGCGGTGTTGACAGCGGTGCTCGTATATTGCTTGATGGAAGAAAGATTGTGGTAATTTCAATAATCCAGTTGTTTATAGCCTGCCTGCAGTTGTACTACATCTTGTTAACCTGAAATCTCTGTAATATGCAGGTTCCTCAGTATGAAGATGGAAATTTTGTTGGTCCAACCATTCTGGCTGATGTTAAAAGTGACATGGAGTGTTACAAGGTAGTTTTTAGAAATTGGTTATGAAATTTAACCTTGCATCTCAGTTGTAGGATTTGGGGTCATGGAGAAGCAGAACTATCTGTAGGATCTGCTGTCCGTATATTTCAAGAATTAAAATATGGGGTGCACTGTAGGTAAATTGGATCCAAATTGAAGTGCAAACCTTTGAATATGTTCGACAGTTGACACAACCATTATTGGAGCCATTATCCATTGTGAAAATGCACATTCTGAATCTGTTGTATAATGCTCATGCACCATTAAACATAATCCCTGATTATGACTGGAGAACAAATATTCCTCTGCACTCCACAATGGGTCACAAATCATCTACTGTGCATAATACGTATTCAAACTGCAATTATGTTAGTTTCCACCTTCAAGCTGCTTCCCAAAATCCCCATAAGCGGATTATCCTTTTATGGTGGTGGAAGCACATATGCATGTAATAATTAACAGTTCGTTTTTTTTGAACGCAAAATAATTAACAGTTCATCAGAAGATTCATTCATATTTCTCAGTGTCAGTGGTAGCTGCTGCATACTTCATAAGCTATGTGAAGAGTCTTACTCAAATTAAGTATTTTCTCAAATCTCAAAAACAAATTTGGAAAGAATGTATAAATTGGAGGTCAAATATGCTGTTAGTTAGCAAGTCATCCCCAAAATAAATCAAGGAAACTTATCTTGATGAAGGTATGTTGATTGAACTTTGCTAACTTGTTGAAACAGGAGGAAATATTTGGTCCAGTGCTTCTCTTAATGAAGGTATGGTGAATTTCTTTTTTTCTTTCAGCATCAATAGGTTATGCTGTGGTGTCATTACTGACCCTCCTTTCTTTCCCCAAAAAATTTCAGGCAGAGAGCCTGGATGATGCTATCCAAATTATAAACAGAAACAAGTAATATCTTTCTCCTCTATGCTTGTAGATCTGAAGCATTCCTTGCGACTTGTAATATTTATTTGTTCCTGTCTGCAGGTATGGCAACGGGGCTTCCATATTTACAACATCTGGTGTCTCTGCAAGGAAATTTCAGACAGACATTGAAGCTGGCCAGGTATAGTATATGTCATTTTCAAAAAGAGTATTAACAGATTGCATTGCATATGCTACTTGAAAAAGAAAAGAAAGAAATGGTTCCATTCTGAATTTGATTAAACTAGAAACCAGAAGAAAATGTACTGAGTCATGCAGCATGTATTTTTATTCAAAACGTTTTTATGGTTTCATTTGCAGGTGGGCATCAACGTGCCGATTCCAGTTCCATTGCCATTCTTCTCCTTCACCGGCAGCAAGGCTTCATTTGCAGGAGATTTGAATTTCTACGGTACACCCTTATCAGAGCGCTTAACACCACTTGATCGTTCCCTAATAAGTCACGACGGCACTGATGTCATCATCGCAAGCAGTTATATTCGCGAATAACTAACACGATGGCATGGAATATCAGGCAAGGCTGGCGTGCAGTTCTTCACCCAGATCAAGACGATCACGCAGCAGTGGAAGGAGTCGCCAGCGCAGCGGTCTCCCCTCTCCATGCCCACCTCACAGAAGTGAGACCTCAAGGATCCTCACCTGACGCTCCAAACCTTCTCTAGACAGACCCATGCATCATGTGTGGCCACCAGTTTGTCTAGGTGCTTGCTCGCTCTTTGGTTGGACACCATGCATGCAAATTCAAAACATCGAATTACCAAGATTTAGATATGAGCGCTGCCCATTCTGCTGTGTAAAGGTTAAAGAATATTGTAAAAGCCCCAGGTCTGTAGATGGAATGTCATGTGTAAACCCACAATAAGAGCAGAAATAAAATGTCGCCAATCGCCATGGTGGTTTGTGGTATTTGCCTGCGATTTTCCCTCAAAAATATGGCCTTGACACCTGGCAACCTACAATATCCCCAAGTCTTCTTGGTCAGTTTGGGGTTGGCGCCTATATATATATATATTCATTCAAGAGAAGTAGAATATAGACCTGTGATCTCCACAATTTTTTGAATCAGTAAACTGATAGGAATGCAATAATATTTTCAAAGCAAGATTCTATTCAATCATGACCTGCATTATCATACACTGCTTACCGTATGAGGACTTGAGGAGGCGAATGGCATTCTGAGAACAGAATTTCACACTCTGCCTAGTCGTTGTTGCTTTTCCAGCTTTTGCCCAATTCATAGATAAAAGTTTCAGAAATAATGTAGCACAGATATGCTAGATATATATCAGAATATATGACACGCTGTTTCAGAGTCAATACAAATCTTTATTACAACAATTTGAAGACTCAATGCGAGTTGATAAATTCTGTTTCAGAGTTAATACAAATCTTTTTTACAATTTGAAGACACCACAACATGTTCCAATTTGGAGGTAAACAAACAATAAATTGGTTGTAGTAATAAATAATAGCACAGGAGATGAAAAGCTCAGCATGCATCTTCGAGAAGATAGAGAATGACATTCCCCAATCTTGTGTAGGGAATAGTGATGATGTGTATGCCTTTGGGATAGAGAATCTGCAGCAAGCAGATTAACATGGAAGTCTGAAACACTTGTCTGTGTACGTAGTTGAGGATTCAGCTTGTACTAATGATCGATCAACGTCCTGCCACAGTAAGAAAAAAAAGGAAAAAAAAGCGGCTATTAGTTTAACGTTCTGTTAGCAAAATGGTACTGTACTTTACATGTGCCAGAGATGTTTACCTTGTATATACTATATTTTGGCAATAGTCAGGCAAGATGATAAATTAAGCTTGGGTCTCCTCCTCGATCTCTCCTGCCCCACTGCTGCAAGCCTTATTGCTACCTTGAGAAGTCTCTGCAATTGGCTTGGGCCTCCGGAAAACCACCTTCTTCTTCTTCTTCTTGTGCACTAATATTTTTTTTTTTTTTGAACAAACCCTTCACTAATAGGTTACATTCAATCGATTTGTAGGGATGTTCCCGGGCTTCTTTTGTCATGACGTCGATTGTGGCGCTGATGCACGGGCTGTCTGCTCGATACCATTCGTTGCTTCGGAAGCGGACAACATTGAGGTCCACAAGGTGCTTGATGCCCATAGGGTGGTCTGTATTTGGTGGGCCACCGTAGAACTGGAACTCGAACACAAGCAACCGCAGCCTTGGCATAGCTCCTTCCTGGAAGGTAATCCGCGGCACTCGGCTGTCAACAGTGAGGCACTCGAGCTTTGCGAACCCTTCGCCGCTAATGGCTACCGGCTTTCTGGGAACAACTTCGAACCTTAGCGTCAGTGCCCTCAGGTGGGGCATGTCCCGAAGAATCTTCAGATCCTGCTCCTCTAGTTTGCAGATCCTGATGTCCAAGGAGCCAATATTGTTGAAGTGCTCTTTGATCCACATCGGGATGTGCATGTGCTTTGTTCCGACGACTAGTCCGCCATCACCACTCTCCCAAGTCGTTTTTTGAAAATGACAGGATCTCCCCGGCTAGCAATGACACCAGATCACTATTCTTCCAAACTCGGCGGACGCACTTGGGCAACCACTCTAATTTTGAAAGTTGACCGGCTTCAAAAGGGGTAGTGTGCCGAAATCCGCATCTAGATTCTTCAGTTTCTTCAGTCCCCCGATTTCCTGTGGTATCTTCTTCACATTCGTCCTACTCAAATGTAGAGCCTGTAAATGCTGCAGTTTCCCAATATCCTGAGGCAGCTTTGTGATTGTACTAACTTCACCCAAATCTAGAAACCGCAACCGCTGGAGATTCCCGATCTCACGGGGAAGCTGTGTGATCTGTGTTTGATGCAGGTTCAACATCTCCAAATGTTGCAGTTTCCCAATCTCCTTGGGTAGCTCTGTAATTCCTATGTTATAACTCATGTCCAGATTCTTCAACTGCTGCAGTTCACCAATGTCCCTAGGTATCCCTGAGAGCTTAGAGTTGTTACTCACCTCCAGAGTCTTCAATTTCTTCAGTGTAAAGATGATCTCCCAGGCCTGCTCTCTGATTTTTGATTTACGGATGATCAGAGTCTCTAGTGTATGTTGCAGGTTCCCCATCTCCCTAGGCAGTTCCGTGAGCTCTTGGTTCCAACTCACAACCAGAGTCTTCAATTGCTTGAGGTCACCGATCTCAGCAGGTAACCTTGTGATCTTTGTTCCAGACAATTCCAAAGTCTCCAAATGCTGCAGCCTCGCTATCTCTGCTGGCATCTCAGTAATACCCTCCCCAAGAATGTCGTCTGACACTAGTAACAGGTGCCTAAGACGGAGCAGCCCACACATATCCTTGAGATGTTGATTCTCAAGATGGCCTTGAACATCCAACACTCGCAGGTGTTCCAAATGCTTGTAGGGTACCCTCTCTGCATCTTCAAAAACAACAAGGGATCGGATATGATGCCAATCATCAATTCTTGACAGGGTATCTATTGCATCACTGCTTGCTGGCCAATAGTCAATACATAGCCGACCGACAGGAGAGGACGGAATGTCAGAACTGCAAGTGATGAAATTGTGTTCACGCAACTTGCATCTAAGGTAATTTCGCATCATGGGATGATGCAGGGAGCCAACTATATTCAATCCCCCTGCTTTCAAGCTCGTCAAAGTAATCTTTTGCTGCCACCTCCGTAGAAACGAAGCCTTCAGCGATCCATCGTCTGATCAAATTATCCCTGCGAAGAGACTGATACTCGGGGTATATGCTGCAGTACAACAAGCAAGTCTTCAACATATGATGAGGAAGATGGTTGTAGCCAAGCTCCAAACTCTCTACCAATGGTTCAAGCCCTGGAGTGCTCCAAATTCCATTTCTCATAACTTGTTCCTCAAGCCTGTCTTGCACATCACGTGTCATTAGTACACACTGCCCTTGTTGTTGTTCTCGACGCTTTCGTTCCTTTGCCAATGCCGAAAACATACAAGCCAGTGCTAACGGCATACCACGGCACATTTTCACAATAGGGTGGTTACGGTCAAATCCTTCTCCAAGCATGTCAGCATTCATGTCAATCATTTTATTAGCCAAGCCTGATCCGTGATAAATTTGGTGGACCAAGGCATCAAAATCATCACGCCACTTGTCGGTTATAGCATTAACACGACTCGTGGTGACAATTCTACTGCCCAGATAATTTTCTGGAAGAGACTCCTTGACGGTTTCCCATTCTCCGCTATGCCAGACATCGTCAATTATAACCAGGTACCTGTACAAGTTTAAAGAGACAATATTGTTAAAATGCACCACGTGGTGTGCATCTTGTATTGGTCACGGCCTCGGTAGCCGAAAAGCACTTTCTAATATTCCCTTCTGTCCGTTCCAAATTATAAGATATTTTGACATTTTATATTCTATATGTAAAGCTTTTACTATGCACTTAGATGCACACTTAGATATATCACTTAAATATACACTATGTCCCGATATATAGTAAAAGCAATATATCTTGAAAAGCTAAAATGACTCTTATAATTTGGATCGAGGGAGTACAATATGGCGCCACAATACCTACTATGACACTACTACAGATTTGATATTCAGCGCCAACATCATCACTACGGATTTTAAAAAAAAAAAAAACAATCGATAGTGCCTCTGGACACATCACTACCGGTTTTTGGCTAAAACCAACAAAGGATAGGACTAACCGACACCGATATTTGGGTCTTCGGTTTTAGCCATGAACCAACACGATACTATCATTTGTCGGTTTTAGCCACGAACCGACAACGATAAATCACCGATGAACTCTGATTTCTCTTTTTTAATCTCCCTCGCACTAACTTCAAATTTGATGAATTTTTCTAAAAAATTCTAAAATCATGTTCTATCAATTTTTTGTACTATTACAGCTATTATTTTATTTATCTTTTTATGTGATTGTGATTTATGTATTTGAATTTTGATTTTTACAAATGGCAACTTCAAACGTCATTTTGGAACACTAAATGATTTTAGCGGAAAAAGTCGTAAACATAAAAGTTGTATAACTCATCAAGATCTATAATTTTTATTTTGGTCATTTGTTTTATTTGACAAAGTGATAGTAACATTGTTCACAAAATTTACATATCTCTCATATAATTTATGAAACTACTAGAGAGATATATAAGATTTATGAACAATGTTACTACCACTATGTCGGATAAACAAATGATCAAAATAAAAGTTGATCTTAAGAAGTTATAAAACATTGTAGTTGGTAACTTTTTTATTTGAAACCATTTTGTCATTGTAAACTACGTTTGAATTTTTAGAATTTTGAAATATATATTTTTCAAATGATCTCGGATGGAGAAAAAAAAAAACAAAGGTTGTAGATCTCAAAAAGTTAGGAAACTTTGGAGTTGATAAGTTTTTGATTTGAAATAATCTTGCCATGCAAACTGCATTTAAAATTTTCAAATTTGAAATCAAATTTTATAAACGACCTCGGATAGAGAAACTACCAAAATAAAAAATATAGATCTTGAAAAGTTATGATACTATATAGCTGACAACTTTTTCATTTGAATTCGTTTAGGGCCTCAAACAATCCATATACGTTCGGTTTATAATAATATGTGGGGAACCAAAATGTAATATAGACACAAGTGACAAATGGGTGCAGTGGTAGAAAAGGGTACACGTGAGGGGGAGGTCATGGGTTCGAATCCCACCGCTGGCTGTGAGCGCGATTTTCGTGCAAAACAATGCCATGACTTGCGACTGATCCGTGGGGCCCTCCTCGAATTAAAAAGCAAATCGTACTTTTTCCGCCTGTTTTTGCGATTTCCTGAAAAAACACATCACTGTCGGTTTGGAAGAATAGACACTGGTGCCAACCCCATCACTGCCGAATGAACCGACACTGATGCTCAATTCTGTAGTAGTGTTATTGCGCTGCTTAAATAGTCTTAGATCAACTCAATCAGATCTCCTTTCCCCTATCCCTTAAAACATGGCATAGAGAATTGAGAATACTAGATTGTAGAAGATAGGGGAACTGGACAACAATATGTTGGGACATGGTCCCTGGCACATAGCGGAGATGTTGCCCAAAAGGGCCAGCTAGCGTGCGGAGGTGAGCTCTGTGCGGATGGTTACTGATCTTTTCGTTTAGACATGTGCCTACCTTGCAGGGGCCCGCGGAGATTAGCGCACGGTGACACAGGGCTGGTGGAGGTATCATCTCCGCTACCTCCGCAGAGCTCCGTCGGCCGGTTGTAGGAGGACGCGGAGATCTCCGCCAGCATCGTGGACGCAGAGACCTCTGCCAAGATCGTGGACGCTGAGTCCTCCGCCAAAGATCGTGGACGCAGCTCTCTATTCGAAGGTACCGGCCAAGACACGAGAGTCGCAAGCAGGATGAAGCGGATATCAGCCCAGCGGAGATGCCGTCTGGTGGATCGAAGGAAGGAGTCGAGCCTTAAATGGGCCGAGCATGAAGCCCGGAAACAAAGGCGGTTCAAAACAGGAAAGGACATAAAGGCCCCGCGACGGTGAAGACCAGGGACTAGAATATGCCTAGCATCTAGAAGGGTAGAATTGTAACTTAGCACTCCTGCTTGTTTGTAAACTATAAATAGAGGGCAGAGTCCTTCTTGTTGTTGGTTGATGAATGACATTTATTACAATTGAGTTTTGAGTGTTCTACACTTGGCCAAAATACACATTTACCTCCCCTGGGCACCGCCCGGCGGAGGTATCCTACCCCGCTGGAAACACCGGTTTCAACATTGGCCACCGTGGGGCGAGGAAAAACCATGGCTCCATAGAAGAGGAAGGCCACCGCCAACTCTGCCGCCGCAGCCCCGTAAAGGAGTTCCCGCCAAAGCGTAGCACCAAAAGTGCTTATGCGACGGCCAAGAGCGATCCATCACAGGAGGAGGAACGGGAAGACGCCCCAACCTCCGGCGACGGCGAAGGAGCTGCGACGCAGCAAGTGGCAACGCAGGGCGGAGACGCCACTCCGATACAAGAGTTACAACAGTTGCAGGCCATGCTCCAAAGACTGCAGCAGGAAAGGGACAAAGCCGCAGCGGCTTATGCCGAGACGCTTAGGGCTCGACAAGCGCCGACTCAGCGGCGGAGATCGAGCAAAGAAATCGCGCTTCTGCAGGCGGAGATCCAAAGCATGCAAGTGATCGGCCAAACCCCACCGACGCCGACGCCGTCACCACAACATTTCCCCGTGTTCACTCGCATGACCGCAAGTCACAAAGACTGGATCGTACTAACGCCGCTAATATGCACCACGCCCTTGACGAAGCGGAGATCTTTCGACCCAAAGTCTCCCTTTGTCGAGGGAATCCGGATGACACCTTGGCCGACGAGGTACAAAATCACCCAACTCCCACGATTCAACGGCAGAACCCAACCCCTATCAATTTATCATGAGCTACGAGGCAGCAGTAGCATCGGCGGGGGGCAACGAAGCAGTCCTGGCGAAGGCCTTTATCATAGCTGCCGAAGGTGATGCCCTAGCATGGTACTCTATGTTAAAGCCAAGCACCATATACTCCTGGGAAAACCTCCGCGACAAAATACTGGCAAACTTCAAGGGACACAAGGTGCAGTCCCTCACATCAATGGACTTATTTCAATGCAAGCAAGGGCAGAGTGAGGCCCTAAAAGACTACTTTCAGAGATTCCTGCAACTCAAAGCAAAGGCCCCAGACATCCCAGATCAGGTCGCCATAGACGCGGCGATCAGGGGTCTCCGCCTGGGGCCATTCGCTGGAGAACTTGCGCGGAAAAAGCCCACCAACATGCAAGAACTATGCGAGCAGTTCGAGATATTGACTCGTTCAGATGATGACTTTCGAAAAAGACTGGAAGAGCAAAACCAAGAAAGACAACAGTCCAAGGGAAACAGGAGGAACCAGCAACAAGAACTTCCGCAGAAACAGGTTCAAGGCCAACTGGTGTTGGCATTGGATCAGTTGGCGGAAGTAAATGTTGACACCTGTTATAGCCTAATATTACTAGTCAACTAAACATGAAATAAGGGCTTAAAAATGAATAATCACATAGACTAGGGGCTTTACTGACATAATTCCACGAGCTTTGGTGATTTATATCTTTCCAGGGACTAAACAGATAAAAAACAGATAAGAACAGTGAGAAACCTAAGAGTTTGCATCCCATACGATGACAAGACTTGACCGTGAGGCAACTCAATCCAAAAAGTGGACTAAAACATTCTAGAAGACACCAGGAGGAAGGAGATCTCGTTGTGGCACAGGGACCTCGGCGATCGCCAAAGCCCATTATCGGGCGACCGCCAGTGGGTCCCACCGCCAGGCCTCACCTTCCTATGGCGGTTTACCACCGACATTGAGGTTGCATCTATACCGTTGTTCAAGGTCGGTTTGATCCAAGGGTCCCTGTCCATCGCCGAGGGCTATATAAGAAGACCACCTGACCCCAGGGCTAAACCCTAATTCATTCAGCTCAATACTCAACAGGCTGAGGCCCTGACCTCTTTAGTTCCAATCTAGATTAGACACCATGTAGAACTAGAAGCCCTAGAGTGAGTTGAGAGCAAGCATCAAGAGAGATTAGAGTCATAGTCCCCATGAGAGAGACTAGAGCTAATCTTGTTCCTAGAGCTAAAGCGTGGGTGAAGGGAAGAGCTGCTGAGGAAGCACCGGACACGTCGGTGACTCCTCTACATCTTGTATCATCGGGATCAAGTCCCATTAGCATTGGGGCCTGATCCTGAGACTTCTATGGTGGATCAACTTCTTGTTTGAGTAAGTAATTGTTCTTATTGTTCACAACTCTTATTTGAGTACTTTAATTTGTGGGAATCTATAGATTAGAGGGGTAGCTTAGGTTTAGGCGTGGTGCTTAGACTGAGGTTGCTTGTGGATGCACCCTACATTCCGGAGCGTGGTAGTTCGTGGTAGTGACAGTACCATGTTACTGGAGGATTGCACGTTTCGTCCCTGCTTTCCTTTGAGTACGTCCCCCTAAGACAATATCAACGTAGCTTACAAGGGTAAGAATTAGACAACCGTAGGAATCTCCTTACCTCTTTATCCTCTCATTCCTTGATTGCCGCCGCTTATATATGATTTAGTTATATGGGTTAGTTATATGCCTCGTTATCCTCACATCATTCTCCCTCGTGGATTCGATATTAAAACCCTCTCCCAGTGAAGTGCTCACCGGTATCCGTTAAACTTGCGGATTATACAAATTATAAATATTTACGTAGGCTTAACAAATACCAACAAGAAACCAACCTCGAGAACTTCGCAAGGAGCTAGACCCCCAAACCCCCGAAACCCTACCGGGGCAAAGGTCGGGTAAGAACTGAACAAAGCCGAGAAAGCAATTTTGGCGCCATACATGGCGAAGAGAAGGGTCACTTCACAAGAGATTGCCCGATAATCCAACAAGAAAGAGTTAGGGGCATTGAAAGGTACGAGTAACCAGCCTCGCCAAACCCGCCACAGCAATCCAGGGAAGTGAATAGTGCCTTCACATTCCCACGCATCGAACCTCCGCCAAATCATGCGCAGCACCAGCAATATTGCCCAGTATACCCGTCCCTCAATTCCAACCAAATACATCCATCAACCATCGCAAATGCTTATTACCCCAACTTCCTACCAGCATGGAGACCTTCGCCTCCACCACAAGCGCCCACGCCAAATTACTCATCTGAGTCAAGCATGTCCTACCCTACCTCAAGACAACACCTAACCTACGCCGAGACAAGCCAGCCTCAACAAGTGAACAGGTAGCAAAACAATCAAAACCAAAGTGCTCACTTACAACCTTCGCCAAAGTTCACCACCCCCACCGCCTCCGAAGAACGAGCCAAATCCAAAAAAACCAATACAATCCCCACACACCACTACCGACCATCGGAATGATTTTGCCTATAGCCGGAGGATCATCTCTGGAGCTACAAACCAAGAGGCAAAAGAAAGATCATCTTCGCTTGGTCAACAACATAGCAAAGACAACCCTCGGTCAAATTTGGCGAATGGTCAAAAACCCCAATCACCTTCTCGAGGAAGACCTCAAGCTAGAAAGCTACCCTCATGTAGACGCAAATGGTAATAAAGGCAAATATCGCCACACGGGGTATGAGCGAATATCGATCGACAGCCGAAGCTCCGCCGACATCATCTTTGCCAATGCCTTCGACCAAATGAAATTCAACAGGAATCAGCTCCAGCCTTCGGATTCGCCTCTAATAGGGTTCCGAGGTAGACAAGTGCAAGCACTAGGAAAAATCTCTCTCCCAGTTTCATTTGGACATCTGGAGAACGCGAGGACAGAGTACATCACCTTCGATGTCGTGGACATCTATTCCCCATACAACGCGATATTTGGCAGAGGCTTCACAAACAAATTCAATGCAAAGAATCCACATGGGGTACCTGTGCATGAAAATCCCAACTAGACGGAGTCATCACCGCACACGGAGTCGAAAAGAAGCAAGAAACATAGAAAGGGCCATATACAAGGCGCACAGGAACATAAACTCCGTGCAAACTCCGATCACTGACCCTGAGCCCCCTTACATGGCAAAAGGACAGACAAGTGTCAAAGGGCAGGAAAAAGTTAAGCAAATCTGGATAGATGAAGATCCTGAGCACAAAGTGACAATCAGCGCCAACCTCTCGTCCGATGAGGAAGCAGAACTAGCGGAGCTATTGATAAAAAACAAGGACATCTTCGCTTGGTCAGCAGCAGACCTTAGAGGAGTCGACAGGGACACTATAGAGCACATCCTGGACATCAACCCAAATATGAAACCGAAAAAACAAAAACAGCGAAAAATGTCAGAGGACAGGGTACTGGCCGCACAAGCGGAGGTCCAGAGGCTACTCGATGCTAAAGTCATCAGAGAGGTTAAGTACCCGACTGGTTAGCAAATGTAGTCCTCGTACCAAAGAAAACCTCCGCAAGATGAGAATGTGTATTGACTTCACAGATCTGAACAAAGCCACCAAAAAGGATAACTTTCCACTACCGAGAATAGACATCTCAGTCGACAAAGCCGCAGGCTGTCGAAGATTTTCCCTCCTAGACTGTTATTCAGGATATCATCAAATCTGGCTAAGAAAAAAAGATGAGGAAAAGACAAGCTTCACCACCCCCCTTCGCACCTATTGCTTTGTCGAGAATCTTTGGAGGCCTAAAGAACGCAGGGGCAACCTTCGCCAGAATGACAAGTAAAGTCCTAATAGGAAAAACCGCCGTAAACATGATCGCTTACGTAGATGATCTGTTCGTCATGAGCAAAAGAGAGTAAGATCACATCCAAGACCTCTAGGAAACCTTTGCTAACCTCAAAAAATCCGGACTCAGATTGAATCCGGACAAATGTGTGTTCGGAGTAACCAAAGCGAAGATGCTAGGATACATAGTGAGCTCAGAAGGGGTAAACGCTAATCCTGAGAAAAAAAAAAGCAATCAGAGACATGGCCGAACCCTCAACGAAGAAAGAGATCCAACAACTCACAGGGAGGATTGCAGCCTTGAACAGATTTATATCAAAATCAGCGTAAAAAGCTTATCCTTTTTCGAGCACTTCGGGGGGTGGTCAAGTACATTGGGGAAAGGAGCAAGCGGAGGCTTTCTCACAGCTCAAAGAATATCTGCAAGAACAGCTTTTCGATCCACCCCCCCCGACAAGGAAAAACCATCGCTATTGTACCTCGCGGGCCTCGACACGCAATCGCCGTGCTAGTCTAAGAAAAAACTAAGGCCAACTACCCGCACAGCTTACTGCCTACTATGTATCAGAAGCACTATCGGGAGCGAAGATCAACTATACTGAGATAGAAAAAATCGCCTACGCCCGCTCACATCGCATCCAGGAAACTCAAGCACTATTTTCAAGCGCACAAAATAATAGTGCCAACATCGCAACCCTTGGGGGAAGTACTGCGAAACAAAGAAACATCAGGCAGAATAGGCAAATGGGCAGCAGAGCTTTCACAATTTGAAATTGCATTTGTTCATAGATCATCGATAAAATCACAAGTGCTGGCAGATTTCGTAGCAGAGTGGACACCGCAAAAAACAGGAGGACAGCAGTAATGATTCTCACCGTGGACCCAGTCTACACGGACGGAGCCTAGGGTCAATATGGAGCAAGAGCCTCCGCAGTCCTCATGTCACCCTCCGGGATCAGGTCCTGCTTTGCCACACGCTTGGAATGTCCACAAACAAACAACACAGCCGAGTATGAAGGCCTCATCTTAGGCCTCACCAAAGCAAAGGCCTATGGAGCAAAGACTGTAGAGGTGAGAACAGACTCAATGCTTGTTGCGGGGCAGGTAGAAAAGGAGTGCATGGCCAGGGAACCAGAGCTAGTGAATTATCTGGCGGTGGTCAGGGCATTGGAGCGAAGGTTTCATGGATTCACAGTCAAATTTATCCCTAGAGAACAGAACAACGAGGCAGATGCGCTGGCCAAAGCAGCCGCAAAACAATCTCCGCGATACCACAAAACACATTCTACAAAGATCTCATACAAAACCAAAGAACCAAACATTGACCAAAGCTTTCAAGACAATAGTGCTAGTAGAAGGCAAAGACTGGAGACAGGCAATAATAGACAACCTTAACAACATCAGCTACCCAGAAGAGGAAGCGGAGGCAACCAGAACGGCAGCACGAGCAAGAAACTACACAATGATCAACGGCACATTGTTCAAAAGGGGAGTAGTCCAACCCATGCTGAGATGCATTTCTCAAAGCGAAGGTATAGAGCTCCTACAGGAAATACATGCCGGTGCTTGCGGATCTCACATAGGCCCAAGAGCACTGTCCGCGAAGGCCATCCGGCAAGTTTTCTATTGGCCTACACACATCAAAGACGCTCAAAACATCGTGAAAGACATGCAAGCCCGCCAAAAACTTTGCACCACACCAAAAGGGCCCCTCAAAGAGAAGTCGCAGCTAATACCTCCGACATGGCCACCGCAGAGATGGGGAATTGACTTAGTTGGACCACTACCAACCTCCCAAGGGGGAAACAGATTTGCAGTAAAGGGTCGCAGCTTGAATACTTCACCGATGGATAGAGGCCAAGCCACCGCCAAAATTACATCCGAGGCAATCAAGAAATTCTACCGGCAAAACATAATATGCCGATTCGGGCGTGCCAAGAATGATCACCGTAGATAACGGCAAACAATTCCGACTCGAGAAAATTCAAGGAATTTTAGCGGTCGATAGGCACCAAAATAGCCTTCGCATCAGTATATCACCCAGAATCCAACGGCGCAGTTGAGAGGGCAAATGGAATAATATTCTCTGCCATATCAAAAACACTATTCAACCTCCGCAAAGGCAAATGGGCTGACGAACTACCAAAAGTTATCCGTCACACAACACAACAACTTCGCGAGCAACCGGATTCACACCATTCAACCTCATGTATGGAGAAGAAGCAATGCTCCTTAAGAGATAAAACATGGCGCCTCTCGTGTCATAAAACAAGCAATGGCGGAAGACGAAGAGTACGCCAAAGAAACCATGGCGTAAAACCAGCCGAAGCCGTGGAAAACATCCGCAAATACCGGGATCGGACCAAAAGTGGAGGGACAAAGAAAGTCCAAAGAAAAGACATCGCCGACGGAGACCGGTCCTAAAACGAAAGCCGAACGCCTCAAAAATGGAAAACTACAAGCCAAATGGGATGGCCCATTCATCGCAAGAAGCGGCGTCAAGACCAGGAGCATTCCGCTGGTTGACAAAATAAGGCAACATCTCCGACCACACTTGGAACGTGGACAACCTCCGCAAGTACTATATGTAAAACCACCTCGCGCACAATATAAGCGGAGGTTGGTCAATTTACTATTTTGTCAGTAGTTTTCTAGTTTTTAAGCTTTTCATTCAAAAAGAATCTGCACTCTTTTCCTCACAGGGGAACTCCTAACAGAGGTGAGGTTTTTAACGAGGCAGAATTCATGTAAAAATCCTCTGAAATATAAAGAGGAAAATCCCCGAAGACAAATCCCCAAAGTCGAAAAGTGACTAGCAACGCTATCATGTAATTCGACAAGTAAAACGAGTCGATCGGAGGACCTCCCAAGGTTAGAGCCGGAGACTCTAACCAAGGGACGACCTCTAAGGCCTTTGAAAAACCACAAAAAATCCTCAAAACAAGACCTGCTCAAAAGCACGGGCATTGAGGTAACACAAAGAAAATTGCCACAAGCAAAAGTCAAACAAGTCCCGCCCACATCGGGGCATCAGCAAGACCTCCGCCAACGGCGAAGGCAAGAGGGAAACAAAAACCTGAAAAATCTCAGGAATAAATTGTATTGCATTTATATTTGTCCAATTATTTACAAACAGCACAAGTGCTTGACATTGTGCTAGCTGAAACTGCGAACATTCTCGCTAGAGGGTGTACAACGTTAGTTCAACAACAATCAAAGAAGGCGAGGAACCTGCGCCCGGCCGACTAGGCAAGCAGATTCACTAAGCGCAATCATCAACTTGCATGCCTCCATCAATGCGTCGTGTCGCTGAACCCTCAACTTGGGGCGTGGGTCACCGATCAAACCAAACCTCCGCAAGAAGAGGGCAAACAGGCGCTGGAGATGTGCTTGTTGTCACAAAGAATGGAACCGGTGAACTCCAACTTCAACCAAACCTCCGCCGCATCAACGAATACCCACAGGCAAGAGTTAATAGCTCCGTGCACTGTTTTTAGTCAAGACTTCTAGCTCCCGAATAGCGCACCACCCTAGTCGAAGATTTAGAGCTACTATTACGAATCCTTACACGGTTCCAAGAAAAAGCACACGGCACCGCCACTACATTCGGCCATAGGATCAACCTGGACAGGGGGGGGGGGGACCCAGCCATTTTTATACTACTTAAACCCAACCACTAAACCTACCACAAGACAAAATCAGTAAATGTCTACGGAAACAAAGGGACTATAAAAACAAAGCCCAGACCCCCCCAGCCGACAGTCGGACAACGAATAACCCGCGACAAACCAGCATAGCTCAGACCACGATGCATGCGGATGTAAACCTCCGCCAATCGGTGGCCAAAAACCCATAACACGAGTAAAGATTCGTAAAGATCTTCGCACCTGGATATGTCGAGGGGGGAGACCGCGTAAAGACTTGTAACATCCCCCCGAAACTAAAAACCTCAATGAGGCATCCACAAGCGAGATCCACGCCAGAGACCCGCGAGGGCTAACGGAAAAGGACCTGATCCACGCAGGAGCTACGTGCAAATCTCCGGAGAAAACCTGATCCACATAGGAGCTCCGCGACCGAAGGTGTCGGAATCACGGCACTCACAAGCGCCAATCCAGCTAACCTAACCCCAAACGCGGAGACAAATTCCAAGCCCGGGCGGAACGAAGAAGAGAGCGCAGCAATCCCAACCAAAGCGTACAAGAGGCAAAAATGTAATAAGATCATTAAACAATCGCTCTGTATGAAAACCAAAATTCAGATTACACTTGTCTATAAGTTACAATATTGTACAGTGGAGGTCAGATCAACTAATTAGTTGGTGGAGGTCCCTCCCATGCTACAGAATACGTAAAAGCCATACGCTGGTCTCCTAAATCAAACAAAACGTCTTCATACATGTCGTCTACGCGAGGGTTAGCGAAGGTATCCCTCCAATAAGAGCAAAGACCCCCGTCGACGTAAACTCCATCACGATAAAAGCAAAGAGGCAACGCTTGCTGCGCAGGCTCACCACCGGAGACCTGCGCAGGTAATTTTTCACATTCACAAAAACATTAGATATTCATCACAACTGCAGTCTTTCAAACGATAATTACAAAGGCGGGGACCTTAGCCCGCCCAAAATGTTTACACGATAATAAAATTCGGCCTAAAGCTAAACCTCTTCATCACTGGGCCGCTGCGCGTCACGAGCGGGAGAGGGAGCCTTCTCGACGGGTTCCTCCGGAGGTAGCGGAGACGTCGCCCGATGTGGCTCGCCAACCTTCTCTCCAGACTCGTTCCCAGCGCCAGCTTGATCCGCAGGAGCATCCGTCCCGTTGGGTGTAGTCTGCAAGCAAGGTGTCAGCCGATAAACGTAGTATAATTTATACTCGAAAGCAAGGGTAAGGAAATACAAAAAACTAACCTGTAACAGAGAGTGTGCAAGGCTAGAAGCCTCCGCTTGCCCATGGCTGGCCCAAAACGTCTTCAGGAAGCTAGCATCCTTTCGCCTTAAGGATCATGGGAATCCTTCACCCGGACGGCCTCCACGTGCTCGCATCCTTCCGCCTTAAGGATACGCGCCGCACTTGTGACAGCGGCACGTGCTCCGAAGTCGGAAATGCCCTTCAGCACAACAGGAAGCTTCGCAAAGTTCTCGGACATCCACCGCAAGATACCTGTGGTGGCACCATCCTTAGGAAAGGGAGTCGTTGTAGCCCCGAAAGAAGTTAGCGCGGAGGCATAGGCTTGGGCAGCGGAGACATTGGCCAGTTGAATCTCCTCAAGCTTCTTGCACTGCGATGTGACATGAATACGAGAGGAGTTCAGGTTCGTCTTAACCTCCTCAAGTTCTGCCCGCAGCTTTTCAAGCTCTTTCTCCGCTTGCTCCGCCCTGGCAATCAGCCTAGTCTCCGCCCTCTTGGCCTCATCTGCAGATTTGGAGCGGAGATCACGCTCCTCGTCCAACAGCTTCTCAGTCCTCTCCTTCTCTGCCATCCAGCCTCTAGCCTTCGCGTCCAGCTGCTTGAGGAGATCATCGCGAGAAGCAAGCTCCTGGTTAACACGCTTTCACAGCGCGTCAAGGCTAAGGGACATCTGCAAAGCAAAAAGGAGTAAGTCACCGCAAACAAAACAAAAAACAAAGAACAACCAGGATAGCAACCAACAACAAGGCTCTGGTCATATGCTCTATCCATAGCCTCGAACATGTCGCCACCTTCAAAATATTGAGAAACTACATCTGTTAAGGAGAATAAACAAGTTCAAAAACAATAGTCAAAAGTAAAAAGAAAGTAGGAAGCGAAGACTAAATACCTAAGCCTCCCTCTGCAGCCACGTGAGGGTGAGCCATTTCATCGACAGTAGCAATCTTTGATGCACCTTCACCTATGAAAGACACCTCAGTAAAAGCTTAAAAAAAAAACTAAATAGGAAACAAAAAATAGGTGACAAACAAACCTTCGATCCCTCGAGTCGAGAGAAAGAGCGGAGGCGTGCAACGAGTCCAGAGCCTCCGCAGCAATCCTTTCCTTCTCCTCGAACCCAACTCCTTCTTCCCCTTCATCCTCTCCGCCTTGTGAGCAGCTCGGAGATCCTGCATTTGGTCGAATGTGATGTTGCGTCCTGGAGGGGGAGTAAAACTATCCTCCGAATCCACATCAACCCCCTCGTCGACAAAGGCGGCCGATGCGGGCTCAGATAGCCCCTGCTTGGGCTCCTCCACCTCAGCGCGGGACTTGCTGGAACCATCAGAGGAAGACCCAACAGAGCTCTCGCTCGACGAAGGAAAACCATCGAGTACGTTAGCGATGACCTTGGCCTCCTCAAAACCACCGTCACCACCAAGGGCTCGCCGAAAATCGGCAGCGGCGGCTCTCTTCGAAACCCTAGCGAACCACGGTACCTCCACCACCGGCAGCGATTTCAAGAACTTCTACAGATTCGTTCCGGAGAAATCACCAAGGACAGATTCACCTTCAACACTAGCCGTAGGAGGAGTCCCCCTCGCACAACCTTCTTCTTCCTCTTCTTGGCCTCCTCCTGGGCCGTTCTCTTAACAGCAGCAGCACAAATCTGCGCGGAGGTGTTCTCGTCAGCCTTCGCCTTTTTAGCACCGGCACAGGTAGTAGGAGCCGCTTTCCTCTTCTTAAGCTGCGCGGGGGCAGACACAGCCTCCACCAGCAACTTTGCCACCCTTTCAGCATCCTTCTTTTCAGCCTCGGCAACAGCTGCCAAGACTTTACCAGGGACCTTTTGAGGCCCAGAGCGAACACCCATTTCCTCAAACACACGATTCAGGCGCGGCATGGTCCCTGCGGTAGACCTCCACGCAAGATACTCCCTCCTCCCAATCATGCCAAGAGTCTCCCGTGCTTTATCTTCAATTGGTCATAATGAAGGCATCAACGCTGACGCCCTCGGGCAATCGGCCCCCGCGAGGGGCAAGGAACAAGTTTCTCCTCTCCGAAGACAGGAAGGTTAACTTTTTCGATTGTGATCGGAGGTCGCTCCTTCAACAACGGAGAATAGTCCGCAGCATATATCTCCTCGATAAGATCTCGCCCTGATGAGTAGCGGCACGCCGCCAAAAAAGCTTCGCGAGAAGCAACTTCGGGCGGGGTCATCTCCGTGTCAAAGTTAACCCCGGTATCCACGCCAACCGAACAAGCTCCGGCCGAAGAAATACCGGGTCACCTCCTCCCCTTCAACCGTCCTTGTCGCCGAACTAGACTAGGCGTAGAACCAGTATTCCATCCACCCCGCGTCCCACTTATTCTTCTGAGCGTACGAGATCTCCGCCTTCTCATCACCCTGAAAGCGGCGTGGACTGAATGTACACATGCCATACTGGCATTTCTTCTTAGACCCATCCGCCATCTTCCGGGTCTTCGGCTGCTTGTGCAGCTCATAGAACTCGCAAAAAGTGTTAATGTCCGGCTTGGCGCCATAGGATTCACACGCCTAGCAGTATTTGGTCAGCGCTAGAAACGCATGCGGGGTGAGTTGATGAATCTGAACCCTAAAAGCCTCCACAACTTGGCGCACAAAGGGCAAGTACGGGACCCTAAGCCCACAATAGAAAAAATCCTTAAACACATACCCCACTTCTCGCGGATTACCGGTTCAGTCTCCTCCTTAGGAACCTCCGCGCATGACTGCGGCAATCCAGCCCTTCTCCACCAACTTATCCAACATCGCTTTGAGTCATTTTGGATTTCCCAAACTTCGTAAGTGATATCACCCATCTCCTCCGGTCCAACGAGATCTCCGGCCGGAAGCTTCGGCGTCGACAAAGACTCCTCCGGATCCTGAACACGAGCAGCCTCGAGCATACAATCTTCGTAGTAATGTCGGCGGCGAGAGGAACGTCTCGGGAAGAAGCTCCGCGTGCGGCCCGTAGATCTCAAAGCGCGGATAGTAACCCTTGATGCAGCAAGGCCCAGCACCCTCAAGCATGCAACTTGATCGGAGACTCTCTAGCAAATAGCGGAGGTTAGCTAAAGCAGCAAAGTTGCGAAGGCTAGTTTAGAGCGAAAAGCTAGGTTAGCGATGGCTTGGGGTAACCCTTCGCAGCCCGAAAAGGGGGCCTTATATAGGCATTGAGGCGACCCTTCGCATGCCAAAATCAACGGACGCGACCAACGAGGCGGTTAACGGTCAAATCGGCCTCAAAAAGCGTGAATTTTTGTCCGTTGGAGCCGCGACGCTTCTAACTTCCGTTTTGGAGGTCCAAGGAAAAACGCTTAGGGGGAAGGCACCCTCAACACCTCCGCCAGTCTTGAAGAAGTTGAGGTCAAGAGGCACGTCTCCCCTTGTTCCCTAGTCCTCAAGGGGGGAACTGGGGACATGGTCCTTGGCACATAGCGGAGATGTTGCCCGAAAGGGCCAAATCTAGCGTGCGGAGGTGAGCTCAGTGCGGATGGTTACTGATCTTTTCGTTTAGACATGTGCCTACCTTGCGGGGGGCCCGTGGAGATTAGCGCACGGTGACGTGACACGGGGAGCCCGGGAGGAGTATCATCTCCGCTAGCTCGCAGAGCTCCGCCGGCCGGAGGAAGGGCGAGATCTCCGCCAAAGATCGTGGACGCGGAGACCTCCGCCAAAGATCGTGGGACGCAGAGCTCTGTTCAAGGTACCCGGCCAAGACACGAGTCGAGCAAGCGGGATGAAGCGGAGATCAGCCCAGCCCGGAGATGCCGTCCCGGTGGATCGAAGGAAGGAGTCGAGCCTTAAATGGGCCGGCAGGAAGCCCGGAAACAAAGGCGGTTCAAAACAGGAAAGGACATAAAGGCCCCGCGGCGGTGAAGACCAGGGGACTAGAATATGCCTAGCATCTAGAAGGGTAGAATTGTAATTTAGCACTCCTGCTTGTTTGTAAACTATAAATAGAGGGCAGAGTCCTTCATGTTGTTGGTTGGTGAATGACATTTATTACAATTGAGTTTTGAGTGTTCTACACTTGGCCAAAATACACATTTACGTCCCCGGAGCACCGCCCGGGCGGAGGTATCCTACCCCGTTGAAACACCAGTTTCAACACAATAGATGGAGAAAAATGCATCCCCTTTATTTATGTACGACCTACATGCCAGTCTCAATCCTCGAAATTTCTTTTTCTATCTTTCTTCTCTCTCGTTGCTCATCTGGCTGCCGTGTGGCTGGACCGAGCGCCACCTACTCAGTATTGCTCACCCATAGTTCTCACTCGCCCGGTGCGGCAGCGGCGGCGGCCCGCGGTCTCGTTTGCCTGGCATGGTGGCGGCGGTGGCTCAGGCTCCAGCAGCATAAGTGCTCGCCTGCATGGCACGGTGTCCCACATGCACGTTGTCCTAGTGCGGTGGCGCTCGCCTGCCCCCAAGTTTTCAGTGACAGGAGAAGGGGAAAGGGGATTGAGAAAAAAACTTGTAATTGTTCCCCCTTCATTTGAGGAATTGAGGTGTGATTTTGAGGATTAGGATAAATTAGGATGCTTGTTTGGATGCACTCTAATTTATCCTAACCCTTCAAAAACTACTAATTTTTGAAGGGGAAAGGGGATCGCGGCCCCAGCCAGCTTCCCCAAGCTTGTGGCAGCTAGAACTGGCCAGCTACCCTTCTTGCTGCCGCATAACCACATCTCCGCCAACATGTTGGCCTATGTCCTGCTGTTCCAACTCCACACTACTTATACATTCTTTCTTATGTATTCTGCTGCTGCAGGTTAGCCTTCTCTAGCTGTGACACGACCCACCAAGTTCGCCACGAGACCAAGCTAACAAAATCCGCGAGAAAGAAGCCAAGATCGAAGAAGGTAAGTTAAGGTTGGTTCTACAGCACCAGCACTAGCAACTCCTTTGCCAACGTCACTGGCCATGACGGTCCCCAATTTCGCCGTTGAGGAGGTCGTCCTCCATGATGACCACAATCAGTTCTCTTTCTCCTACCCAACTAAAGACCAAATTACGTGTGTTTTATTTATGCTTATTGAAGATTGAAATAAAAGTGGAACTAGTTTGTGTGATCAGAATTCTACTTAGAAGTATAGAAATATAGTTGTTGGCCTATGAATGTAGACTTTTGGGGTACGCAGAGTAAGAAAAAAAGTGACAATATCTGTAGTATTGTTATTTTGTATAGTAATTGGTATTTTATATTGATGTCATGATTTATGATTAGTGTTAATATTGATCTGTTTTTAATATGTTATGCATCCGGGTCACTTGATCTTCTTTTATAATGGTATAGGTGTGTAATATATATGCAAATTTACGGGTTCGCTAAGATTGTTTTTTTATAACGTTACATTGTTTTTTTTTTTTTTTTTTTTTTGAAGGTCACCGGGGATGAACTATCCTCATCTGAATTTTCATTCCACAAATGTTGGGCAAGCCGGTGGGTGGAAGGGCATGGCGCTAATCCAAATACAATAAGTTTAGCGAAGTACAACAGGGGAGGGAGATTACAACATCATCAACAACACCACCACCAACACTTAAACAGACTCAAGGGTAGGCCTAGACACAAGCCGAAAGACGCCAACCAAACGTCGATTCACACCCCGCCCGAATAGCATACTCATTGGTTTCACCATGACCATTGTGCCCGCCATTTCTCATAGCCGATGGTGTCATCCTCCAAAGCACATCCGGGCCCACGTACCACCATACAACGCCATCCATGGGAGGAAGCCTTGGGGGAATGGCGGCGAGGTGGAACCACCACGACATTCGATATTCGACACCATCAAGGAGTGATGACAGACACACAAGCCCCGGATCATCGAACACAATGACCTCCTTTGGAACTAATGGTGACATCCTTCAAGTACATCCGGGCCACGTACCACCATCCAATGCCGTCCCACGGGACAAAGCCTCGAAGGGAAATGGTGGTAGCGAACACCACCCGACATTTGATATTTCGGCACCATTAAGGAGAGCGCCGATGGAGCAGAGACGTAGGAAGAGGACTCGTCGAAACATCGGCAATGGCTGACTACCAGGGCCAACCTAACCCAAGAGGGGAGCAAGGAGTAGGAGACACACAAACAATAACAAGATAGGGTGGGAGAGCGACCGAAGAGAACACAAGGGCATTAGGTGTGGCCGGAAGTAGGCGTGCTTGCATCGATGCCTTTGAGAAGGGAAGTGACGTCCCACGGACGCCACCATCAATTACTGTGGCACCAAGATCATAAGGGATTTTGCCCCGAGACCTGCCCAATGGGCGCAACATACCTAGAATGGCGGATGCAGCGCTGAAATCTATAGCGACGCCTCCACGATGGAAATGACACAAAGTGCACCATCGTCGCTAGCCTGGAGCAACAATCTACACAGGGTTTTCACCAAAAATCCTATGTATGTGGGAGATAAGCCAAACTAAGGTGACAATGACAAGGAGCCAAAGGGAAGCAAAGAAGTGGCAAAGCGCATCCCGGATCCAGCGGTGGAGGGGCCTTACGTGGGCGCAATCGCCGTCCCTATATGTGATGCTTGTCGAGGCTGTCCCCGCTAGCCCGGTACCACCGAGCACTGGCGACCAAATCTAGAGCCCAGCACGCTGAATCCGGGCCTAGGAGGCAAGAATCTGCCTCCTCGTTGGGCGACGATAGCCTCCCCCGCCACGGCTCCGGTGGCGGGGCGACCATCGTGGCCATGGCCACCTCCAGCCGTCGTGGGCACGGATGCCTCACCCGGCGAGAACCACGCACCGAAAGCGGGCAGTCGGGGGGTGGAATCGGCGGATTCGGGCCCGGGGGGTGGATCCGGCTCATCATTGGCCACCACTTTGCCCGGCCGACCTTGAGGTGCTTGGTCTTTGGAGAGAGTCACTATCGCCATCATCTCCACACCGCCGCCCCGCCTTCGAGCCATTGCGCATGCCTCCGTCGTTGTTCTTGAGCACGCCTCGCCGTTTGGGAACGCGGCTCCCGTTGCGCCAATCCGTAGCTCTACTCTAGCCATTGAGCTCGCCCCACACGGAGGAGCCCCACGACGCGTGCCTATCGCGAGCCTTGCTTTGCCGCCTTCATGGGGGCCGCCGCGGGCCTCCCGCCCGGCTTCCTCGGCCGGCGAGGAGGAGAGTTGGCGGCGGCTAGGGTTCGTACCTCTCTCGAGTCGCCCATGCGCGGCCGGGGGGAGGGGTGTCGTGATGCGGGGCCAACACGATCATAGCGGGAGATTTAATATGGATGTTTTAAAACTTTTAATACTATATCTAATGGTTATAGTGATCAAAGTCTACCAAATTGATGGCAGAATGACTCCTTTTTGTATTATTTCTAGGATATCTCTTTCTCGCTCCCTCAGCTTATCAACCATGGTACATTGTTTTTCTCTCACAACAAAATAACACCAGTCGGCTTATCAGCCGTTAGAATCCATCCAAATGAACATGTCTGTGGTTGATAAGCCGGCGGGGCCTTTGTTTGTTGTGAGAGACAAACAATGTACAATGGCTGATAAGTGGGCAATGATAAGTTCAAGCGAACAGGGTTGTGTTTCATGACAATTGATATTACATAGCCTTGGTTATGGCCTCCATTCATTCAATTATAGAAAGATATTGCATAGCCTATATAGAAACCTTAATAGATCTATAATGGCTATAGTGACCGAAGTCTACCAAATTGATTGCTTAATGCTTCTGTTTCTTGTGATTATTTGTAGATTTTTTTTTCCTTGCGTGTCTAATGTAAATTGACATTGCGGCTCCATTGTGGCCTTTCATTAGTATAGCGTCCATAGCTTATATATATAATATTTGCGCAAGATTTTGTTGGTCTGGTGCTATTTTGTTGTGAGGGAAAAACACTGCATACAATGGTTGATAAGTTGGGTTGATAAGTTCAAGCGATCAGGATTACAACCTTAATAGATCTATAATAGCCTTGCTGTGGCCTCCATTCAGCTATATAGAAGGGCATAGTCTATATAGAAACCTTAATAGATCTATAATGGCTATAGTGACCGAAGTCTACCACATTGATTGCTTAATGCTTCTATTTCTTGTGATTATTTCTACTAAATCCGTTTCCAAATTATAGTTAAATCCGACTTTTTCAACTCCAAGTTTGACCACTCGTCTTATTCAAAAATTTATGCAAAATATCACTTCTTTTGTTGTGGTATGCTTTATTAACAAAAGGTCCTTAAGAATGACTTAAATTTGACTATGTTTACACAAATTTTTTAAATAAGACGAGTGGTCAAACTTAAGGTTGAAAAAGTCAAACAAATTATAATTTAAAATAGAGGGAGTAGTTTTTTCCCTTGCGTGTCTAATGTGTAAATTGACATTGTGGCTCCATTGTGGCTTTTCATTAGTATTGTTGGGACATGGTCCCGGCAGTAGGCGGAGGTTCAAACTGTTGGATCATGTCGAACTAAAGTTGTGAAGGTTTCGACCACCGCAACTTATAATTGACTAAGTTGTTAAGATATGCGGGATGAGCGGGAAGAACCTTCGCCGGGCCGGCCCTTGAGTTGGCGGAGGCCCGGAGGCAAAGCTAGAGCGAAGGTCCGGCTCGGGACGGGAGGGCCTAGAACAAGAGAGGCGGAGGTCCATCTAAGACGCCTTTTGAGTGCGGAGGCTCAAGACCTCCGCCTCAAGGCTCGACCCACGCGAAGGTCTCGAGCCAAAGCTCGATCTCCAACCTGAATCGGTCTGAGCATGGTGAGAAAGAAGATGAACATCACTCAACAAAGAAGCAAGGCAAAGCCTAGAAGCAGCGAAGGTTTGCGGAGCAAACGGAGGTTCTGGAGGAGAAGAGAAGCTCTAACACGTCTCCTCCTGGCAAAATGGACTCCGCTACCCATGACATGTATGTGTTAGATAAGAGAATATTCTAGGAATATGCCTTGGGCGTGATTGTAAAATGACTATAGCTGTAAGCAAGTGCTATAAATAGGGGCCTCGACCCTCATGTACGTTGGTTGGTGAATACATCAATTGAGCATTGAGTTTGTCATGTGCACATGTTCTTATACTTTACCACCCTAGCCTAACTCCGCTCGGGGCATCGACCGAAGCGTAGGTTCCTTCATCACGCGAGACCTCGGTCTCTTTGTTACACTTAGACGCTCGTGCTCGGGACACGGATGACCTCCTCCTTTGTTAGGAACTGTGGTTTTCAACGGTGGGCGCCCACCGTGGTTGGCACGGAAAACACCCACGAGGAACAAGTCTGAAGTGACAATGACGACAATAAGCAGAGGCAGGAGCCTCAAAGAACAAGCCAAGTCGAGCCTCCGCACCAAGGCGGGGCGGAGGCCCCACACCAAGATGGAGGCTCTGTCCCCGAAGCTTCAACAAAGCCGAGCCTCCGCAACAAAAGGCGAGGCGGAGTCCCCACACAAGGTGGAGCCTCCGCCTATAGGAGCAAATCCTATGCACAAGGTAAACCATATACCTTCGCAATAGTAGAACAAAATCCCGGAAAAAGTCCTGAATTTGTATGACTCGTGCACCAGTGTCGCAAAAGTAAAGGCTTTTTATGCGTTGCATAGTACACAAAAATCCCGGAAGAAGTCCCGAATTTGTAAGGGCACCAGGTCACGGAGCTAAGGCTTCTATGTTGCTATATCAGTTATATTGTTAACATCCACATTTTTTCTCCACCAGTGACTAGAGTCGAAAGTGGCTAACACCGAGCCACACTATTCGACAGAAACAACTCATCTTTGAGGACCTTCCGCGCAGTGCGAGTTGACGCTCAAACACTGCAGAACGACCTCTAAGGCCAACTTGAGGCCAAGGGAAAAACAGAAAACTTAGCTCAACCTTGTTAAAGCAGATCCCATGGGGGAACCAACATGATGCAAACCACGAAGAGCAAGCTCCGCAATAGCTGCAGCAACACCATAAAAAAACAGCGGACAACCTCCGAGCAAAATTCAATATAGCCAAAGTAGTAGTCAGCCTCCGCTATAAAAGGAAGCTAGATAACCTCCGCCAAAAAAGTGGGGCTAAACAACCTCCGTCAGAAAACAGAATTGTTCAACCTCTGCCAAAATGAAATAACAGAGCCCATGCCAAAAGCGGAGCTAAAAGAAAATATATATCACAAATCTAGAAGTGGACATTCTCGACAAGCCTTAGCCATGAAAAGCTGCGTCATCCAAGCTTATTGCGAAAAAGCGTAGAAGCGGCAAAGATACCTGCCACTATGTTGGCGGGCACCTCCGACAAAAACATAAAACTCACCTCCGCCAGCATATTGGCACGGAGGTAAACAAAGCCAAAGACAAAAAACCCAACATAGGTGTCATATAGTCGAAGCACATGGTCATTGTCAATCCAATGCCTAAGTCCCAAAATGTCTCCACCCACCTACAAACCCAGGGTCACGGCCCACATAGGCCAAATTGTGACAACATATGCAGAGCGAGCCGCATGGAACACAAAATCTCGGCGAGACATCACAGCCTTCGACTCCCAAATTAGCCTAGACCTAAGGAACAGCTTCCTCGGAAGAAGTCTTCGCCTTACCATCCTGAGCCTCAAAAGAAGGGAATATCAGAGCCTTCGCAGCTCCACCATGTGCCTCCGATGCTATACCTTGAACCCTCGAAGACCCACAAGCATCCTTGTCAACATCAGCCTCTAAACTTGCCATCATCTTCGTTAGACAAAACCAAAACCAAAGATGAAGCTAAAGAATTTAGTGGGCGAAGATAAATGGTCGCTACCCTGTATCGAGGCTCACCACCAGGCATTGACGCCGAAAAGTTGTCATAGGTCCAACATCAGAAACAAGCGGAGCCTCCAAAGCAAAAAGAAGCTTCGGCCGTCATCAGCTTGTCAGCATCTATGACACCATCAGACGCCATGCCAGCCGCCTCGATTTCAAGCTGACATCCAACAGCATGCGCACAGCCTCCTATAAAAAAAGGGGTCAGAACCCCAAACAAAAGTAGAAGATAGGACACCAAATAAAAACTCAAGCTACCTGCTGAAGAAGCTCCGCCTCCCATTCCGGCGTCAGTAGACGTTAAAATCCGCCACGGTACCTAGCACTTGTGCATCATCCTCGCCCTTGACTCAGCCTCAGCATCAAAATAATCCAAGTCCAAGTCATCATCAAAAAGTGGTGGAAGATTTGACACAACATCTTCGCCAACATTAGAAATAGTTGGAACAAAAGCATGAGCAGTAGCATTTAGAGCAGTCTCGCCCCCCAAAGCGGAGGCTATGATGCAACCTCCTAAGTCCCCATCACCACATACAACATTTGAACCTTTAGTCAACTTTTGCCCTCTTACAACTCAAAACAGCCTTAGAAACCTTCGCCCGTTTAAAGCTTTAGGCTTCAAGGTCTCAGCCTGCGCCACAAGATATCAACTTGAACTAACAGGGGGAAGCCAACGCTCATACACAACTCCGAGCTCCTCAAAAACGCGATTCAACCGAGGCACCTTACCTTCAATCATAATTCTCGAGGCACGCTCGTTTTCAGAAATGCGCCCCAAAATTTTCCTAGCCTTTGACTCCACCTTCGCAACAATATCTGCATCTCTTACATTTTCCTTAGTCAACCCGAGCAAAGGGAATGGTACACTCACATCTGTACCATACCATGGCAAGTTCTGTTGCTTGAAACCAATATCATTCCAGTCCGTAGGCCAACAATTTAGTCCAAGGGGCCATATATCAGCTGCCAAGAATTCCCCAACAAGGTCTCGCCATTGCTATAACGACAAGCAGTGTCAAAAGCCTTCTCACAAGCCCTTCGACTCTTAGTATCTCGGGGCTCCACACATGCCTCAGCATCCAACAAAACATCCATCTTTGAAGCAAAAGGATAAACAATGGTGTCCTTCCCATCTTCATCCTGAATTGTTTCGGACGGCACCTTAGCATAAAACCAATGACTAGACCATCTAGCGCCCCATCGGCTTTTTTGAGCGAAACAGACTTGCAAACAATTTTGATCAGAGGTGTGCCTCTTCGGGATGAACATGCAACTCCCAAACTGTGCGCGCCTCCGCTCGCCATCTACAATATATGACCGTCCTCGGCTGGTAATGCAGCTCATAGCGATTGCAAAAGCAATCAATACTCGGCTTCGACCCAAACGAGTAGCAGGCCCAAACAAACTTAGAAAGAGAGCAGATGCCGTTCGGTGTCAGGTGATGCAATTGAACACCAAACGCCTCTAGAACTTTCCAGACAAAGTTCACAGGAGGAATTCGGAGACCACATTCATAGAAATCGCACAAAACAACAGCTTCATCTGTATGTGGCCTAGGAACAATCTCACTTCCTGGACATCGAACATCGTC
This sequence comes from Hyparrhenia diplandra, assembly GCA_015847255.1. Taxonomy (NCBI): domain Eukaryota; kingdom Viridiplantae; phylum Streptophyta; class Magnoliopsida; order Poales; family Poaceae; genus Hyparrhenia; species Hyparrhenia diplandra. The sequence goes on along the minus strand of JADLZK010011535.1, from coordinate 47,927 downwards.
AAAGTCAAACCACCCCCGATCAGCATACTTCCTTAGATCAGACGGAGAAACCAAAGAATTTCCGAAAACAAAGGTCACTGGCAGTGCCACCTTTCCATTAGCACGACCGGGACCATCGGCAAAGCCGCTGTCTTCGTCCTCCTCTCCATAATCAGCGTCAGCCTCCGCAAGACTTTCATCCTCTGAATCAGCACAATTCTGAGCATTTAAGTCCAAACAACCTTGAGCCTCCGCACTCGCCATTAGCAACTAGAGAAGAAGCTCCGAAAAATCCTCTACGGAGATATCAGTCAAACCACGCCAGGGCTCCAGCCACCAAGAAACTGCAACAAAAAAAAAAAGAGCTCGAAGGCTTGGGCACAAATGGCATTGCGAAGGCTGTGAGATTATAAATAAGCAAATGGTACTAGAAAAAAAGAATGTATGGCGGCACTTGATCCGAACACCAGTACGGCAGCAGGCAGCTTATGGCCTGGATGGAAATCTGAAGATTCACAACCCACAGCTAACCGAACAGCAATAATAATAAATAATAGAAAAAAAAAACAGAAAGCAGCTCTAATGCAAGCTTTGCAAACCGTGGGCAGCACTATACTCAAATTATAGTAATAGCAAGCTAAAAGGCTTGAGCGTCCACAGAATCACTCGCCCAGAAGTGCAGACTGCATTTCCTGCTCGTAAAAATTCAGAAATGGGGAAAACCCATGCTAACTTACCTAAACGATTGCTGCACTGAGTCCGATGATAGAACTCAGAACCTACGACTCCATCATGCCGCCCAATTTGACGCACGGTAAGGAAGCAGCCAGGCCAATCTACTGACTGCTCAAATCCAAAAACAAAGGAAAAAAGATAAGGAGAATAGGGGAAGGAAGAGCTCACCTCCGTAGGCAATGGTTGGCAGCGCCAAGCACCTAGGCGCAGGCGAATCCGAAGTTGGGGACAGCCAAGCAGCAAGCGAACCAGTTCGACGGCCGCTTAGCACCAGGCGGAGGCTGCCCGCGCGACACCCCAGATCCCGCCGCCGCCGACCGAGTAAGGCCCTCGACCCGGCACCCTGCGCGTCCTGGACGGAGACCAGCGTCGCCTAGAAAATGCTCGCCACGGCCGCCCAGGCACCCGCCGCCGCCAGCCGGGGGCCAGCGCTCGACATCTCAAGGCACGGACGGCGGAGCAACGAAGAGCGGACGAATGCCTGACCTCACGAACTGCAGGCTATCTGGACCATCGAGTTATGTTTGGGCTTTACCCGAGGGAAGAAAAAGCCCAAAACATAGAAAAATACATATACACGTAAGTATAAAAGAGAGGTCTTCTTTATGCTATTTTATTTAGGCGTAGTACAACACAGATCTACAGTAACCCAACTCACGCAGACATGGCTGAAAACATGGACGAAACTTTACTAATAAATTATATATATGTATATGTACAAATAAAATAACATATACGTCACCACGAAGGGAAGATTAAAATGGTTTGACAAAAACGAAACGGTAAGAGTGGTCGGAGAGCCTGCAATTTTACCTAGCCTCCAAAAATCCATCCGGTTAAAGTCTCATGTTCGTTTGTGTCAACCAAAAATCCAGGGGGAACGGTTCGCATAGTTGTCCCACCTCCGCTTGAGAAAGGATCGGAGGCCTGTCCTCCGCGCGAAAACGAATCCGAGGCTCCCGGCCTCCGCTCGTGAAAGAGTCAGAGGTCTGTACAACTGAACAAGGCCTCCGCTCAAAAATAATAATAACGGAAACAAAAACGGGGGGGATCATTCCGTATGAGGCCTCCGCTCGTAAAATATTCTACAGGCCTACAACAAAAAATTCGGGCAGAGCAGGCTTTTACTCAAAATGAGGTGAAGCCTCAGTGACACGTACAGCTGATCTCCACCTCTGCTCAAGAAACAAATAGCGCATACCAACCTCCGCTCGAGAAAGAGTCAGAGGTCCATAGAGCAGAACTAGGCCTTCGCTCAAAAACAATAATGATATGCCACTCCGCCTGTCCAAAGAAAGAGCCCCTCCCCTCGGCTCGTTTGCGATCAAACCAAAAGTCCAAGGCAGTAAATTGTTTGGGAATAACCTTCGATTGAAAAAACCGCCGGCAACACTTGCAACAAGTTTGTCCCGCAAAATGCATAGCCAAGTATCAAACAAGAAGTCGAAGGCCAATGTCCAACGTGTAGCTGAGCGAGGCCTCGGCTCGGAAATGGATCGAAAGCCTGGCCTCCACGCCGAAACGATGCGGAGGTTTACACAGCTGGCCGAGCCGCCGCTCAAAAAAGAGCCTGATTGCGTAGCTGCCGGCCTCCGTACAAGAAAGAGTCAGAGGTCGGCCTCTACAAGAAAGACTAGAGGTTGTGATAGCTGACCCGGCCTCCGCACGCTAAAGTGTCAGAGATCCTGATAGCTCCGCCAACAAAAGGGCGAAGGGAACCAAAATGCGTCCAAATCCTGCAAAAATTAAGTCCCAAACCTATGCTGGCACCAGGTTGCGAAGCTAATACCTCCGTGTTAACCTCATTTAATCATCTTTTACAGCAAGTGGGAAAACCAATATGTCTCGAGTGTTGAAAGACTTGCTAGCAAGTCGATTTTTGACGGAACCATAACTCCAAACTTAAGTCTCTGAAAAATGTAGAAGATTAACTCGGTGCATTTGCACGCGATTCGGGCCTTCAATCCATGGCACCGTGCCTGCCTCTGCATCACCTTCGCCAAGCTATTCAGTGAGACGGCTCCATGGACATCGGCAGCCACGACAACTCCGCCTCAAGAGGAGTCGAAGAAGACTTTTGTTTATCGGTGGTACAAAGCAAAACGCGCCAGGAGGGGAAGGCCAAGACCCAACACCTCCGCCACTTGCCAGAGAAGTTGAGGACAAAGGCTCGTATTCCCTTTGAACCTTAGCCCTCAAGGGGGGAACTGTTGGGACATGGTCCCGGCAGTAGGCGGAGGTTCAAACTGTTGGATCATGTCGAACTAAAGTTGTGAAGGTTTCAGACCACTGCAACTTATACTGACTAAGTTGTTAAGATATGCGGGATGAGCGGGAAGAACCTTCGACGGCCGACGCCTGAGTTGGCGGAGGCCCGAGGCAAAAGCTAGAGCGAAGGTCCGACTCGGGACAGGAGGGCCTAGAACAAGAGAGGCGGAGGTCCATCTAAGACGCCTTTTTGAGTGCGGAGGCTCAAGACCTCCGCCTCAAGGCTCGACCCACGCCAGGTCTCGAGCCAAAGCTCGATCTCCAACTGAATCGATCAGAGCATGGTGAGAAAGAAGATGAACATCACTCAACAAAGAAGCAAGGCAAAGCCTAGAAGCAGGCGAAGGTTTGCGGAGCAAACGGAGGTTCTGGAGGAGAAGAGAAGCTCTAACACGTCTCCTCCTGGCAAAATGGACTCCGCTACCCATGACATGTATGTGTTAGATAAGAGAATATTCTAGGAATATGCCTTGGGCAAAGATTGTAAAATGACTATAGCTGTAAGCAAGTGCTATAAATAGGGGCCTCGACCCTCATGTACGTTGGTTGGTGAATACATCAATTGAGCATTGAGTTTGTCATGTGCACATGTTCTTATACTTTACCACCCTAGCCTAACTCCGCTCGGGGCATCGATCGAGCGGAGGTTCCCTTCATCACACGAGACCTCAGTCTCTTTGTTACACTTAGACGCTCGTGCTCGGGACACCGGATGAGCGGAGTTTAAGCGGAGGTCTCCTCCTCCTTTATTAGGAACTGTGGTTTCAACAAGTATAGCGTACATAGCTTAATTATATACGAAATGCAGATATTGGAATGAATGTGTGAACATGCGCACCTCTTATCCTTGAGGAAAGTCGATATGATGTCGATGATATGTTTATTCTTGGTCGCTGCCTTGGTGCCAGCAAGCAGTACATCAGTACTATTAGCTGCTAGCTGTCGAAGAATGCTTGCCAGAACCTCCGTCATATTATGACATGAAGTGATCGACACAAAATCCCAGGCCTGGAACTTGTCTTCCATCGCTTCATACACGAGGCGGGCAAGGGTTGTTTTACCCATTCCCGCACCTCCAAGGATGGATGCCATTTTGATCTGCGGTGTATTCTCCTCTTCTCCGATCAGGTGTTCGATGAGCTTATCCCTCCGTATTTCCATGTAAACGAGCTCTGAGATGTCCTTGTGGACATACGGATCAACGACTCGAGTCAGCCGCTTGGCCGGACCAGAGTCGACGGTGGCTTTTGTTCTTGAACATAAGCTCGAGATGGAGGTCTGGGAAGTCTCCATCTTCCACCTGTTGCGGCACCGCTCGGACACATCAACTGCCCTTCTCCTGAGATCCTGGAAAGGACTCTCCTGAATCTTTGCCTGAATGAGGCGCTTGCCGTCGTCGTTGCTGCGCTTGATCATAGTGAGGATGAAGTCGTCGATGGCGTCGTTCAATGTCGTCGGCGAGACGCCACGCTTCCATTCTCAGCTCCTTGCTTGCCGCATCACGATCCTCCCTCTCCCATATCACCCAAAGGATCGAGTGAATGGACTTGAGCTTGGACCTGATGAGCTTCACGTCTTTCCGAGTCCGCCGCCGGGCCGGTACTCACCGCCGCGGCGCAGCAAAGTGCTGAGCTTCGCTACGACGGGCCCCAATGCCCCCGTGGCTGCTGTCACGGGAGCGTTCTCCTCCATGCCAGCGTTTGGCCTTGCTAGGTTGCTTGCACGGCCACCTGGGCCGCCGGCGCCGGCGGACAAAGAAGATAATACCGTCCGGCCGCCGAGCTTTTGAGTTTGTAGTTGTGTGTGTCTAGAAGCAGTGGGTACGGTGGATTATTTCCAAACTACCACTATGGTTATCATTGCACTAAACTCAGATTAATTGCATTGCAGGCGCACCAAACCCAGACATATTATTAGTTTTTCATTTGGACAAGCTTTTGCTTTTACTGTCTTTTCTTTTGATATAGCACACATGCCTTTTGTTTTGGATTAGCACAAACTAATCAATACACGATAACTTGGAATCTCAAGACAAATAGCGTTGGACACCGGAACAAAGCAAAAGCTACAATATCGATCACCTTGCAAAAACAACATAATTTAATACTACAAAAGTACAGCACCTCCAATCCGATCTTGGCTTGGCCTGTAAGGGATTTTGCGATTCTTCTCCTTTCCTTGAAAAAAGTAAATAAATAACCACAAGCAATGAACATGATGCCTTCCTTTCCCTGAGCATTGGAAGAGGAAGCCTGATTTTTTAGATTGTGTATTGCATTTCCTTTCATTTCACTGAATGAATATGTAAATGAATAACACTAGCGAAGCAATGAACAGGATGCTTTGGTTTCCTTAATGCTAGCTCACTGAATATGCTTTCCTTCGCAGAAGAGTAAAGCTACTCTATGCATATGGTGTCATTCGGCAGTGCAATCAAAGCATCAAGCATGGTTCACACAGGCCAAGACTGTATCATGATCAAGTCGGTAGAAGTCAGTAAAGCATGGTTTCCTTATTGCTACTGTGTCTTTACTTTAATGATGACGACTGAATGCTTTCCTTGGCAGAAGAGTAAAGCTACTCTATGCATGGTGTGCTGTCATTCGGCAGTGCAAGCAAGCAACCAAGCAGAAGAAAGCATGAAACCAATGCAAATCTAGGGTCTATGATCTGGTTTACCACCGTCAAACACTAAAGATGCTTTCCTAATATAGTAATTAAAACAAAAGATACTTGGGCACCCATAAGTGTACTTATGGGTATGCATTTCACACAGGCCAAGACGTACTGTATCATGTTGGTAGATGTCAGTAAAGCACCACATGGTCATTTCAAAATAAATGTGTCGCTCACGTCTACTCCTTTGTCCTGATGGCAAAGGTAGGGACAGGGACATCAAAAACATGGTTCAAGGGGACAAAAGTAAAAGGATCAAGGCCAAATATAAGAATTTGGTATAAATTTGGTGAGATCAATACTACCGTCAAAGGCACAAATTTGAGCTCAAGCAAACATCTTGGATGAAGAGAAATAGAAAAGTTAAATTCCGATATCTCATCCGCTCTCCCCTGGCGGCATGAGGGCATGTTGTCACCCAATCAGCGTCCCACGCAAGCTGATTAACTCCTGTAATAGAAACAAAGTTCAATGACCGGTGTGGATTATATAACTCGTGCACTTTTATCTTTCTATTGGTGTGTTCCGCAACCTCTGGCTGGTGCGGAGTTCAGGTTGCTTAGCTACAGATCTTTAACTCTGTTACACAGACAAAAAAGTTTGTAATGAAGAGCTTGTAGTGTCCAATAGGTCCTTCGGCCAACTATAACTTATCGAACATCCAGTTCCTGGCCTGTACTATTCACTAAACGATTTCCATGACAAACAAAAACGAGCGACTTCCGCCATAATCCACACTCTTTGATTAGTTTTTTATAAGTTTTCATTTCCACACTTAGACAACAGAACTTTGGTGCACAAACATGTACACAATAACTTGCACGCATAATTTTTCGCTGTTCAATTACATACGAGACGCAGGGGAAACTTACAATCATACAATCCAAGCATAGCTTTTCAGGCATGCTTCTTGAGTCGACTCCTTAGCATACCTTTTATTGGCAGAACTTGCTTTATAAACCAAACTTAATATATACCCACAAAACTTGTCATGCACGTTCGAATACGGTACCAAGAATAAAGCCCTTCGCTTGAACGGCCAATTGGAGAAATCTACTACTTCTTAGTAGCAAACCCCCACTGCGGAGTTCTCTGCTCCCTGGTGAAGCCACGCCATTGCACGGCCCCACCATCCCCTCAAACCTGCGTGCCCTCTCCCCCTTCGTTTGTCCCTGCCCCTTCTCCTTCCCAGCAAATGACGTCATCTGCGTTCAATCCCTCCCCAGCCCACTATGGGACGTCCGTCAACCCCCGCACCTCCCGTATCCCGCGACGCCGCCGCCTCCCCACCAGTGCCCCCTCGCCTCCCCGCCGCCACCACTGTCCCACCAGCGCCCCCTCGCCTGCCCACATCGCCTATCCACCGTCGCCCCTCACTCCCCTGCCGCCTCGCTTCCTCACCACTGCCATCTCGCCTCCCCACCGCCTCATCTATAAAACGTCTGCGTGAAGAAGGGGAGAGAGAGCGACCGGCGGGCAGCTGGAGGTGAGGAAGCCGCACCTGTGCCTGCTCGTGGAGGAGGAGGTCGTATGCCGCTTAGGTCGGGCCTGCCACGCCGGAGGGAGTAGGGCGCCTCCTCTCCCTGCCTTGACCGATCCGGCCTGGAGGAGGAGACCACCGCCGACAAGGAAGCTCGCCGTGAGGAGGAGGCCGCCACTTGGGTCGCCACCAGCCCGCGCCGCCGCCGGGCCTGCTCACCCAACCTCGATCCCGCCGCCATGCTCGTCCGCAAGGGAAAGGAGGTGGGACGAGCAAGTCAGGGGAGGGAGGAAGGCGTAGCTGCGCCGCCATGTGCCGTCTGCTTCTCCATCAGGCCGCTCCCGTCGGCGACGAGGGACGCCGCGGGCACCGGCGGCAGATCTCGCGTGCGGTCGCGTTCGCGTGGATGGAGGCGACGATAGAAGAGGTTGTTGACTTTATCCTGGGACTCCAGCTAGGTGCAGTGACGACATATGGGCCTAGCCGTGTAAAAAGGCCTGTTTTGGGTCATCTCTAAACTTTAGCAATTTTATCAAAGGGATCCTATGATCCAATTAATTACAAGAGGAACACTAGAGAGCATAGCAAGTCCATTAGGATGAATCCTTGATTTTTTTTTTTTGAGACAATGAATCCTTGAATTTAGTAGGTTCATAAAGAATATCATATTCATAATTTTTGTTGGTAACATTATTATTTTGTCTAAAAATTCTATCGTCCTCAATTATCTATCAAGTTAAATATAATTTACCTTTATGTTAAAAGAGCTCAATTTTTTACTTTTTTCCCAAGTGCATCAAATAATCGTAAAAAAAATCACAAATTCACTTTATTTTAAGTGCATCAAATAATTATAGAAATTTAAGTAATATCTCCGCGGGCAACGCTACGGGAATTCACCTAGTATCCATACAATTTACACCCTTGCGTGTTGTGAAATCATTAATCTCGAGATCTACTGGCTTTGTCATTCGGAGATGACTATAGGATATAGTTTTGTGTCCGTACGCTCATATAGAAGTAAGTGTATATCTGTGGACATGTGCGTCTCTACCACGTGATTCACAAAAGCAAAATGAAAAAAGAAATGTAAAGAAGACAAAGAAAAAGAAAAAGGAAAAGAAGACGAGGAGATATAGTATATAGATGGAGAAGAACAAAGATAGAAGAACAATAATAAAAAAAAAAAAAAAGTAAAAGACGCACCTGTCTGATCGATCGATCGATCGCTTCCAAACAGCGGTGGATTTTGGAATTGGATTCCCTCTACTTCTCCGGTTCGATCCCCATCATCCACTACATCCAATCAGTGTTGGATTTGCCAGGCCGCCTCCATCTATCCTCGCCTCCCTCCCTTCCTACTCGGCGGGCAGCAGTCCCAACTCCCAATCCAACGCGGACGCTGGCCCCGCTGTCAGAGCCTTCTTTTTTTCATTCGCCTCCCTGTTTCATGCAAAATCAAACCAATATTTGGATGTAACCTTCCATCGGCATTCCGTTCGTCTCCACCGTTGGTGCCTTGGTCCTTGGACGGCGGCCACCTGGACTGGACCCCAAAGACGGGTTAACGGCAGCCAGGACCCCAGAGACGGGTTAACGGCAGCCAGCTTAAGGTCTGCCCCTATCTTTGTTGTTCGTCTTCTAATTTTGCTTTGTTATCAGAGAGCTTATTGTTTCCTTGCCGTGGCAGTTGATGTTCACAACCTGCCGTGATCGTTGCAGGTTGCAGCAGGCAAGGAGTCCTCCAAGGTCGGATTTGTTTCTGAGCTTGGTTTTCATGCAATAAATATGAGTATATGCTGTTGTTGATGCTAGACTGTGTGTTTTGTTGATTTTATTTTAGATTGTTGGAATGTAATATGGCAAGTGGGCCTGTCCACCATGCCTATATATATGTACGCTGATTATACACGGTAATGCATTGAGTATTCCCTAATCATAATTTATCATGGTATCACAGGCGGTTTGTTTCGGACCCGCCGCTTCGCTAAACCCTAGCGCGCCGCCGCGCTGGTCATCTGATCGCGCGGCCGCCGCAGACGCCGTCGCTGAGTGCCGCCCACTCGCCCGGCACCTCCCTACCCGCGCCCCACGCGCCCTCCCGAGCCTGTGCTCGGTCCGATCGCCGCCCGGGGTCTCGCCGATCCGATCGCCGCTTCGTCATCAACACCGGCGTCGCTCGTCCCGGTCTCCTTCCCATGGCGGAGATCGAAGCGGCCGCGCCGCGTGTCGCGCAAGAGGAGCGCGACCGCGGCTGCGAGGACGCCCGCGTCGCCGCGGAGGAAGCTGATCGCGCGCCCCGCTCGACGAGTACGAGGCGAAACACGCCACCGCCCACAACGCCGCCATCGCCGTCCTCAACATCAAGGTGCTCGTCCCCTTGGTCCTGGATCGCGCCAACGACAACTACACTCGCTGGCGGTCCATGTTCCTCAACGTCCTCGGCCGCTACTCCTTGGCAGATCACGTCCTCACCGACGTCGTCAACGACGATCGCCCGGCGTGGGTGCAGATGGATTGCACCGTCCTCACCTGGCTCTACTGCACCATCCACGCCGACTTCCAGCAATCGACGATGATCCGCAAGCTCCGGGCATGCGGCACTTGGCTGTATCTCGAGAACGAGTTTCTCGGACAGCGGGAATCCCGTGCCCTTCTCCTCTCGGCTGAGTTTCGCACGGCAACGCAGGGATCGTCATCGATCACCGACTTTTGCCGCAAACTCGAGACGATGGCCGCCACCCTCGACGAGTACGGTGACCCGATCGGCGATCGGACGCTGGTGCTCACCCTCCTCCGCGGCCTCAACGGCAAGTTCCGCTCCATGGTGTCCAACCTCAAGATGCGGCTGCCTTTCCCTACCTTCGCCGAGGCCCGCACTCTTCTTCTCCTCGAGGAGATCGACATCAACGACATCGCCGTCAACGAAAGTCCGCCCGCCCGGTGCTTCGATCCGCCTCCACCGCCTCGCGCCCTCTACACCGCCCACCACGTCCTCACCCGGTGGTCGTCCCCCAAGCGGGCGGCAATCCCGGTGGTCACACCCGCCCGGTGTGGGCACGGTGGACCGGGCGGCGTGCCCGGCCGGTCAGCCCCCAAAAAGGCCAGCTCCGGCGTCGCCGCCGTGGCGGCAATCGGCGGCAGCCAGCGGCGCCCAGCAAGAACCGGGGCCCCTCGGTTCCCCTCGCCGGTCTACAACCCCGGGGCGGGCACTCTCCAGCCTATGGCCACCTCGATTCGGTGGTGGCGGCCGGTCTTTCCCTACCGCCCGCCACCGGCTGCCTTCACCGCCCAGCGGCAGCGGCCGTCGCCGGTCCTCCGCCCGGCCCGGCTACCGGCGGCCCGGCATGGGCGGCAGCAAGGCTGCAGCCATGGGCGCCGCCACCACCTCGGTCATGGGCGCCACCACCGCCGCGGCGGCCCGGCGCCGTGGACTCCATGAATGGTCCATCATGGGATGCGTCGGGCCTCGTCAACAGCTTCAACACGATGACGCTCACGCCGCCACCATCAGGCGATTGGTATGCGGACTCCGGGGCTGGTGCACACATGGTCAATAACACCGGTATCCTTTCTTCCGTTCACCCTCCTACATCGTCTACTCCTTCATCTATCATTGTTGGTAATGGGGCTTCGCTTCCGTTACATCCATTGGGTCACACTTATTTTCTAGTGCCGCAGCGACCTCTCGTTCTTACTAATGTTCTCGTTTCACCCCACATTATTAAGAACTTGATTTCTGTCCGTCGCTTTTACCACGACAACAATTGTTCTATTGAGTTTGACCCTTTTTGGCCTCTCTCGTGAAGGATCTTGGACCGGGCGTGATCGCCAGGTGCAATAGTTCGGGCGATTTATACCCGTTCATCCCCACCACCAGCAGCAGCACCACCGCCCTCTCCGCCACCATCCCTGATGCATCCCTCTGGCACCGACGTCTAGGTCACATCGGCCACGCCGCTTTATCACAGCTTGTTAGCTCCCACGCTATTTCCTGTAATAAGCAGCACATTGATCATGTTTGTCATGCCTGCCAGTTAGGGCGTCATGTGCGCCTCCCATTTAATTTGTCCAATTCTCGTGCTACTCGTCCTTTTGATCTAATACATTGTGATCTTTGGACCTCACCCGTGGTTAGTGTGTCTGGCTACAAATATTATTTGGTTATTCTTGATGATTGCACTCATTATACCTGGACGTTTCCACTTCGTCTTAAGTCTGACACATTTTCCACTCTCACCAATTTCTTTGCCTATGCTCGTACGCAGTTCGCTGGCACCATCAAGGCAGTTCAGTGCGACAATGGCCGCGAGTTTGATCACTCCTCGGCCCGCACGTTCTTCCTCACTCACGGCGCCATTCTGCGAATGTCGTGCCCCTACACTTCCCAACAGAACGGCCGTGCCGAACGCACCCTTCGCACCATCAACAACATCGTACGGTCGCTTCTGTTTCAGGCTAGTCTACCTCCTGTTTACTGGGCTGACTCCCTTCACACTGCCACCTATCTCCTCAATCGTCACCCCACTAAAACTCTAGACGGCCAAACACCATATTTCACCCTACACGGTTCCCAGCCATCCTACTCCCATCTTCGAGTATTTGGTTGTGCTTGTTACCCCAACCTCTCTTCCACCACTCCACACAAATTATCACCACGATCCACCATGTGTGTCTTCCTTGGGTACTCATCCGATCATAAAGGATACCGGTGTCTTGACCTCCACTCGAATCGGATCATTGTCTCTCGTCACGTCATCTTCGATGAGACTTTGTTTCCATTCTCGCAAGATTAATCAACCACCCCGGGATCCGGACACGCTGTCCTTCTTGGACGTTGCTGATGATTCCTCATTGCCTATTGCGCAACGAGTTGTGGATGCAGGTACTCGACTTCTGGTGGTGCTAATGCAGCCCGGGCGCCTCTGGGCCATAAAGCCCCCGACGCCACCACCTCCCGGCGGCGCTGCTGCACCTGGAGACAGCTGCCACCACTCCGGCCGGCGCTGCTGCCCCGGGGATTAGCCTCCCCAGGTTGCTGCCAGCGGCGCCGGCAGGACAATGGCCGCACCATTTGCCACAGCCCGCGGCGATCGTTCGGTCGTCAACGCCCGCGGGATGCGCACCCGTGGCAAGGATGGGATTCGGCAGCCCGTGGATCGCCTCAACCTCCACGCGGCTGCTGCGTCACAATCCTCTCCGGTTCCGACTTCTGTTCGCGCAGCCATGGCGGATCCGGCTTGGCGTCCGCCATGCGGGCCGGTTTGACGCCTGAAGAGAACAACACCTGGACGCTGGTGCCTCGTCCTCCGGGTGTCAATCTTGTGACCGGCAAGTGGGTTTTCAGGCATAAGTTCAAGACCGATGGTTCCCTTGATCGTTATAAGGCCAGATGGGTGCTTCGTGGCTTCACTCAACGTCCGGGGATCGACTATGATGAGACGTTCAGCCCGGTGGTTAAACCCGCCACCATCCGGGTTGTACTCACACTGGCTTTGTCTCGTTCCTGGCCGATACATCAGCTTGACGTCAAGAACGCCTTTCTCCATGGGACTCTTGATGAGACAGTCTACTGCGTCCAGCCAGCAGGTTTTGTGGATTCTGTGCATCCTCACCATGTTTGTCGCCTGAACAAGTCGCTCTATGGGTTGAAGCAAGCTCCTCGTGCCTGGCGCAACAGATTTGCCTCCTTCATCACGTCTCTTGGATTTGTTGAAGCCAAGTCGGATGCATCGCTCTTCATTTATTCCCGAGGTACTGACATGGCATTTCTTCTGCTGTATGTTGATGATATAGTGCTCAGTGCATCTTCACCGGCTCTCCTTCAGCGGATTATCACTGCTCTTCGCCGTGAATTTTCTATGACTGATATGGGGCCACTACAGCATTTTCTGGGTGTCAGTGTTCAGCGCCAGGGCAATAATCTCTTCCTCTCTCAGAAACAGTATATGTTGGATATTCTGGACCGTGCTGGGATGAGTAACTGCAGGCCGTGCAGCACTCCTGTGGACACTCACTCCAAGCTTTCTGCTAATGGTACTCCTGTGGAAGATCCTAGTCAGTATCGCAGTATTGTTGGAGCTCTACAGTACCTTACCTTCACTCGTCCAGACCTTGCATATGCCGTTCAGCAAGTGTGCTTGTATATGCACGACCCTCGGGAGCCTCACTTGGGTGCAATGAAGCGTATTCTCCGGTACATTCAGGGTACACTGGATCTTGGCTTCCATTTTTCCCAGACCTCTCCAGCGGATCTCACTGTCTACACCGATGCCGATTGGGCGGGCTGTCCCGATACACGTAAATCCACATCGGGTTACGCCGTGTTTCTCGGGGACAACCTCATTTCATGGTCGTCCAAGCGTCAGGCTACGGTATCGGATCCAGTAGCGAGGCGGAATATCGAGGCGTGGCCAACGGAGTTGCCGAAGCTTGCTGGCTGCGTATGCTACTGCAAGAACTTCGATGCCCCCTTCGTCGGCGCCCGCGGTGTGACAATGTCGTATTTGTCTACCTCTCCACCAATCTGTTCAGCATCGGCGAACTAAGCATATTGAGATCGATCTGCACTTTGTTCGAGAACGAGTCGCCCTTGGTGAAGTCCGTGTCACTGCATGTTCCTACTACATCTCAGTACGCCGACATCTTCACGAAAGGTTTGCCGACATCAGTATTCACAGAGTTTAGGTCCAGTCTCAATGTTCGTAGTGCTCCCAGTTTAGACTGCGGGAGAGTGTTGGAATGTAATATGGCAAGTGGGCCTGTCCACCATGCCTATATATATATGTCGCTGATTATACACGGTAATGCATTGAGTATTCCCTAATCATAATTTATCATAGATTTGGGAGATACAAAAGTGGCGTTTTTCATATTGTTGTGGCTTATAAATGATTATTCTAGTTTCTAATATGCATAAGAAAGGGAAAAGCTAACGGGTCACAGCGTGGACGTTTATCTGTGCTCGATCTGAGCTTTCTGTAGTCAAGTATTTTTTTCTACTTAATTATTTGATTGCCATCATTTGATTTATATATCGTTTTTTTTTTTTTTTTTTTTTATAGATTAATAAAAACTGCTGGGCAGATCGTGAACGTTTATCTGTTCTTCGTTTTCTAGTCTCTGAAACTCTGAATTGCTTATTGTTTCCTTGCGGTGGCAGTTCGTGCGTGGCAATCGATGTTCCCAACCTGCGGTGATCATTGCAGCAGACAAGGAGAAGTCCAAGGTCATATATATTATTCCTCCCCAACTTGTTTTTCATTCGATTAATTTGCATCATATGACCGAGAAAAAAATGTGTAAATTGGAAAACACCCTTTAGTCGAATTAATATGCTGTGCTAGAGATTTTCTTTTCACATTCGTGTGAAAAATGACTGAGGAAAAAATGTGTAAATTGAAAAATGTGTTGTTGTTGATTTTCTTTTCACATTCGTGTGGTTAGAACATTCTACTATTCGATCAATACTCACAAGAATCGTTCCTTGTTCTGACTAGATTTGTATTCATATGTTCTTTTACAGATTAAAAACAATTGCTGGGCAAGAATTGGTCTGAACATTTTTGCAAAAATCTAATATTTGCAATATTTTTTTGATGTTCTGACTACATATGTTGTCATCCTGTTCTCTTAGTATAGATTAACTGCTACGCAGGTTTTGGGTCTGTGCTTGGTCTGAGCTTTTTCTGCCACCGCTCCTACTTTACTACACTTGCAGGAGAAGATGGAGTTTGTGGTGGGCGCTTCGGAGGCCACCATGCAGTCTCTCCTAGGCAAGCTGGGCAGCCTCCTTGCTCAGGAGTACACTCTGATCCGTGGCGTCCGCGGTGACATTCAGTACATCACCGACGAACTCGCCAGCATGCAGGCCTTCCTGGGTGACCTCGGGTCCACCCAGGACGACCATGATCGCCGGCTCAAGAACTGGATGAAGCAGATCCGTGACATGGCATATGACATGGAAGACTGCATCGATGACTTCGCCCACCGCCTCCCCCACGACCCCCTCAGCGATGCAAGATGTTCCTTCATAGTGACACTATTCTACGACCTGTGGACATTTTGGCCTCGCCGTGAAATTGCTTCTAAGATTGCTGAGCTCAGGAGGAATGAAAGCAGGCATATTTAAGCTATGTAAATGTCACCAGAGAGAGGTGGGCGACGGATGAAACCCCCCGACCCGTGTCTCGCCCCGGGAGACGGCGGCGGCGCTCCTCAAGCTCCCGAGCCGATCTCCCTTCTCAGCCACTCCCCCTCCAACCCAAGCCCAGATCCGAGCTCCCCGCCCCGATCTACCGTTCCATGGGTTCGCCTTGGGGAACTTCGGCCTAACCAGACCCGGCCTCTCATGCCCGTCGGCCACCACCAACAAGAAACTGTCCACCCTAGTCAGCCTGTAGGACCGCCCAGCCCAGCAGCTGTGACTCCCACCACGGCCACCTCTACCGTGGAGGGCCGGGGCACCCAGGCGGCTCCATGACGTGACCCGGCACACACCCGCTGCCCAAGTCGGCGCCATGCACAGCCGGGAGGCCGCGGTCGATGTCGGGGCGGCGGCAAGGAGGGGCGACGGCGAGGTTGAAGAGCGAGGACCTCGTGGTCTCGCCGTCCGCCCCCATCGCCACGCCCCCTCCCGGCCGCTTCCCCCCCCCCGGCCTCCCGTTTGTGAGGCGTTGTCCCGGCGCCCTCCTGCGGCGAGCCGGCCTAGGGGATCCCCCCACGCGGCCGACCCCCCCCCCCACTCGCCGTCGGCCTCGGGGCGGTGGAGTTGTTCTTCATCGGCGACGGGTTCAACTCTAGGGTGCGGTGGCGTGCCTGGCGCGCGTGCCACCGTCACCGTCGTCGGGGGCGCAAGTGCGGCCATGCCGAGCGTCACTCTGCGTCGGCACCTCCTTCACCTCTCTCCGCTGCCCGCCCCGTTCATCCCCGGCCACCACTGGCTGGCAAGTCCAAACTCATGCGTTGGGAGGGCGACTCCGGCGACTCCGACCTCGGCGCTTCCCTTCCCGTCGCGGCGGTCCTCGGCCTGTTCGTCACCGCCCGTTAGGGCTGGCCGTCAACGGCTCCGCCATTGTACCCCCGTGGGAGGTGTCGCCTACCCGATTCCTCGGATGGCGAGGATGCGCCTTCAAGCGGGAGCCCCTACCGTCGCGGCTGCCCGTCTTGTCGTCCCACCCTCTCCGGGGCTGCCGCCCGGTGTTGTCGATCTGAGCGTCGTCATGTCGCCCATAAGCGCCCCGCGGCGGGGCTCATTACCGCGGCCGCCACACTTTCGTCGCGGTGGAAGGCGGTGACGCCAGCGTCCGTCGTCGCCAAGCCTGGTGATGCCGTCGACCCGCATGCGGCGCCTCGGGCGGTGCCGCCCATTACCTTCGGCCGTCACCCGGTCAGCGCGTCTCCGCACACCAGCCTCTCGCGTCAACCGCCGGCCACCGTCGTCTCCAGCGCCATCGGATGCCACGCCCCCCAACAACGCCGTGGCGTGCTCATCGTCGATGCTGATGGTTTCACCGCCCCGCCTCACCATCGTCGCAGGCGGCTGTGCCGCCCTCTCTCTCGTCGGCCTCTGCTTCAGCGCTGTCTGGCGGGCGATCACGTCAGCCTTATTTGCACTTTCGCGCCTGGCTTGTCTCTCTGTCTCAGCCGCGGGGCATCGGACGCGAATACGCATCTTCGGCGACGTTGCCCTCACCGCGCCTCCGCGTGCCACCCGCCGGAGCAGGTTCGCTGCCGCGTCGCCAGCCTGATGATGGACTCAGTCTTGGCGGGAGCGTCCATACCTCCTGCGGCCACCTTCCTAATCGTCGGGCAGATTTCATGTCCGGCCCCTTCGTTGTCCACGCTGCAGTTTGGGAGATGCCCCAGCATCGGCTGAAGGTCGCCATCAGCAGGATTTCCGCTCCCAAGCGCCGACCCTCTGCCGCTTCAGCCGTGCTCGTCATTGCCTACCAGAGCCCGGCATGGGTCGTGGTGGCCGAAGGGGTGGTGGCCAAGTTCGCGGCTATAACGGAGGTGCCTGCAACCCCACCACCTGCTTTTGCACACCGACGGTGGGCGGAGCTCGTGGCAGCCGAGTTTGCTGCTGCTGCACGTCTCCACCGGGGCCTCTCCCCATCCGCGCCCGAGGTGCTGGAGCTCCCCGGGGGGCTTCGCTCGCCGGTCGGACCAACTGCGGCAGCATCACACCGCCGACCACATCCGCCGAGGGCCGGACGGCCGGTGGGGCGGACCAGGTCTTTGCTGAGTTCGCCACGACGCAGCCGTGGGCACGGACGGGGACGGACCGCGCCTCGGATCCCCTGCCTACGCGCTGTGCCCGACGACGGCGTTGGGTGGCGGCGAGTTCCGACCTCGGCCCGTCACTAACGTTCGAGGACCCCGCGATGCGAGGATGAGCCTCTTTGCTCGCCGGGCTGCCTCCGATGTCTTCGAAAGACGAAGCTCCCCTTGCATCGCTGACCTTGGCGCCCGGCGACAAGAGATCGGCGATCGGGTGTGCGTGCCACTGCCATCGCCCCTTATCAAGTCGAGACCGCGTCTCCGTCGGCCACACACTCCGACTTCCACGCATACACTGCGTCGTAGTGATCGCATCAGAGTCGCGAGCCAAGGGCTGCTAATGCGACCTTGCAGGCTCGAGCGGCTCTTGCTTCCGAAATTGGGCGAGGAAGTGCGGTGGGGAGGCTCGGCTCTAGGGGAGAGGGGGGGCCGCCTTCAAAGGGTGGTATGCCGCCCGGCTAAGCGGCGCCGTTTCGAGGATGCTTCTTGAGGGACGGTTTGACCTCTCCGCCATGAACCTCAACACCGAGGGCCCTAGCCGAGGAGGTCGCTTAGCCATGCCTTCGGCGGTCGCCTTGTCGCAAACTAGTCCAAATGTAATCCCGGCTATTGTATCCATGTAGTTGTTAGGTTCCGCCTCGGTAATTGTTTGGTTACCGTGGCGCCTTGTTGTTTGAACTTTATTCTGCTTAATGAAAAACGCGCAACGGCGTGGTCTCTAAAAAAGATTGCTGAGCTCAAGGTCAAGGCACAACAGATCGCTGAGCGGCGCAGCAGGTATGGAGTGGACAATCCAAGCCCAAGAAGTGTTAGCAGCTCTGGAGCCCATGCCGTTACTTATGGCATTGCTGAGCATCTGATGGCGGACCGTCAGCTCATCCACACGCCGAAGCCTGTGGGAGTGGAGGAGGACATGAAGAAGCTTCGGCCTTGGCTAACAAAAGAATCTCATCGAGCTGCTGTTATTTCCATAGTTGGGTTTGGTGGGGTAGTAGGAAAGACCACCATTGCCACCAAACTGTATCGAGATTTTGGGAACGAATTCGACTGCCGAGCGTCAGTCACGGTGTCGCAGAACTATGATGAAGATCAAGTCCTCAGGGATATTCTGGGTCAAATCAAGCCACGGGACAGAGAGCAAGAGCAACAGGACCACAACACAGGGAGACCTTCAGAGAAGAACCTAGCTGCTCGCATGAAACGCTTTGCAAAGCTTGTTGTGCCTGTGACACTCCGTGGTCACTGCATCAGGAAGCAAGGCAATGATGGCACTACTCATTGGACACAGAGCAAGATAGAAACAATGGGCCACGACCAACTTATTCAAGAGCTGCAATCGCGTCTGAAAGGAAGGAGGTACATCTAAATTATTGCTTTGCTTTTAATTAGTACCAGCTATATTGAAGACTGCGTGCAGCGTATATACACACAAAAGTGACTGAACATTGTGATATTTTAACTTTTCAATCAACACTTACAACCTTAGATGATGCTCGGATTATTATCACTACGGCAGAACTAGGGCCAAGAGTTATTGAAACCGATACGAAATACAAAATAAATAGCACCAATAATTGTAGTAATTGTGTTGCTTCTCACAATATAATTAGAAACATATTGTTATTAATTATACTATGAACCAGGAAAGGTGTACGTTCTATTGCAATGTATATGCACAATTGCTAGATGGTATAGTGTTAGATCTTCAAGACACGTCTAGCGATGGTACGAAGTCTGATTCCAAAACTTAGTGGACCAAGCGGTGTGATTGTAAAATAAATACTAAAGTCACAATTGTCAAGCTAACTGCTTAATAAGTTTGTATGTCCCGGTGCAACGCACGGGCATGTTTTTTCTTAGTTGAAACCAATAAGCAATGTGTTGATTCTCATAATGAATAGAAACATATACTTAGTAGACTCTGATCGTCGTGGTCAATAATATGCATTGGATCTGTTATGTTTTTTTTTAAAAAAGTGCCCACCACCATTAATAAACTAGGAGAACACCCAGCGCGTTGCTTTCGGAAAAATGCTGATTTGGAATGAAATTTACATATTCACTAGGCAAATGCCCGTGCGTTGCTACGGGTAAATCATCTAATGACATATAACCACACAAGTCAAATAATTAACATTAAAACACATCATTCAAACTAATTTCTTTGAAATAAAGAAACGATTACAATGTTATTGACTTCAACAGAGGAAAAGTAATTGACAATTCATTGTCTTTTGTTTGTGAGACTAATATAGCGTCGAAGATATTGTCATACACCTTCTGTTGGCTGTGTTTGGTTCCTCGTGTTGATGTGCTTCCTCACTTCATAGTCATTCTGTCATATATTTATACACATATTTAGGTAAAATGTATGTAGGTGGAAAAAGGAAAAAAATATATACAAAGGATAATACTCACATAGCAAACTATAGTTCCTGATATGTGCTTCCACATGAGTGCCCTTTTTCTGGAAAAAAAAACTCCCATTATCAGCTATTCATTGACAACTCGCTCTATTCGAGCGTTGATGGCAAAGGTAAAGCTATCATGTGTAAGCAAAATTGTATGCTCTAGCATGCACTTATTAGCTCTTGAACCAACCAAACACTTTTTTTGAACCGTAAATACAGAGGACGACCTTGTAAAAGCAGCTTGTATAGAGTGATTTTTATGTTATGCAGTCAGCTATGAGGCCACTACTTAGTTTTCCATGTGGCTACACAACTGATGGTTACTACCTGCCATTGCAAAACCAATATATCTTGGATACTCTATTGAACTTGTGATGTGTTTAGTTCAAAACTTGAATTATATTCTACCAACCATATTTTTTCCTATTGGCTGATGGCTGAAAAGCTAAAGTCAGCAGGAAATAATTAGGCTCAAGGAGAGAAAGTTAAATCTACACCCAAGAGCACATGCACCCAAGCATGCACCCGTCGGATGCGTCATCTCGAGATTCGTGCCTAGCTGAAATACAAATGGATTTAAGATCAAATACACTCATACATACCGTCCTTTCCTATACGTATACGGTACTGGCACCCTTTTTTTCGGTCTCTGCGCTGCACGACGTGCGCCTGTCCTTGTTGCAGGTCTTCCCTCTCTCCCGCTTTTGATTGCTTTTTCCTCTCTCACTTCCCTTCCCTTCTCAACTGAAAACTCCACATCCCAGCGCTGTCATCGGCTCCGACGCCGCCCGGCCACCTCCACATCGCCGGGACTCCGAAGGCAATAAAGGCAAGCTCCATGGATTGAAGACGCCACGCATATGCTCCGGCCACTCCGCACCGCCGCGGCAGCGACTCGCCGCGCCGCCTGTCTACATCGCCGCGCAGGTTGTTCGTCTCTCTCCCATCCGGCTACAGTCTCCGGCGAGCATCTATTTGTCCACGAGGTCAGCACATTCCAGACCCTCACTTTCGATTTGAAATTTCTGTATGGCTCAGAATACTGCCATCAGTCTTCATGCCTGTCCAATTTTCAGATCTAGTGATTGGCACCAACATTAGGTATTCTTGGTATAGCTGTGATTTACTGATTTGTTGTAGCTGATTCAGAAGGTATAATAATGTTTATTCTTGGGATATTTCAGATTTTTTCTAGTTATTATCAAAATGTCGTGTATCTTTTTTACTTTAGGAGTTTCAGATTTTTTTTTTCTAGTTTCAGTTTTAGAGTTCCAGTCAGGTATGGAAATTGCTACTGTATGGTTTGTCATCATCGTTCATTCTGCAATCATTCAGTTATATATGCCAATCCAATATATTATATGTCAATGTCTAATCACGTATTTTCCCCTGTTTGTTTTTATTATCCTTTTGCTTTTGTGTCTCTGACTGTTGCTCAGATTTTTATTCTTTATACTGAAAGGCTATGTGATGACTGCACTACTTAGGTCCTTGAGTTCTACATAGGACACAATATGAATTGTTACAATCACCTTATTTTAAATAAAAAGTGTAACACACTGAACAGGATGCTGGCTAGATGTTAATCTATTTGATGACAGCACCTGGACATGTTTATAAACTTTCTAAGAGAAAAAAATCATCTTTGACTGAAGCAAACATTTTGAACCTCATGCACCTTGATTATATATTTACAGTTCTATGAGTAATTGTTAAAGTATACCTTTTTAGAATAAAAATGTGAAACAAGTTTAACTGAATGCTGGCCATGATGTTTTAGGAAAAAAAAATATGTGAACAAGTTTCCTTTCCTAGCAAGTGCCGGTTAACTAGTTACATAATGTTTACTAGTGCGTCACCCTAGCAATGGTACTAGCTGTACCTATCAGATGAAGTATTTGAACTCTTGCTAGCTTTCATAGGAGTTGCTGCTTCAAACATTTCATTATACTTACACAACCTTGTGTTTGCATTTTCCTGTTTCAAATCACAACTATGTATATGATTACCTCATTATGGACATAGAGTAGTTAAGAACAAATTTTCAGCACTTCTTTTTTTTTTTTTTACCTGAATCCTATTTCATATGTTATACATAACTATCAGGTTTTGTCCTTTCTGAGGGAGGGTTATCCTGTTGTTAATTAGCTAGCAGCCCCTTCTTTATTTTCATGTTGTCTGTTGATGTTTGAATAGCAAAAATTGGACAGATTTTTTTAAGTTATAGATATGAAGTTAGGGCTGTTATGATGAAGAAGACTAGGGTTGTATATGATGAAGGAGGAAGATTAGGGCTGTATATGATGAAGAAGGCAGCCAAAATAAAAAAAGTTTAAGTGGCAGCACAGAATCTTTTACTTTTTCAGTGGACAGAGCACAAAGATAGAAATCACGATCTGTTAAATTACCCTCAGAGTTTGTGTTTTTGTTCAATAAGACTCTGTTCAACGAAGACTATCATAATAGTAGTTGATAATGCCACTTACTGAATCAATAAAAGTGGCAAGATGGGAAGGATTTGTTCAGACAAACTAAAAGCAATGCGGTGACTCTTATCCAATATTTTATTGGCCAAAATATATCTAAAAATTATATAATGTCATTTGAGAAAAATTGATGAAAAATGGTTGGTAGCTAAGTATGAAAGACTTACTGTAAATAGGAAGTGATGAACAATTGTGTAAAAAATTTTTTTGGTACTCTTTTTGTCTTTTGGTACTCTTTTTGTCTAGGTATCTCAATCTAATTTTTTGGTCAGTTTTGTTACACTTTCTAAACCAACATGTGTGCATCTATAACACTATTGATCACTTGTGTATTCTTACTGTTTGGCATTTTGTATTTTCACATTAGAACATGCATATCATTGTACTCTGAAAGTATCAAACAATTCACGGTACATGTTTGTATGAAGTTGTTGTTCTATCCATGCAGTCCCTTCGCATCTTGGTACAACCATGACTGTTCTATTGACCAGCTGCCATATATTCCTCCATCTATTGATTCTGCTGTTGAGGAGCAGCCATCTTCTCCTAACTATAGCAGGTATCTTCACTAATTTTTGTCAACACTAATACATTGGGCAAAGAATCTACTGCTGTTGAAAACCAGCCAATGCAACATGTTCAACAGCAAATAACATGTTCAACCTTTTTATTAATTATTTCACTTTATTTTGGATAAACACTAGAACTTTTTGAACTGTATGGTGATAGGTTGATGGTAGTATTAATACTATAGAGAGTGGAATTTTTTTCATAGTTCAAGTCATGTATGTAAGAACTTACTGCATCCCATAATCATTTTTACTAGAAGTGACGAGGAGATGCCATTTGCCAGTTTCGGCGAAGACTACTCCGGTGATGAATCAGATGAGCACATTGGGTAAGAAATTGCTTGTGGTTATTACTCTTTAGCTGAGGAAGATACCTGCCAAAGGTTAGTGTTTTAAAATTGCTATACATTGTGAAGCTATGATTTTTGCCATTGATTATTTCATGCAAAATCATTGAATACATTTTGGTCTTCTATGATTCCTGAAATATTACTTTACCCATAAATACGAAGCTATGATATTTTATTATCATCCTGTTTTGTATGTCTAAATGAAAGTTTAAGAGAACATATTTGAAGAGTTGGTTCATTTGTTTTTTAATGTTGTCTCATTGATAATGCTCTTTATCACACCAAGCTTAGAACAGGGTGGATAGACAAAAAAAGAACAGAAGGGAGTTGTAATGTTAGCAGATGCTTAATATCTAATCAGTTATACTGATTCATGTTGTGAAAGAATGAACATAGATGGCTAGGATATACATCCACTCATTATACATGTTTGCAGGTATGTGGTCAGGTACAACTGCAATAGTTGATGGGATCCTTCTAGTTTGGCATCCATATATATAGTAGTACTCCCTCCGTCCCAAAATATCTGTCACTTTTCGGTTTTAGTCTTTACAACTTTTGACTCGATTTGTACAAAATACGTGCAACATTTATATTTTCAAATAAATTTGTTAAAAAACTAGGTTCAAAAGATCTTTCCAATGATACTAATTATGTATGATAAATATTAATATTTTTTTAATATATAATTTTTTTTTAAAGTTGTTTCTCGAGGCGTAAGTGACAAACATTTTTTTTGGGGAGAGGAGAGTACAACTGAGTCTACAGCTTCTCTGGTACAACATGAATAGGTATGTACTGATTTCACCTCTAGTAGTTGTATGCCTCCATTAAGAATTTGAAAAGGTGAAGGAACATAGTTCTGAGAGGCCTTTGTATCCACAAAATGAGCCTGTACGAAGAAGTATAAATTAAAACCTCAGTCTGCATGTTGCTTGTGCTGATTCCAGGAAACAGGGCCAAAAAAAAAAAAAGAGAGAGGGTACTGACGATGCCCAATAGTATGGAACTACATTGGATTCCAACAATTTCAAATTAAAGTGGTGGAGAGTGGGAAAAAAATAGGAACTGCTGGATTCTTTGAATGATGGAGGGAAGACGATCAGTGAAAAGCTTGGATATATACATTAGTTAGTCATGTTATTATCAAAGTAAATCAATATAACTGTGTTGATTGTTAGTTAATGTTCAGTTTATAAAGTAGACTGTTTGAACCAAATTGTAATGTGATTACCAATATAATACGTGCACCTATATAAAAGTGCAATGAAGAGAACTTTTTTTTTTGAAACTTAAAGAGAACTACTCCAACATGTTAGAACACATTCTTGTGTACTAGGAAGTAAAAATGGTCCGAGGGATTGCGGTTCCAATTTGTCTCCCATGTTGCACCATGGATGTTGCATTACTTGCAAGGTTGCCCAATAATGTTCAATTCTTTAGAACATTTTTAGCGTCTTATCCAATGTTCCTGTGATCTTTTAGAACATTATTTTATTTCTACTTCATAGGTCTTCCAAAGAAAACAAAACAACACATCCTAATCAGAGTTGCACATTATGTTCAGTTTTCTAGGACATTTTTGTATCTTAGTAAAAAGTCACCTACATAGTGGTTAAACGATTACACAAACAAACAAAAGCAACTAATAACCGGTCATCAGCAATGCATTGAACACAAGTCAAGAAATCATTGCTGGTACTGAGCCCGCTTAGTTGTTTTACACTCAACGAATACACGCCATCACTTCAAACTGGTAGCAACATATGGTTCCTCATCGATGCGACTGGTTGGAGAGTTGGTTGAAGACCCTACACTTCTAGAAATCAAATTGTTGAACAGCTGAACAGCTCCAACTTTTATGAGTCTAAAAGAAACTTAGAACATTTTGAATCAAGTATCAAAAATAGATCCGTTCAGAATGCATAGAGTACCCAGGAGGGAGATAGATCCCTTGAGCAATACACACACATATTTGAGCTGTTTATTGCATCCAACTACAGATCCTCAACTAGTAAAATATACAACTATGTTCCCAAACAAGAAAATACACTCTTCCTCAACCAGTAAAATATACAACTTTTTAACCTTGGTCTAGATGCATAACTTTTAAAAATGAGCATCGTTCACATTACTATTAAATTTTGACTTGTACTACATACAAAAACTATAATCCCAATTCCATGTATAACTAAATAAGGCAGCAAGTCCTCAAATTTGGATTAGAAACATGCTACATGATTTTCTCATTAAAGTTAAATAACCATGTTCCTCACCTTCCTGGCAGTGTCGAAGCAAGGAGATCCATGAGGAATGCATAACAAGTTCACATTCTTTGAATCCGTAGTGACAACCACATCAGCAGAAATGTTCTTTTTCCTGTAGAGACATTAAACATTAAAGCCTACAACCTAAACATTAAACCTTAAACCCTAAAATTGAGGAGTGGGGCAATTACAAGGATATGACAGAACAAGTATTACAAAAACAAGGACAATCATTATGGGAAAAACAATGACATTTCAATCAGATTTCAGGTTCACATAAAAGGAATTCCAATCCTGCAAGCATGGAAGTCCTCCACTGATGTGACTAGAGGCACTGCTAGACACATGTCTTAATACGGGATTACGAACTCAGCTTTGATGGATGGAGACAGGGGAACATAGTATTATTGGAATTATATCAATAATAACCTTCAGGGTAGTGGCAAATTGAGGATTTCATAGATGTGCCAGAAATAGTAATCACCATGCTGATCAAAGGACTATCATGAACAGCTCGAGAATAATTCTGAAAGCAAAAATCAGGTGTTGACTAGAGGAAATAAAATCTTACAAAAATCAGATGTGCCAGAAATAGTAATCACCATGCTGATTAAAAGACTATCATTTAACTGTATTATGTTGGAGATGTACACGAAATTCATGTTTCAACTAATAACTACTTCAGAAATTCATGTTTCACAAAAAGCATTCTTTCTTATTGTTTCTTCTTCTCAAATGCACTAGAAATGTCCACCTTGTGTCCTTGAGATAAATCAGCTCTTTTCTCATCTGCACCACAGATTGCAAAGGAAGGTAGAAGATGGTAACCGTGTAATGATTTGAAGGAAAATAAAACCTTAGTAGACAAACATAGGAGTGCGAAATATAAGAACATGTTTGTTTCCAGTCATTCAGTTCAGATACAACAAGGGGTATTTTATTTTAGCAAAAGACCCAAATAAACAACATGTTCGATAAAACAACCAAGTAAGAAGAAAATGACTCCAATACATAATGGTGTAGTTTCATCAAATAACTTCTCTTTGAAGTAAGTGTTATAGTAAAAAAAAAAAAAAGGTTAACTAACTTCGAATGTATATGTAGGACTAAACAATCACACAAACGTGGACATGTACTAGAAAGCATGCTTGACAACCACCCAAGAGCACAATATCTAAAAATACTATATAGAGATGTTATTCTAGAGTAAGAGAAGAGTTTTGCATTGACAATTTAAGATATTTCTAAATCCCAAACCAATATTGAATTTGTAAGAGACACATCTAGTGCTGAGACAATGCAAAGTGCATACAGACTGAAGTCTTTGAATTATTGGTTCTAACCAAAACTGCAGTACATTTGTAAGAGACATATCTAGTGCTCAGACAACAGACACCTACTAAAGATTTGAGTACTTACTCAGATCTCGACAGACAAAGGAGATAGCTAAACGCATGAATAAATATAGACATATACACTTTCGACTGATAAAAAAACACAATAATTATAATAAAATTTATATGTTCCGCCAAGCTGTTTTCTACTATAATTGACATTTCACTTTTGTCTGAATCATCTTTCCTGCTGTGTTGAGGTAGACAACTTATTTAAACCTGTGTTTAGGATGTCAGATGGACACTTACAGTATTCTACAAGTCCTGATAATGGTTGTACATTTTTGCATCCAGATAATTCCAAAGCACCATAATAGCATCAACTAAACTAACGATAAACGTGCCATTTAGTTTAAGGCGGCAATACAAGAACATGAAGCACACATAAGGTAAGTTAACATCCTCGAAACCAGCTCGGAGCACACTACCTCGGAGATGAAGCTCCTCCAGACGCAAGATGCTTGGCGCACGCTCCATGAACCCTAAAGCAATTGCCCAACAATGGTGGAAGGAGAGGGGAAAGTGTACCACAGGTCCACAACAGCGGATGAGAGAGGACAGCATAAATGTCTGGATGGATGGGAAGTGGAGACCTGTGGGTGGGATGTGCTGCAAACAAATTCCAAATGGCTTCCACCTTAAAATAAAATAGGATAGTTCAATTACCCAACATAGCAACAAGCAAAAATCAACAGAGCCCAATTGGTAGAATTCATTTGTCTGCATATATTAAAAAAGAACATTAGTAACTGAGGGAGAAAAAGTGAGGTACAACTGAAAATGTTTAGTAGGGCATCATGTGGAGAAAAATATAGTTTAGAGAAAATGCATCCCCCATTTTATTTCATTTGTGAAATAATGAAATTAAATGAAAACAAGTTTAGTTTCAGTTTTTCACTATGCATACCAAGACATGCTTGCCAAATAGTAAAGAGCATATATGACATTTGACAAGGGAGCACAAGCTATCAGATAGGAGCAGAATCCGTGGGCCGTTAGCTAAGGAAGGGAGCATAAGCTAGAATATGTTAAAATAAAAAGGAAATGACAGCAAGAAAATAAGGGTTGAAACAGCTGACTGTTTGAGCATCTAAAAAAGCTTCCTTAGCACTTAACTATCAACCAAAGCAGCTTAGCAAAGACATGCAGGGTTTGTTATGGTTAATGATTATTTACTAATCTTTTAGTCATTTAAAATCCAAATTACCACAAGATGCGCTCAAAATCTAAAAAGATCATCATTAGACTTATCTGCTAGTGCCCAAGTCCTACCAAATTAAATGTTTACAGTAATAAAACTTCTGAAAAAACAACTACTCAATCTGAATGGAGCAAAAATCAACAGGAAGTAAGATGTTAGCCTTATTTAGAAACAAATACATGCAGTTTCTATTATCAGTAATGCTTTCGTATACTAATTTTTTAGAGTTGCCTTAGATCCAATTAGCAAAATACATGCTCAGCATCTAAAAAAAGTTTCATTGGCACTTATCTGTCAATGCCTAAGGCTTGCTAATTTAAATGCTTACACCTAGAAAACTTGTGAAACAACTTAATATATTAGAAAGATAAAAAAAGAATGAAAATAAGGCTACACAGATCTAACATCAAAAGTAAAAGAAAATGAAAATCCATCTGAATTTTCAAAAAAAGGACTCTGAAGATAAAGTAGTAGCTTACCTGCTCTTTGATCAAATGTATGAGCAGTAGAACCGAGGCACAATAATAAATAACAAAAGTGGATTAAATGCTTAAGCACATTGGGGATACCTGTAAAAAAATATCAGAAAGGTAAAAAGGAAGCAAAAAACGAAATTTAAAAAAGGATAAATACACATCTAATATCAGGAATGACTACAGGCTACAGCGTATATAGGGTCGTCAAATAAAATTGATTAAATGTACTGAATAACTGAAGAACACTGACGAACATTAGGCAAATCCTAACCGGATCGATCAAAATAAAACACAGTGAAGAATAGTACAGAGCGGATCTAAAACTTTGGCAAGAACAAATACCGATTCTGAACAAGTAGACATGACTCCCAGCTAGCTAAAAAATGTGTGGAGAACAAATTATACATAAAAATTAAATCTGTGCAGAATAAATACCGGATCCGAAGAAGTAGACATGACTCCCAGCTAAAAAGATGTGGAGAGAGCAGCGCGACGGGGAGAGACGAGAGAGAGAGCGCGGCGGGGAGAGAGATGTGAGAGAGCGGCGGGGAGAGATCGGAGAGGGAGGAGAGAGGAGTGACGGCGGGATGAAGAGAGAGAGAACGACGAGGAGAGATGAGAGAGATAGAGGGGGAGGAGGAGAGAGGAGCGACGGCCGGGATGATGAGAGCGATTGAATCATGCAACAGGTAGAGAGAGGAACAATGGTGGGGAGAGAAAGAGAGCAGCAGCGAGCAGAGAGAGAAGCGGCGGCGGAGAGAGAAGCGGCGGCGGCGTTGAGAGGGATGAGCGAGAGCGCAAGAAGAAAAGTGCAGCGAGCACAAGAAAAAGGTGAGCAGGTACAGCTGCTGATGGAAGATAAAGGTGTCAGATGTTGTACTGCTGTCAGACACATATACGGTGTCAAAAAAATGTTCTGAGAAAAATACGAAGTGTATACTCTTGTACTGTGAATGATGGCACACATCTCAAAACAGCATCTGACGGTAGCATGTGTAGGAGGATGTGCTCCTGGGTGTAAAATTTCCGCTTCCGGCTCAAGGAGGGTAGACTGCTGAATGGCATGCAATTCATAAAAGGGTTCAGTAGCCAACACATATGCTTTTTTACCAACCATGAATTACAAAACAAAAGAAAGTTGGTGTTTATTTAGTATCCATCTTCAGTTCGGTATGTCACTAACTGATGTTTCAAGGTGACTGTATTGATAAGTGGAAAAGCTGAACGTTTTCTCTTTTTTATTCCTGAATACACATCATATATAGTAGTAAAATGGTTTGAGTTGCTTTCTTAATTATAGTCACATCTGTAAAACATATGTAAAATCCATCGAGTACAGATGTACGTAGCGCTGCAAAACCTGATTTAGTAATTCATTTAGTAATTCAATTGTAACCTTGCAGACTTGGGCCGAACTGGACAAAATTTAGTAGCGCTATGTCAATCTGAACAATTTTAACATATGAAACTTTTGTCAATTTCAACATCAGCATGCCCCTAGTGCCAAGTTCAGTGCACGTAACATTCAGTGCAAAGCAGATAGAACTGAGAACTGCAGAGACATGGGTGTGCACATGTACGCATGATAATCTCGAAAGGGATAGAAGTTAGCAGGCATAACACATGTATACACAAATGTAATTAGATAAGATCCGAATAAGATACAAATTAAATCTATGAGAGATTAAAGGAGCTAACCACAGGAGATACAGATGCAAGGGGAGAAGGCTATGAGGGGAAGTTACGTACTTGGTGCTGATGGGAGATCTCGCCTGGTAGTAATGGTGTTCTGGAGGTGTGTACTGCAGAAGTAGAGCAACGAAGGTGACGATGTCCTGCCTGATGGATCCGACCACCATCATCACGAAGTTAAACGGCAATAAACTGTAGTTTGGCGGGAGCGCTGAGAAGGGGCAGCAGGCAAAGGACGCCGGTGGCTATCAAGCCACCACCACACCCAGCTGCAGCCAAAGTAAATGCGGGGCGTAGGATTGTAGGTTCACTCACCGGCGGCAGCAAAAGTTTTCCTCGGTAATTTCCTTTAGGTTGCCCGGATTCCCTTCTACTGGCCGGACTCACGGCGGCGGCGGCGGAAGGCTCAGCGTGACCGAGGCTCCGAGGCGGACGTGACCGACGCGGCGGACGAAGAGGAAGGCTAAGGCGTGATCGATTCCCTTTTCCTCGGTGATTTCCATTAGATCCACTCGATTTCCTTCTGCTCGACGGTTTCCTTTAGATTGGTACTCCGTACTGTATTTCCTTCTGCGCGTGATAGAGGATCGTGGATAGAGTTTTTTTTTTTTTTTTTTTTTTTTTTTTTTTGAAGCCGATCGTGGATAGAGTTGGTGGTCGTGGGCGTCGGTTCTGCTGTCCACGGGGTCCGCACGTGAAGGAAGGACTACTGAGCGCGGGCGATAAAAGCGCGCGGAAAGAGGGAGGCGCGGATGATTACGGGGGTGAAACGACGATTAGTCTCATGTGACCATATCATTTGGCTCCTTTTAGTTGCAGAGACGTAGAGATATAATTATGAAGAAGAGATTAACTATTTTAAACTAGTGTTAATGGATAGCATGCCATGCTGATGTGGACAACTAAATGTATGTTAGTAGATGATGTGTGCGGGTGACGTGGATATCATAATTGTTTGTGCTATAATGAACTTTAATTACAAATGATAATAGACTGCTAAGGTGGACACCTTGCATGTCAAGAGAAATTGCTAATCACACATATATGTCATTATGAATACAACAACAACAACATAGCGTTTTGTCCCAAGCTAGTTGGGGTAGGCCAGAGATGAAACCCACAAGAAATAAGTATAAAAGAAACCAAAAAAAAAAAGGCACAAGACATATATGCCATTATGAATATTACCCGAAAATTTACATCCATCCACCTCTATTATTAAAAACTAAAATGTCCTTTAAATTAAATCTACTCTAGTATGGAAAATAATTCAATAATCTACTCCCTCCGTCCCATAAAAAAAGAGTCGCTATGGGATGCGTCTTTGGTCAAACTTTGTCAACTTTGACTAGGTTTGTAGAAAATACGTGCAACATTTATATCTCCAAATCAATTTGTTAAAAAACTAGACTTAAAGATCTTTCCGATGATACTAATTACTTAGTATAAATATTCATATATTTTAATATATAATTACCGGCAGTTTGAAAAGGTTGACTTTTTTGAAAGCGAGAATGACTCTTTTTATGGGACGGAGGGAGTATAGAGTAGTGCCATATATATGTTTCAATATTTCACATTTCTACTATATTAAATTAAAGGTAATTAAGCATAAATACTACGTGCCACCATCAAGACCACGTAAACATGAATATAAAAACAAATATTTATTTTAATAATTTATCAATTATGAGAAAAAAATTCACTTGCCACATATAATGATATTGACAATTCACCTTTAAGTATTTTAAATACTCCATGACAATGAACTTACTTTGGATGCAAATAATTTTATACATTTTGACAAAACACTATGAAATATTAATAGTTGTTGTTTAATTTTAACCTTACGTTTTTATAAAATAATAAACTACACATATAATTATTTTACATAGAAAATTCAACATCTTGAGTGCTATGTTGTAGGTTGAACGAAGTGTGTTGCCTATGACCTAGAATATATATTTTAATAAACAAAGTATAAAAAAATGAATAAGTTATACAATAAAAACTTTAGTGCCAATTTATTATATGTGGATTAAAAATTACAAACATCTTTTAGGATCAGCAATGATGGCCAAAATATAAATTAATGATGCCACACAAAGGAATACAAGAAGAGGTGATATAACTTCATAATATGTTTACACTACGTGCTTGAAAGGGCTCTAAAAATTTAGTACAACCTTAGGTTGTGCAATTTCTACTCAACCACGTGCACATACAAACCCTCAAACTAAAAAGATACTAAGAGTGAGTCCTTAGAGCTATATATCAAGCTAAACATGTGAAGAACATAGGAGGAGCATGCTAAGCAAGTCTACCAAGAGCTTCACACAATCATTAACACAAAACAACAAGGTAAACAACTAAATGTAAGCTCATGGTCACACTAAGAAAAGGTCCTTGGATTCCGTTATGAAAACGTACAAGAGCACACTAAAAAGGGTGAAAAAACTAGATATGTCCCTCAAGATACTTGCAACCCAAACAAAGTGAAATGTCCTTTGAGCACCCAAGATGGGGGTAGTGGATGAAATGGGTGCCTATTTAAACCTTAATCCTAGGGCTAAAATTAAGCTACAATTAGAAAAGCCATAAATTAATCTAGCAAGATGTGCACTTAAGATTTTCGTAATGTGCTCATACTTACCATCAACCCAAAAAGAGTTTTGCAATCAAGTAGCCTATAGTTAACATAGGATATAAGGTCACAACAGAAAAGCACAAGCGGAAGCAACAAATTTGGTAAATAAAACTCTAGGGTTAGAGAGGGCAAATTCTAGGAGATAGGGTGATTTATCCCATTGTATTTGGTTGTAAATTAAAACACCAAGTCCACATTGGTGCTCCATCAAGGTACGCTCCAGACAACATAACCACACAAGCTGCTAGAGGCAAGAACTACAACTAGTGGGCTACACAAGTTAAAAAAATTAAACTACTCTACTAACTAGAGAGCTAGCACAACACAAACTACCACACAAGCACAAGTAACCAATGAGAGCAAGTGACACAAGACAACTAGCTGTTTGAAAATTCTTGTAGACTTTTCATGTGCACCGGATAGCTATGTTGGAGCACCAGAGTGCAGCACTTGAAAGTGTTGAAAATCACCCTCTCTAGATTGTCACTACTGTGCGCACTTAGGTGCGGCACTGGTGGTATCATTGGGTGCTAGAACTTGGTGTCCCCAGAAATATGCTCTCTGTAGAGTTTCCTGGTGTCCACTCATGTGACAAAACCAGACATATCCAGTGAGCAGATTTTAAATTCCCGTGGCCCTGTAGTGCACTACACGCAAGTTCCAGTGCCACCACCTCTGTTGGGGCACCAAAAGTTAGGGTGTTCACGACTATTTTCAATAGAAAGCGACCACTGTTAACAACCTCCGATGGGGTCTCATGTGACCTCACCAGAGATTTAGGGTGTGTAGAAAACCCTTGTTTCGGCAACCCTTCACTCTTGTACCATTGAGTTTGCATTTTTCTAGGTGTTTTAAAAAACATCGCTTGCATCTCACCACGTCACCGGGCCTAATGCATATGCAAAGAATGTCATCAGCTAGTGGTGCTAGATAATCGTAGACACTTTGGAGCTCCTGTCTTAATAGTAGAGCTATCTATCATAAACCCGATCGTGTAATCTATGACACCTTACCTAGCAAAACAAAAGCCCAACCATTATACCTTTTGCCTTCGATCTTGCTTTCGTCTACTCTCCATGGATGAGCACTACCATCATATATGTCCATCAACTCCATCTCCACCACCTCCTTAGCCTTGATCATCACCATCAAGTGGACCCTAGCTTAACAAACTCATTGAAAGCATTAGTCCTCATGGTTGCCACTTAATTAGCAAAACCAAACTAGGGCTTTCACTGAGCAACCAAAAGGCAGGTGCAGTGAGGCACAAAGTCTCACCACGGCTACCAGCACCTGACTCTTATGGTCACCTTAACTCTATGTCCACTATGAAGTTTCTCCAAGAAGAAAGGGGCATCATCATCCTCGCATGCCGATATGCCTCCGCTACACGGTGAGGTGGGAGCGTCGCCACTTGGAGGAAAATTAGTGCCCTCATTAGAAGGTCCCAAAATCTCAAGTCATCTGGCTTGCCAAGATACATTGTCAACATGGCCCAACAAATCTCTCAAGCTCTAAGGCCCGAGATTCACAAGGATTAACTACGGTGTCTATTCTAACTTTGGATATGATCTTGATCTTATTGATAGTGTGGATGGATTTTATCAATACTTGCTTTAGCTTATACCATGCTTATTGTTGTCTAGCCACATCTAGTGAGGGAACCTCACATATATAGCCCCATCCCCCACAACTAGCAGTTGGGTAAAGTATGAAAATTTTCTGTGCAGTATCAGATGATCCACTACTTCCAAAGATACCACACTGGATCATTCAGTGACTAATAGCTGTTGTAGTCTTCAACCAGCTGGACGGTTCCACACGTTCATTTTATTTCTCATCTATCATATTGCACAATCGTTCTCACCGAATCATTTGGCAACTGTTGGCGAATAGTGGTCACACCAAAAGTTCACTGAATCTTGTCTTCACACCAAATTGTCTGATGCATGCTCTAATGGGGAATATTCCCTCGACAGCGCTTTTGATCCAATTGACTAATGCTTCTTCTTTCTTCTTCTTAAATAGTTTATTTTGCCAAGCTAAAAGTGCCTCCTCACCGAGTTTTGTTGGATGCCACCCAATTATCTAGCACCAAATTCTGCCACTACTGACTGTATGACGTGTGCAGCTTCTATACACATTGTTTAATTTTGCTTCATTTCTTCGCTAATGCCACTTGGACCTATTATAACCTATCTAACACATAGGTTAGTCCTAGGCCATTGTTATCATCAAAATCACCAAAACTAAAAGAGATGATCATGGGCACGTGATCCTCAAAGAAAAGAAAAGTATAAAGTGAACACATGAATCCAAGACACCACTTGTACGCTCCCGTCCTTATCTCGTGCTATAGTAGAGAGCAGAGGAAAAGGGCAACACCGAGGCGAACGACCCTTTTGGCAGCGATTCCGTCGGGCGCCCCTTTCCTCTCCGGCGGTCGGTTCGGCGTTGGAGAGGGAGGAGGGCTGGGGAATCGACGAGCGGATGTGTATAGGGTACATAGGGTAGTATCTATGCCTAGGTTTTGTTTGCCATCCATGTCTATGGTGGAGCTAGGGTTTCCGGGAGTGATGGCGATGTCCTCCTCGCCGGCGAATAAGAAGAGTTCCTGTGCGAGCGGCGGCGGTGGCTGGTGTGGTTCCGGTGCATCCGTCGTTAGGTATGTGAACTCCTCTTTTGTTGCGAAAGGGAACCTCATTTTCTCTTTCCCGCTCTTCCCGGGTCGCTACTCGTGGGCTGGTGACCATGGGATCCTTGTCCGACCGACGGTTTCATGGTCGTCGGGACGGACTTCTGCCGGCTGCGGCCTTCGTGCTAGCGGTGGTGGTCTTGTTGCTCGCTGGAGAGGGAGGGAGCTGCCGATGCTCTTTCAACGAAATAGCTGTGGCTTGGTGGTTCCAAGTCGTTGGATATTGCAGTGTCTTCCATGCGTTGCGCTTCCTCGACAACTCCGGCGGGCGAGGTCACGGTCGGCGTCTTGGGCATCTTCGGCGCGGCGGCGTGAAGACTAGTGATCTCTCTCGAAGCCAAAGGATTTTGCATCTAGGTCCTTGGTGTCCTTGTTTGCGATTTCTTTTTGTTTCTAGTGTTCTTCTATAAAAGGGATGTACTCTGTTTCCAAATTCAATGAAAACCCATTCCCCTTCACACACAAAAAATGCAAGAATTCAAAGAGGGGAAAAGCAGGTAGTTACCATTAATCCTAATCCTCGTTGGAGGACCAAAAGTCACACATATTTGGTTATGCTCCGTTGAATCACTAAGACTCAAATCTTCCCTATTGCATACCCTAGTCCTCCACCATGCCATCTAGGTGCTGCTAAACACCAAGACTGACATGTTTCTAACCTTGATGATAATCTAAGCCAAGAAACTATGGATGCACACTAAACACAATCTCCACCAAGTTGATTCACTTGAATGCCCTCAAACCCTTCCCAAAGTCCCAATATTTGTGTGTTAAATCCTAGGGCCAAAGCACTACTACACTGAAGGGCTGAGATGGCGGATAGGAGGGGGGGGTGAATAATCCTTTCTAAAACTAATTGCATCAGCTAACCAAAACAAATGCGGAATTGAAACTATTCGCTTACCCAAGACTACACCCCTCTTTTCTGTAACTCTAAAGCACCTATAACAGATCCTACACAAAAGCAAAAGTGGTGCCGGGCTAGCTAGAGCTCACCTAAAAATTCCATTGCAACGTCACACAAATCTATGCACTAGTACTTCAAGCACCGGGAGATCCTACACAATTCTAATGAGCAAATGCAGAAAGCCAACCTAAGCTCACTAGATGCACAATGGACAAGGCTACACAATCCTAACCCAAAGGCTCAAATTACATAGCTACACAAACTAAGCAAAAGCAACCAATTAAGCTACAGAATCTAATTAGGTATAGGAACACTACTTCTATGCTACACAAGCAAGAAGGCAACTAGAGAGCTACACAAGCTTCTAATTGCAAGAGCAACTGCACAAGCACAAGATATATATTGAATGTAAATACAAGGCTAGTGATCATAGAATGCAAACTATCGAGAAGAGTAGACAATGTTGACACGGTGATTTTTACCGAGGTTCACTTGGTTTCCACCAAGCTAAGTCCTCATTGTGTCGACCAACACCTTGGTCCCAAAGCCAAACCTCCTCCCAGGCACTGGAAGAAACCCACACACAAGTGAGGTAACTCAATGACACACTCTACTAGTGTTGTTCTTCACGATCCCCACGAGGTGAACATGAACCTCTCACAAATCCTCCTCCACGGAGTCTCTTGCCACCAAGCCGTCTAGGAGGTGGCAACCTTCAAGACTAACAAGCAACCCATCTTGCAACACGATCACCTAGTGCCACACGATGCAATCTCTCAAAGCAACCGCACTACAATCACTCACTCACTCGATTTGGATGAGCACTATCAATCAAAAGTGAGTGGGAGGGCTCCCAAGCACCACCATACCAGCCACCAAGGCCCAAGTGTGCTAACCGACCAGCCAAAGCCGACCAAAGTACTATTTATAAGCCCCCCACGAAATAGAGCCGTTGTACCTCTTCACTGGGCACTTTTCATACTGACCAGACTCGCGCACCAGACTCACCATGAGTCTGGTGCAGCGTCTGGTCGATGCCAGCCATCCATGTGTCAATGCGCTTTCAAACTCGGTCGTCAGATCCCCTGCCCCAATGGTCACTTTGCGCTGGTAAGTTGCGACCAGACTCACGCACCAGACTCACCGTGAGTCTGGTGCAGCGTCTGGTGCGAGTCCAGTATGCTTCCCAAGGGCCAAACTCACGACCAGAAGTGTCTAGTGCCCCTCGACCAGACTCATAGGTGTGTCTAGTGTGCTCTCAACCACTTAGATGAGTCTGGTGCAGCGTTTGGCGCAGACCTTTCAACGCTAAGGCGGCCGTAACTCTTAGCTCTGATCTCCGATTTCGATGATCTTGTACATTTTGGAAAGCTTATTTAGAGGGCTACACAACCCACATGAATACTTGATCCAAAACACAAAGGATAAAAACAGAATTCCAATCCAAGAACGACCATCTCTCTTTTTTCATCTCCATTTCAACTCAAACTTCTTCTCCTTTGCAAATGTACCAACACCACCAAATGTACACCACCATGTGCATGTGTGTTAGCATCTTCACAATCATGTTTCAAAGGATTTTCATTTGAGATCACCATGCCACTCGATCCTAGCATGTCGTAATGTTAGATCGCTCAAGTGGCACTAGATGACCGATATGCAAACAAGTTTGTTCCTCTTGATAGTACGACCATCTATCCTAAACCCGGTCATAAACTTCTCTGCACACCTATGACCGTGAAATGAAATGCCCTAGGTTATACTTTTGCCTTGCACATTTCCATTTCATCCATCCACCAAGTGTCGATGCAACACATGCACCAACACGATCAAGAATGATATGATCCACTTCATATCATCACATGACCTTATTGGTTCATCGATATTGAGCTCACTTGCTCTTCACCAATGTGTTGGTCCATCGGCGCCAAGTCTTTGTCAAGCTTCACTGTCTCGCGGTCCATCACTTCAAAGCCTTCGACTTGCCCTTCACACTTGCAACCGGTCCATCAAGCCAAGTCTTGTCTTGATCTTCTCCACCTTGGTCACATCTTCATGTCATGTCTCATATGCAATAAGCTCCTTCATTGCATTTTCACCTGTAGACTAATCTCCTATGTATTCTCATAATCACACATTATTAATCCTCCTAATGTTGTCACTCAATTACCAAAACAAAACAAGGACCTTTCATACACCTAGCGACCACCTTCGTATATGGTTAGGGGACCTCCAGGAAAATGCCCGCCTCTGAAAATCATCTATTAATGGAGGTGGCCACATTCTGGAAATCGCTGTTAATAGAGGTGGTGATTCTAAGCGACTGTCTCCATAAATCCATTTATGAAGGCGGACGTCCTAACATGCTCATCTCTATAAATAGTTGCAACCAAAAAATAATTGATAACTCTTTCATATGAACTCAGACGAGGACAAACTTTATATCAAAATTGTAGCCCTCGTCGCGATCTACAACTTTGTAGTTGAAAAGTTTTTATTTTTATTTGAACTGTTTATGGTCCCAAAATATTATTATAAGTTCACAGATTTTAAAATTTTGACATTTAAAATTATCAAACAATCTTGGATGTTTGACATGATCTATAAGAATGTTATAGTTCTCAATATAGTCTACAACTTTGTTATGGAAAAGTTTTTTTATTTCAAGTCTTTTAGAATCTCACATATGTGTTTGAAGTTTATAGATTTTGAAATTCAAAATTTAGAACTAAACAAACTCGAATGTTCAAATAGTTAATACTACCAAAGTTGTAGTGGCCAACCTGAGCTACATCTTTACTGTTGATAAGTTTTTTTATTTAAAGTCGTTTAGAGTCTCAAATATTTGTCTTAAATTCACATATTTTGAGATTTAAAAGTTTGATTTTTTCAAACAATCTTGGATGGAGAGACATCCTATACCAAAGTTTTTTTTTTTTTTTTTTTTTTTTTTACATAGTACAACACGACGCCCACAACACTCACGCACAGTCACCCCTATGAACACACATACACAAACCCTACCTGCTTAACAAGATTCAAATCTTTGTAGTAGCCAAAATATTCAATATAAGATTATGACTTGTTGATATATATAAAAAAGATAGCATATTACATATAGTCATAGATGAATTTGTCGTGTATTGATAGAGAGGTTCTAGTGCTAAACGGTAGGTTGCGGTTTTGATTCTAAAGTTGCAATGCATAGTATAGCTCGAGACGATCCACACACCAATGAGTTATTACTGAAAATAACAATAGAGTCAATTGTACACCTCATTAGTTTTTTTAAAAAAAGAAATTCATGAGGAAACATGCATTCAATGAGTAAAGAAGACAAAAATACCAATCAGACAGATAATTTAGCTGCTCACGACGTCTCATGCAACAGACAAATGAACTAGCACGTTTCTTCTCACTTTTTAATTATATGATTTTTGTTCACAGGTATATCTTTTTGATTGATGACATATGGTCTGTAGAAACATGGGAGAATATTAGAAATTGGTTGCCACATGAAAAAAGACAGTAAAGTAATTGTGACCACCAGATTTCAAGCTGTTGGTGCGGCGTGCTTAGAAATAGATGGGACTGGTTATCTGCATACTGTGAATGTTCTTAGTGATGCTATGTCCGAAAGTCTATTTAATCGTGGTATTTCTGAATCCCAAAGCGGCAAACATAGCCTAACTGTGAATGCAAGATCTCAAGCTGCTGGTATGGAGAGCTCCGAAGACGAGGGAACTGATAATCCGCATTCAGCCTATATTTGTAGTGAAGCCAATGTCAATGAACCACTTACTGATGGTGTTTCTAATCCACAAAGCAGCAACAGTAGTGAGAAAGAAAAGGTCCATGAGGAGATATGGAAGTATTGTGGGGGGCTGCCTTTGGCCATAGTAACCATGGCTGGCCTTGTTGCTTGCAACCCAACAAAAAAGAATGACCATTGGAGTACAGTTTGCAGGACATTATTTCCAGACCAGATTGCTCCCCTTACCCTCGACGGGGTCACAAGGATACTTGATTATTGCTACAATGATTTGCCTCCAGATCTCAAGACCTGCTCATTGTACTTGAGCATATTTCCCAAGGGTTCAAAAATTAGTAAGAAGCGTCTGACGAGACGATGGATATCTGAATGTTTTGTTACAGAGAGGCAAGGGCTAAGTGCAGAGGAAGTTGTAGAAATATACTTTAATCAGCTCATAAGCAGGAAGATAATACGCCCTGAGGATCACAGTAGCAATGGGAAGGTAAAATCCTTTAAAGTTCATGACATGATTCTTGAGTATATTGTGGCCAAATCAAGTGAAGAGAACTTTATTACTGTTGTTGGTGGCCATTGGCTGATGCCAACTCCTAGCAACAAAGTCCGTTGACTGTCCATGCAAAGTAGTGGTTCCAAACATGGGAATTCAACAAAAGGCATGAACTTGTCCCAAGTGCGATCACTAACAGTGTTTGGAAGCCAAAATCGACGACTTCCTTTCCATTCATTCAATAATGGAATAATTCAAGTACTGGATCTTGTGGGTTGGAAGGGTATGACAGATAAGTATCTGAAGGACATATGTAAAATGCTTGTGCTCAAGTATTTGAGCCTCCGGCGAACAGAGGTTGCTAATATCCCATCAAAGATAGGAAAGCTCGAGTATCTGGAAACTCTTGACATAAGGGAGACGAGAGTTGAGGTTCTTCCAAAAGCTTTTGGTCAGCTCAAACGTCTTCGTAGCATGCTTGGAGGGAGTAAGAACCCAAAGAAGGCATTGAAGTTGCCACATGAGAAGAATAAGGAGCCAATGAAAGCACTTCGTTTATTGTCAGGGATTGAGATCAATAAGGACTCAACAGCTGTAGCAAGCCTTCATCAGATGACAGGGCTAAAAAAGCTTGCCATTTACAAGCTCAATATACAGGAGGGTGATAAGATCTTCAAACAATTACTCTCCTCTATTGAATATCTCTCTAGTTGTGGCCTGCAGACTCTGGCAATCAATGATGAGGGCTCTGACTTTATCAACTCACTGGACTCCATGTC
The DNA here is from genome assembly GCA_015847255.1 of Hyparrhenia diplandra. Taxonomy (NCBI): domain Eukaryota; kingdom Viridiplantae; phylum Streptophyta; class Magnoliopsida; order Poales; family Poaceae; genus Hyparrhenia; species Hyparrhenia diplandra. Next base: position 6,372 of record JADLZK010011535.1, on the reverse strand, counting down.
CACTCCTCCAAGGTACCTCATTGGGCTGGAGCTATCTGGCAAGATGGAGAGCCCCCCAAAGTGGATCAAATATCTCAGTAATCTCTACAAGTTGACACTTTCTGTGACAGTTCTTCAGACCAATACTTTCAAGCTCATCAAGCACCTGCTGAAACTATTCAGCCTCACCTTTACACTCACTGCAGACAAGGATGATCGGGACATAGTGGACATCCTTGAGGAAAATAAACTGCTTACTGACCGGGAGATCATTGTTCCACCTGGAGGATTCGAGAGTCTCAAGCTGCTTCGCTTCTTTGCAACTCTGGTGCCAAGGCTGAGCTTTGCAGTTACATGAGAAGAGGTAATGCCAGCACTCGAGAGGATTGATATGCGGTTTGAAACCTTCGAAGGGATTTATGGCATTGAGACTCTTAAAAGTCTCCAAGAGTTGCATCTCAGTGTTGGTAATCAAGCAGATGAAGTAACAAAGTTCTTGGTAGAAGAACTCAAGGATAGCCATAACTATTTAGATAATGAATATAAAAGGAAGTGGCCAAAAATATTCAGTGATTGAAGCTATTCGAGGATGCCATTGTCTTTCTGTCGAGGTGTATCATCTGGTACTGTATTCTTATATATGGAGGTTGCTTCTGTTGATCTACTCCAGCAGTTCAGTATCACTCTGTTTTTTCGTTTTCGTTTCAGAGTTTAGTTTCAAAGTCTGTCAGTCTGTCTTTCCCTTTCAGTTTCAGAGTTTCAGTTTCGTCAGTCGAGTTCTTGTAAGTCTTGTACTCATGCGATTAGTTCATGCGGAGGCATGTCCGAGGTCGTAGTGAAGCTCGATCGCGAAAAAAAAGAGATCATAGTGAAGCTCGTGCTGCACAATCAGGAGAATATATCCTTGTAATTTTCCCTTTATATTGCGAGATAAACAACAGAAAATGCTGCTTGTTGACAGCACCAAAAAACACCTGAGTTCATCGAGCTTTTGAGTGCGTCGTTTCCAGTTCGTCGGCGGTGAGAAATCCCCGCGATCCTCAACAATTGGCATCAGAGGGGTTACCTTTCCGGGCTGACAATGAAATCCGTCCACTCCTTCCGATCAGCACTGATCCTCGGAGCGAATCGCTTTCCCTCGCCGCCGCCCCGCCGCCGCGCCGCCGGGTGTCACAGTCCGCCGTGGCGCTGAATCGCTGATCACCGAAGGACCATCGTCGAGCGCATCGTTAAGGAGAAAAAGGCATAGGGATCGATCAGAGCGACGGTAAAGAAAAAAACACAACGATGCATGTCCGCTTGATTTTATTGGTGCACGTCAGCTGATGGACACGATTCAACACACCGAAACGCGGCAAAAAAAACGTGGGCACTACAACTCTTCAACACAGGCACACAGCATCTTCACCTCGGACGCGAACCGGTCCATGGCCGTCCTTGGCAGCGCGATCGGCACGGCGATGGCGTCCTCGCCGTCGGCCTTCGTGACGGCGACGATGAAACTCAACACGAACGACTCGCCCGCGGGCCCGCCGTACACGGGCTCGCCCCACCCAAAGTCGATGTGGCGGCCCAGGTACGCGTCGCGCCGGGCCGTTTCCTTCGCTTCCCTTCCGGCCTTCCCTGACTGACTGAGGAGATCTCCTGACTGAGTGACCGACCCTCCGCCTCCCGCACGCGCGCAGCCCCACTCCACCGCCGCCGCAGCTTGGCTCTCCAACGGCCCCGCCCCGCCCCGCCTCCACCCCCACCCCCGGTACTGTCTGATTGCGCGTACGTGGCCGCGCTCGCCCGCTGGACTGCTGACCGCGCGTCCCGCTGGCTTCTCGCCTCCCGTCCCTCCCTCCCCAGCCTAGGGTGCGCCTCCTCATCGGCGGGGAGTTCGTCGAATCGCGCGCCGACGAGCACGTCGACGTCACCAACCCCGTAAGCCCCTGCTCCCCTCTGAAACGGATTTTTCATTTCAGGTTGATCGAATCGATTTCGGAACGATCAACTGTGGATCACTGACGCGTGCATTTGGGGTGTGTGGGTGTCGCAGGCGACGCAGGAGGTGGTGTCGCGGATCCCGCTCACTACGGCCGATGAGTTTAAGGCTGCCGTCGATGCTGCCAGGACGGCCTTCCCCGGGTGGCGGAACACGCCCATCACGACGCGGCAGCGCGTCATGTTCAAATTCCAGGAGCTTATCCGCGCTAACATGGTGATTCCTTGTTCAGTTGACGTCCTTATCGTGTCATCCTGATGTTTATCTAGTCTTTCGTGACTTTCAGTTGCCTTCTGATTACAGGACAAGCTTGCAGAGAACATCACTACGGAGCAGGGGAAGACGCTGAAAGATGCTTGGGGCGACGTGTTCCGCGGTCTAGGTTAGTTCCCAGATTGTTGGAAGCACGCACTTGGTTTTCTTATTTGGTTAGACAGTAGGAGTAATTATCTTCTCCATTTTGCCTAAAAAGAACATGTGGTCTCATGACTTCCACATCTAGATTGCATGAAAAGCCAATATTACCGCTGATTTTTTTATTGCAGTACAAAAAATACTCTGCTCATATGCTTGAACACCTTTTCTGTGATAGAACTTTTTCTTATGTTGACCATTTATTGTACTACTTCGATTTGAACTCCTAATCATGTAGAGGTGGTGGAGCATACTTGTGGAATGGGAACACTGCAAATGGGCGAATATGTATCAAATGTTTCTAATGGGATTGACACCTTCAGCATTCGGGAGCCGCTTGGTGTTTGTGCTGGGATATGCCCATTTAATTTTCCTGCTATGATTCCCCTATGGGTATGCCTAACCTGACATTTTCTTCCCTGTCAAATTGTTTGTGATAGAAGGCTGGCACCATTGATCATTTGAACTATGTGACAGTTATACCCTTGCATTCTTACTTAAATATATAGGACATGACCTGTGCCGTTTTGATGAGCATACTATTCCAGACACTGTCATTATTTCTGCTGCCATTTTCCATCGAAATAGTTTAACTTAAGTTGGTCACTTTGAATGTTTCTTCTCTCCAATGGATGCAGATGTTTCCCATAGCAGTTACTTTTTACTTTATCGTCAAAATTTATCAATTACTCCCACCATTCCAGATTATAAGGCATTTTGGCTTTTGTAGATACGTAGATTTTGCTATGCACTTACATATACACTATGTCTAGATACATTGTAAAAGCAACTTATTTAGAAAAAACAAAACGTCTTATAATTTGGAATGGAGGTAGTACTCAATAAAATATGATCTTACATTCAAATAGTTGCGATCTTTATTTAAGATAAATAGCAAGCAGCATAAGCATTCCCTGCACCCCTCATCGCCAAGCCAACTAGTCACTGGGCAGATCCTTTTATCTTTATCCAGTTCCTTAACAAAATTTGTTATCTTCATGATATATATGAACTATAACCTGAAAATATACATGGGTGTATGCCTACTTGCTTAGCTACCATTTGCAGATTAGTAACTAAGTTGCATGTTTCTTTATATCTAATTAGGGAAAATGTACTCATATGCACAAATTCTTTTTTAACTGTAAGGGCTATGAATATGAGTACTGATTTTAATATGCGGTTTGTATCTGTAGAAGGGTGTGGAAAGTGGTCGATTCATTCATTGAGGCCTCACCGGTACATATATATGAGTACAAGACTTTCACTGTATACTAAATCTACCAAATACTCTAATATTCCCCCCAGTCCACAGCAAGCACCGTAAACAGTGAGACTGGAGAAGAAGCCGAAGGCAAAACCGGCGGACTGACATCCCCCCCGCAGTTGTAGCGTCGGTGCGGTGCGGATGCCGCGATCGAGAGAACCGGCGAGGAACTCATGCGGATGGTAGCCCTTTGTGCCGATGTCGATGAAGCCGAGCAGGAGGGTGAATAGCCGCGGGTCGAGGGGTGCCGTCGCGTAGGGTAGCCGTGGGTTGACAAAGCGGGCCGAGGTTGCCGAAGACGCGAGGGAGCCGCGATATGAAAGCCGCTGGGCGCACGCAGGAGGCGCCGTGAGGATGGTGGCGAACGAGGAAGACGCCAGGGACGAAGACGGCGACAGCCGAGGCGATCGAAGAGGGGAGCGATGCCCGAGTTGACGCAGTCAGGCCATCGGGCGAGACATTCCCAAGGTTGCTAGGCCTAGAAACGCTTCGGGGACGATGGCACGCACCGGTGTTGCCAATACCGGACGTCGCGAGGGAGTGTGCACCACTGAACGCCGCTATCCGAGGGACCAGCAGAAAGGCCTCCATGATGATCGTAGGGCGAGAAGAACGGCGGGGGAAGAAGATGCCGGGCGCAGCCCGCAGCTTGTCGGAGTAGAGGAAGGGGTAGAACGAGGCGGCGACGCCGGGCGACGCAGGTGGTGCTGGACGAAGCGAGGAGGTAAACCCAGACGATCTGGCGCAAGGCCTGATGATCCGGATGACACGGCAGCGGTGCTCGAAGAAGACGGCAAAGAAGTCAAACAAATTAGTGAAAACCATACGGCGCCAAAGCGTGCACCGCGTAGTCGTAGACGAGTCGAGGACGTAGTCGGCGGCGATGTGGTGCAACGGCGGGAGGACCAGGGTAGGGCGGCGCTGCTGCCCGAAGGGGCGAGCGCAGCCGCAATCCTCATGTAGGGTGGTGATGCACGCATACTTAGGACATCCATCCCAGCTCCGCGACGTGCGCGATAAATGCGCCGATCGGCCGATCAGACCGGGCGCCGCGACGAGACGACGGACGGCGATGCCGCGAGATCGTGAGTGATGGCGGAGATGTCGGGGACGCATCGGCGTGGAGACCGTGTCGCGGAGGGGCCTCGGCTTTCTTGCGGGTGGTGCCCCAACGCAGCGCCGCCGCGCGGCGGCGACACGGGTGTTGAAGAAGAACCTGCTGGTGGCGATGTCGAGGAAAGAGGCATGCGGAGTCACACGGCGGCGGAAGGCGACTCAAAGCTCGATCGTGTCGAGGTAAAAACGAGAAATTACAAAAAAGAAATGTGGCGGCAAATCTTGGCGTAGAACTCCGGTGCGCATAGCGGGCCCCTCAATCTCCTCTTATTTTATTGGTTCCTTCTCAGTGGGCTGAAGTGGATCGAGAGGAAGAAGCGAGAAGAGGAGCGCACTCGCCAGGTAAGCGAGCGGAGGAGAGCGGGCGAAGCGCGAGAGCGAGGATGGCGGACGCGTCGGGAACAGGCTGTCGCAGCGAGCGAAAGCGCGGCCCGCAGCGTGGCGGGCGCGAGGCGAAGCGAGGCGAGTCGGGCGATGAGATGGGCGGCGCCGGAGATTCCGGCCGGGCGGGCGGCGCTAGGAGGCCGATTTGCGCGAGGCGGGCGCGCCCGGGAGAGCGGCGCGAGGTCGTGCGGGCGACTCCGCGGGGCCGGCGCTGCGTGCGCGGGATGGCGGTGCGACGAAAGAGGACAGGGGCGGGGTGGAGGTAGGCTTCGATCTACTGCTGCCGCTTGGATCGGAGGGCGGCGGACTAAGTGGATCCGCCGCCCCGGCAGGGCGCTACCCCGGCGGAGGTCATGGAGAACCTCCCCCGGGGCGCGCTAGCCAACCGTCGAGGGGGCGCCCCTGATGGGGTGTGGTGGAGGAGCGCTGGCGGCGGGGCTGGGGGTAGGGGAGGTCGGAGGTGCAGCGGGGAAGAGCAAGTTTGTCGCCTGGGATCCAAAACTACACTGATACCATGTAGAAGGGTGTGGAAAGTGGTCGATTCATTCATTGAGGCCTCACCGTACATATATATGAGTACAAGACTTTCACTGTATACTAAAGCTACCAAATACTCTAATAGTATCTGTTGCATCAAAATTCAATATTTGCACGTGTCATAAGATATCGCAAGGAAATGATTTCTCTGGTAGCAGAGAGCTGCTCACCACACTGCCTCATGAAAGGATCAAATGTAGATTATAGGTTGCACTGCAATTCTTTTGAACAATGGAAACTGAGTTACTCTCAGTATGACGCTTATTTAATTAATGTAATAGCATTGATGCATTAATTAAATATGAAGAAGAGCTGAAGATGTGCGTTACAAAGCAGCAAATACTATACAAAGTCGTTCAAATTGCTTTGAGTTTGACTAATTTGGATTGGAAATCTTATGGTATGCTACTATGTTCCTTTTTTAATTGTTATAATACTCCAGGGCTGCTATGATGCTTTTGGAACTAGCAATGGAAGCTGGTTTGCCTAAGGGTGTTTTTGAACATTGTTCATGGTACCAATGTATGGTATTCTTTGCTACCTTTCTATTTTCGATAATATGTTTCTCAGTTGTCAATTGTCATATATTGCTGATGTTGGTTGTGTACACAACTACACATAACACATGACAACTGCCAATTTTTGGGCAACGCTCCCTAATGTGCTCTATAGGATTGTTTGTGTTGGT